>CM060952.1:158156170-158573670 GCA_030765055.1 Mantis religiosa
TTTGTGGAATATTACTTCTCTACATGCTATGAAAGCCGGTAAAGAAAGTAAAAATCAAAGATAAAGATAGCAATTCCTTTACATCTTTAACAATTAATTAATACTTCCAACGTTACTTTTATAACAGTTATGCTTATCCGCTACAAAGTAATTGTTACATCGGTTTGTAAGTCATCCATAGTTTCCACCCTGTGTAAGCCTCTTCAGTTTTATTCTGTAGGGCTTAATGCTTTATCTCACCCGGCATTACGCCTCATACAAACGCCGCTGATGTAAAATGTAGAGAGTTACACTTTCAGAGCTTCAAAGCTGAAACTTCAAGCAAAAAAAGAGATCCATTTCTCAGCTTTGCAAGTCACTGTTCTGCGTGTGTTGACGAGAAATTGTAACTCATCCGCTAGTCTTTATGTACATAGTACCATTCCGTGGGAACTGCCACACTAAAGAAAAAAAATTTTCTCTTTTGCCTTTATTTTATATCGTGTTTATTCATAAAAATGAGTACCGCTCTTTGCCGAGCTGTTACGCACACACTTCCCCCTTCACAGCCACTCCAAACAGGGGAGGGGGTGGTTATTGTGCCTGTAGTAGAAATGGGTTCATGCTTGACATGCTATACATTTGAATTAATTATAAAATGGTGAGAGAGACATTTTGCCAAGTTGAAAATTGTTTTTCTTTCTAGAAAAAAATGAACGCCGAGTACAAACATGCTGGAACTATTTATACTGAATAAACTGGAGTGCAAATTAACATGGGCTGAAGCTTCGGGGTGTGTAAGGAGTGGGGTGAAACAGGACAGGCGTATTTTGTTTCCTGGTGGACATGCGCCATTGTGCAATTTATAGTAGCAGAAATTTTAAGGTCCATGTGGCAAGAATTATGCCATCTTCTCCACCTTTTTAAGATGTATTAGTAATTATCTTCATAATATATGCTGTAGAAATAGGTACGTCATGTTTAAGGCACAAAAGGCTCGCCAGAATTAAATCATTAAAACATGTAAAGTCCTAAAATCGTGTTTAATATTTCAGAAGAAACGACCATAATGACAAGTTTTACCCCTGGAACTTACTGTCTATCTGGATTAGGTTAACTCATATAAGGTGTCATTCCAAAGTATACTTTTTGGAGGGAGGGGTTTATACTTTGTTCCATTTACCCTTCCAGATTCAGGAAAGAATATGAAATAATTTTATCTACAGAAAAATCCCCACCTCCCTGGCAAGATTCGAATTCATGACACCTCATACTAAAGTCAGATGCTCTAACAAATGAACCTCATGGCTACCCATAAAGCATCTTGTTTCCTTATGTATATATTACCTTAAATATACGAGGACTGTTCAATAAAGAATCATCACAATCTATTTATTTATTTTTTATTTTATTCATTTATTTATTTTGACAAAGTAATCCTTCTCAAAATAGCCTCCCCTGAATGCGATGCACTTGTCCCAGCGCTTTTGTCAGTCTTCAAAGACATGCTGGGAACTATTCTTGAGAGATCCTTCAAAATAGCTTCCGCAGCCTTCACCACTGCTTCTGATGATGGATAATGCCTCCCACGAAGGCGTTTCTTCAAGTTAGGGAATAGAAAAAAGTAACATGGGGCTAAATCCGGACTATAGGGAGGGTGAGGGATGCACTTCACGTTGATTTTTGGAAGATATTCAGCAGCAACACTGGCAATATGCCTCCGCGCATTATCGTGGTGCAGCATCCAGCCTGCTTCACGGAAATGAGGTATTTTGCTAATCATATGGATTGCAATGCTTTCAGGACATCTCTGTAGTATTGTCCAGTTACTGATGTGTGTGCAGGTACAACATGAATATCAAAGAATGAGATGACCATAACTTTTCCAGCAGAAGCAACCACTATCGCTTTTTGGTGGGGTAGGTGATGAAGGAGATTTCCACACTGCTCTCAGGATCAAAATGATGTAGCCAAGTTTCATCAGTAGTGATTACGTTTGAAAGAAACTCCGGATCTTCCTCTAACATCAACTTTAACTGCATACATCTTGGAACATCGCGCACAAACGCGTCTCATGTGTAAATGTTTCTGTCACCAACGTGTGGGTGGCACCCAATAAAATGTTCAGTATAAGGTAATTCATCAGTCCGCTCTCACAATGACAGCAGCAGTACTGATGTTTTCTTCCGTAATTGGAACACCAGGTCCACCTTCCTTTGAAATTGAGTGTCTCCCCTCTTTAAATATTTCAAACCAGCTTAGAGCTGTGCTGTAGTAAAGAACAGTCTCTGCATAGGCCTCCTGTAACATTGAATAGGCCTCAACGGAAGATTTGTTGAGAGGAAAGCAGAATTTCAAAGCGTAAATTGTTCCTCGCGTGTTACCTCCACTGCAGCGGTAAGCGATACTGAACATGTCTGAGCTTGGCTGGTGCTCACAGGCGGGAACCAGGAGTACTAACAATGAAACTACTACGGCGTGTTTGTTCCACATTAAGCTAACAGAATATGATAAGTTTGAATTTTAATGCGAAAAATTATGACCGTAAAAATTATGATCATTCTTTATTGAACAGCCGTCGTATTTGGCATCCACTTGCAAGTGCCTGGAATAAATTCAAAACAAAAATAAATTATTTAGCCTTCAATAGGTGATATCTCATTGTTTCCTCCCGAAATGGAATAGCTCTAATTTTATTTTATTTGGCTGAAGGGATATAATAGCTCGTTTCTACCGTCTAAACCTTGGAAGTCTTGTCACATTAAAAGCAGTTTCGCAGAGCTCCACAAATTAATTCAACAGACTTCAAATCTCCTGGAAAAAATACTAAGAGGATTACAAAAGAGATTGACCATAAAGCCATTGCGTAAGCTTAAACACCAGATATTTTCAGTTTCAGTGTTTCTTTTGAAGTTTCAGACAATCTTGAGTAGCGATATCGCAGGAGTAGAATCTCACCACAATGTTATTGTGGAACACCCTATTCAGACTTGACGTGTCTGCCGCAGGAACCTGTGATATTAATTGCAAATTGATTACCCTCTGCCACACAGAGGAAAGTGGACGATTTGCTGGTCCATCTGATAAGACTGCAGTCGACAGAGCCATTACCTTAACTTCAAAAGCGAGGCCAGACAAGAGGAGAGCCTGACTGAGGCAGACTAGAATTTCCAAAGGCCAGTCAGTCGTTGGTGTGAGGGAATTCAGTAACGTGGATTACTGTACCAACGATCAGTGTTGAAATAGCAAGGAGTAACTTTAACTCTCTCTATGTTCTCTGAGTCCCTTTGAACCAGGGTTGCCCAGTGCAGCTCAGCAGCTTGAATGAATCTACCCGGAATAGAGGGTCCTTTTCAAAACTAACTTTTAAGACAGAAAACATGTGATTAACGTTTATGGTTATTTCTTTACATCCGAGAAGATCAAAGGAATGTGAAAAACAAAAATAACAGAGAGAGAGAGAGAGAGAGAGAGAGAGAGAGAGAGAGAGAGAGAGAGAGAGAGAGAGAGAGAGAGAGAAAGAAAGAAAGAAAGAGAATACAAACCAAATTATCTTAGCTAAGTACGTCCTACGCCATGCCGTAGTGGGCTAAGGCATCATGCTTTGGTTCCCTAACATGGAATGCGGCCCGGGATCGATCCTATCTGAGGGTGAGGATTTTAAATCCCGGATATAGGACCATACCCACTCAGCATCGTGAGGAAATTGAGGAGCTTCCGATAGGTAAGCGGCCCTGGTCAAGAATGCTGGGGTTGCCGAGATGCTGACCATATCTCCTCCCCGTATCGGTTGGATTATCGTCCACCTCTACCTTGCGTGAGGTCGGCAGTCAGGTTAAGAGGCCTTGGCCTTCTATGGGCTGTCGCACCATGAGTTACTGTTATTATTAAGTAAGCAGAAAATATGAAGGAACAGCAGGATTCCTCATATGCTTTCAATCTTACGATACTCTATGTACCGAACAGAAAAGTACATATTTCAGGTCGTTAGTTACGTAAATATATATTTATTGGGAGATACGGATTCAATTTCCTTTTTTTTTTTTTTTTTTTTTAAGTTTATGTCCTGCAACGTTAAGTCATATCAGACGATGAATGGAAATTGGTGAAATGATGCTCAACTGAGCCCAGGATCCATAGAGCTTAGAATTACCAGACATTCGTCTTTCAGGATAAGGGAAAAGCCCGGAAAAATCTTATCAAAGTAACTGTCCCTGACCGTGATTCGAACTCGAGACCTCTTGAACGTGAGGCAGACACTCTACCACCACGCTACCTAGGCGGGCTTCAAATCCTCTGTAAGGCCTATTTAATCGCTTTGTTGAAGAGTCCAAAGTTGGCATTTAAACCTCATAATACCTGTTTCACTTTATAACATTTTTAAGTAAATAAAATACTCCTCCTTTCCATCTTCATCTCTATTATTCAGCTTTATTTTTTTTTTAATTTTATTACATAGACCATTTATAAAATGTAATTTTGATGCTGGTAATCCATGTTTAGATATTACCTAAATGTCAAACCAGATTCGTTATTCCTCTTTAATATTGTAACATTATTGCATTAACACTAATTGCTTATATAAATTGATCTGTTTAGTATTACACTGCATATTTAAGTTGCCTATGACTCTTCAAGTTTCACAGGGGATTTTTTCTTCCTAAAATATTTTGTTTTTCCTTTTCCTTATTTTACCCTTATTGTTTTCTGTTTTATTTTTATTTTACTGGTTTGATTTTCAAGGTTTGATTTTCAAGGTTTGATTACTGTTTGTTTCCTGTACTTTTTACATATAAACATAAACACATAAACATCCATGCCCAAAGCGGCACTCGAACCCGAGATCCTCTACGGGGCGGAACGCTAGAGACATACGCTCTAGCGACCACGGCTACGGGGGCCAATGTTCGTACGTCGACCTATTTATATGATAAATATGATAAAATCACTCTATAATCTTCCATTTCTTTTATGCCTGTCTGCATAACGGAATCTAAGGTGTTAGATTTGATAATTGGTACCCATACAGTATTTTGAGTTTTTGGCTGTTTATGTCCTTAACATGGGACACATTCGATTAAATCACATTCGACTATGGAAGAAGAGAGACCTGACTAAATTGTATTTCACTGCACGAGGAGAGTGCAAGACACCGTATAACAATTCCATGTTTGGGAATGAAAGCAGAGAGGTCAATATTTATTTTGATATTTGATATCACACTCCCTAAATGGAACGGGTGAGTAAACTGTGAAAGGGTTGTTACCCCGGCCGATGTGATTTGTTCTCTGTCCAACCCAAACACGATCGAACTGATGGAACCTTACCGATGATGAAAATTTCATGGCCACAGCTCTCCACAGAGGGTGGTTAAGCCTTCTCCGTCACATGTCAGATGTGGGATCTTGAGAGTAGCAATAACATATACTTAGAGAGCTACAATGCGCTCAGAGTTGATTACCAGAGTAAAACATGGGAGAAATAGTAATTGTTGTTTGTTTGGTTGCTTGTTTTTCTTTTTCTTTTTCTTTTTTTTTTTTCTTTTTTTCTGTGATATATACCAAACCCACTTAAATGTCTGAAGAAAAGTAATGTAAGGTGAATTGGACAAAAATGTACACTAATGTAATTGTTTTTCATATACGTGAATGTTGATTCTCATTTGTAAGTGTGTATGCAGAGTACCTCAGATTTTAGCCTTTCCTGAAACATCACACCAATTGGACTACTGCACAAAGCAATGCATCTATGCATCTATGCGTCTGTGTCTATGAATATCATAATTCAAAGTTGAAAATTTTGCCAAAGTTGATATTTAAGTTCTGCAACCTTCAAGAAGGTGTTTAGTTAAAAAAACACCTCCATCAATTATTAACGTAATACATTTCAAAGGGGCATTTTCATGACTTGAAATTTATATCTAAAATAATCTGTAAATGCCCTAGGAAGTCTTTATTCTGTACGAATTATGCATATCGGTTCAAAGTAAGACACAAAATATTATTACTTGTATAAAAATTAAATATCATTAAAGCATCCAATGAAACTATTTTATGACATTATTTCTCACATATTCCTTATAACTGATTTGAGTTCTACACGTTTCTCAACTTCAAAGTCGTCATTTTTTTTTTTAATTTCCACCTATTGGTTATTTAAAGAGAACGCAACTTCAGTGCTATTGCACAGCAACGTTGAGTATTTAAAACAATGACATTGACCTAGAGACAATGTACATATTTGAAAGTTTATTTTTTCATCTTTGAAAATCCTAAAATCTGCTTTTGCTTGGATTTACTTGACAATTATTGTAGAATTAACAATTGTTCACACAGCAATTTTCATACCTTTGTCCAAAATAGTTCTTATGATATTAATATATTTGTAGTGTTTTATTTCATTTAATTAAACTGTTCCACATGATGCAATTTTAGTTTCAGAAAGATAATTCTTCGCGGTTATAGTCAAAAATATGTTATTAGTAAGTTTATGAGATGAAATTTTAATCTGACCCTTGGTTTAGTATATAGAATTATTAAATTCTTCTTTTATTCATTTTTAAAGTTTGCTTGTGAAATACGTGCTTTGTAATTTAACTGCACAAACACTGGTGACATTATAAAAAAATCATCTCATCTATTTCCTTTGGTACGTTTTTATCCAAGCACAAAAATTTTCAAGCGTCTAGTTTGAAAGCTGCATCGTGTGGAGCAATTTATACTCTGAAAAACGCTAAAAATTAAAAACACGAAAAAATCTCCAAAATAGGTGACATAAAGCACTGTGCCCACTTACAGTGACCCACTTAAATAGTTATATGACAATTTTAAAGGGTTACATGTAATTAAATAATAGGAAATTCAAGTACTCGGATTACTCTATTTAATAAGCATAAAAAGTTTTGTCATTTTTAACACTTTTTGACCAATTTCCACAGAGTGGTATCCTTAAGAAATAGATAGAATTATAACTTCTACATACTTTGTAGAAGTGATTAGTAAAAAGTCATAATTATTTTATCAGGAAGCTTCTTAGCGGCCAACAACCTCTGAAAGGTGATTTGCATCGCTTTTCTGCTTACTATGCTGTTTCTTTACTTTCCCAGCAACTATAAAATTGGTATAAGAGATTACTTATCAGCCTTTGTTTGCGGATATAATTAAACTGCTACCGAAACAGGAAGGCCAAACATATATTTACTGTGTAAATTACAGGTCTCGGAGCAGAATAATTTCTTCACTCGCCATTATGTCTCAATAAAGCAATTAACTTCGGCGTATTTTGAGACCATCTTCTTGTGGGTTCATTTATGTCTTGAGATTTCACTTACTGTAGTTAGGATAAAAGAATTTCCCTTCATAGTAAAAAGGTTATGAAAATCCAAGCTCATGGAAGCATCCCTTCTAGTTAGTTGGTTGGAAAGAAACTAAGAAAAGTAGTTGTAACAGCCATTCAACAATTTAATCTTTATGAGGATATGAATAAGATATATTTCATTATGTTTGTAAAGAAAAGTGAAATATTAAATATAATCTGTTAATATCATCGGTAGAAGTACTATCATTATTAATAAATATATGTTAATGTTATTTGAGCAATTCAAAACAATGCGTCATTCATTGTTATACGCCCTAACCATGCAAAAGAAAAAAAATCTAATAAAATTATTTTTGAACTGTTGATCTCGAATAACATGTATTAGATGGAGGTATAATAATAAGGTTTATAGGAATTGTTTGTTGAAGAATAACAATGGTCATCCGAGCTTTACACATAACTTTTGTTTACACTGCATACACGCACATGAACACGCAAGTGTTCACTGTTTTGTATTAGAAAACCCCCAAACGCGTATTTATGGTGAAACATCGATAAATAATTTTTACTATACGTCCTCCTCTAATTATGAAGGTAAGTGGATAAGGAATAAAATTGCAGAACGGCTAGACTCCGTCGGGCTACGAAGCGACGGTCGCGACGGTCCGTTGCCTAAGTCGTACTCTGATGTGGTGGCTGAAGAGGCGGTTTATCTGAGGGTCCCAATCTTTCCACAAGCTGAGATACATAAAACTGTAACCTAAAAAAAACGCCCACAACGCATCCTACAAAATCCCTAAAAGAAAGACCTTACCTGCGGTAAAACCCTTAACGGGTGGGCACGCAGCAGAAGCCTTCTGGCTTTATACAGCCAGCCAGCACTTCGGTCAGTCGGTCCCAATTAACGAGTATCTGAATCACTGCTACTGTCCAGCAACGCAAAGAAGTTGCTTGAAAGGTATGTGCTGCCTTACACAGTGGGACAAGGACAGCGAATGCGAGTGCCAGAGAACGTCTGCTACACAAGGAGGAAACTGTTAATAAAACATGCGCCCTATTCACTCTGTGCACTGAAACCAAGAAGGTTCATTCGCAAAAGTAGAAGCCGTCAGAATTTTTTTGAATGGTCTGTAATTGTACTGACATGGGGTGTCATAAACTTGCCCAGAGAAGGTGTGGGAACCTTCGCCAACCCCCTGCGTCTCAGGCCTTGGAGACTATCTCTCCTGTGGCGGACAGTAAATGCTATGTGGTAAGTGTTTTGATTGTACACAGAATTTGGTTTTTTCTCCGGGTTCTTGTAAAAGGAAAGTCTTCTAATATATTGTCATCGACGAGTTACGTGGGTGTTTGCAAGTTTCCAGTAATTTAGGCGTTTCTTGCTCAATATAAATGTATTTGCTCGAATTAATATATTTATCTCAATATGAGAATATTCTGGATACCGTCAGATGCACCTCGCGCTTCACTGCAGTCAAATTTCTTAACATTGATTGATGCTGCTAAGGGATAACACATCTCCCTAGCCTAGACTTCACCAGACTGCCTTCATTCTACTCCAACACTCACCTTTTCTACAACTCCCCAGGAATGGAAATTCCTTTCTTTGGCTACACAAAGTTATGATCACGCTAAGGGTAGCAACTAAGGAAGTTGTCCAGTTACTTGCACCGAAACCTAGCAGACATTCCTTAGAAACTACGCCTATGTATTTTATTGTTATAAGTTTCGAGCTTTATACCATATTGTACATATTTTATATAGTGTGTTCCATATAAACCTCAACAACTTCAAATGGCCATAACTTCCGAACCGATAATAGGACACACGTGTAGCTTTGGGAGAATATAATACACAATTGGTAGATTACATAACACCATTTGCATCTCAGAGAAAATGTTGGAAGTGTTCTCCACGAGCATCTATGGATCGTTAGTCCCATTTTCTTTGATACGACTGCAGACACTGAAGTTTATATGGGTATATTCAAGACATTTGTGGAGCAGCTGGATAATACCGAATTTACAGAAGATTATTTCCAGCAAGATGGAGCAACGTGCCATACATCTAATGACACCATGGAACTTGTAACCAGTTTGTTTGATGATTATAATAGAATAATCTCAAAAGGTCTGTCGCCCCTCAGATCTCATGACCTAACCTCACCGGAGTTTTTCTTGTGGAGGTATCTACAAATAGAGTGTACAGGAATAGGCCACGGACAATTAATGTTCTCAGGGAATTCATTCGAACCAAAACAAGTAACACTGGCGAGGATACTCTCCGTAATACTTCAGAGAATATGGTGAGACGAGTGCAAGCATGTATAGATGCTGGTGGAGGACCATGATACCTTCTTACAAATACTAGAAAGAAAACTCATAGATGTTTGCCACTGACAAAAGTGCTTACATAATTTTTAATAACTCCTGAATTAATAACATCTAACAGTTTATTTTATACTATAATGAGCAGCCAGAAATATGCCATAAGGTAAGGTAGGTCATTGTGTAAAATGGAAATAAAGGTACTATTTTTGGGTTTAGGAGAATTCATATGTTTTGGATTTTTTTTATTTAAAAAAAAGACAGTGTTCCCTATGCTTACTTTAAGTAAGGGATAGAGAAACTATGAGGTTAATTCTACTTACTCGATATCAGTGAATTATTTCCAGCTATAATGTGTAAGCACAAAAAAGAGGGCTTTAAAAATGTTACGTGCAACCACAAATCCTCTTAAAGCATTACACCTACATGCACATTTATGATATTTATTAATTCCATCCTTACTGTTTTATAAACAAACATGCACTGTGTTTAAACTAATTTGAAGGTGGGGATTGGTAGGATTTTCTCCCCCTCACTGGGTAAAACATTCCAATCTCTGTACTCTCAGAATTATCCACAGATAGGGTATTTTAAACATCTAACTGGCTAGGCTAGTTGTCTTTTTATACAGTTTATTTAATGTGTGCATCCCCTATAGTAAACTTTTGCTTTTAACTCCAGTTAGTGTTGCTAAGAAAAATAAGCGTTCCACATAATTAGATTTTTACTTGCGAGCAATTGTGTTCGGCGACTGCAAATTATAAAAAATTGTTTGTACTTTAAATAAACAAGTTCCAGATATCTGGTGTCAAATTCCTGAAAATACTTAAAGTCTACATCAACAATGTTTTAAAACCAGAATCCGTAATAAGATAATTTTTTGAAATGCTTAAATTTATAGTTATACAAAACATTAAACACAGATGATGCAAAGATATTACATCTTAGTTTCTCTACTATGTATAGAAAGTAGATTTATTGCATTTTACCAAAAATGCAATGTTACACTAAGAAAATTCTCCTACCCCAACCAGATCTTTACATAGAACAAAATTCATTTTTTCCCCTAAAAACAGCTCGAAACTATATAGATTAAAAATGTATGTTTAGGATATTTTCATAAAGAAAGAAATGTTAATACTGTCGCGGGGCGCTTGTTATTTGGCGAGAGAGGGGGGAGTGAAAGAGACAGATAGCGCTCAAGCCAGGCCCATGGCCAAGAGAGAGGGAGTCACAGAGGGAGAAAGAGACAGAGAGACGTCTGGATAATTCTCCCTTTGTCTCGCTACGCCACGAAAGATCATGTGGTTTTGGCAACTTTCAGGAAACGATGGTTCGGGTATAAAAGACGAGAGACAGCAAGTGAGAACTGTTAATTGTGCAGCGTGCAGATAGCCTGGAAGATTGCGTTCGTGTGTGTTACGTCATTTTTATAGGCTGTAAGCGGTGTACAAACTGTATTTCTACGGGAATAAAGAGCAGTTTGAATTTCTGCAACCAGACTTTTAATTTTACGAACACACACAGTCACAATATTGAATTTTTGGAAATAGCTCGAAAGTACTTATTGTTCTGTATGACTTCTGAGTAACGGATATACCTACCCTAAGAGACAGAAAATCTAGCTTCACAAAATCATATTCGTCAAAACACTTAATTTAGGTCAAAATCATATTTTAGGAGTGAAATAATAACGAGGTATATTTATTTGTTTAAATGTTGCAATATCTTTACTTTTCGAAATGGCAAGTTATTTTTTTTTTTTTTTTTTTTTTTTTCCATGTACTGAACATGCAAGGAAAATGGAATTTCAAAGTCATCACATAGCCATATATATGGTGTTTAAGGATTTGACGATTATATTTTAATCCACTGTATTTCCGTATTCCATTGCACCTACAGGGAAATATAATCAACAATGTCCACATTTATGTTGATTAACAAATAGATATAAAATTAGCGTTTTTTAGTATAGTATGTACAGCAGGAATACATATAAATTACGTGGGTGGAGGGTTCTTTAACACATGTTCACAATTATTATATCTCCAGGCATTCTGCAGTCTCATTGGTGTACTCCCATTCTGGATTCTTAAATACACAATACACATATCTTTTGAGTATTAGGACACCCCTAACTCATAATATAGCTATAGCAGTGATTTCCATGCCCAGGCTTCAGGTTTAAATCACTTTGCAGGTCTGAACATCACCTCTCAAATAACAAACAACAAGTTGGGTAGCTTCAAGATGCCCACGTCACAAAGGGAACCCGGTGTTACTCTAAAAGACTTCAATCAGCTCCACACTCGCGCTCTGTCAGCAGTACAAAGAAACGGCTCTCCCCTTCCTCGCACTTGTGTCACGGTATTTTGCGGCCCCTACCCCTTCATTATGCTGTTGGTGTGAACTAGAATGGCATGTTTGTAAATTAAAGCTACCAGGTTGTAGAGGAGAGAAGAGGCCTTGTCTGCATGATTACTCAAGAGGAGAGGGTCCCGTGAAATGCCTGTCTGAAGACCCTCCTTCGAGATCAAAACTTACATCTTCAAAGACATATTTATAACATTGTTTTGTTTCTCCTTGGTGTTCTACAGATTTAGATTGTTTATCACGTTATTTTAACGTTGTGTAAGTTAAAAATAGTTTTCACTTAATTTAAATTATCAACTAGAGCAAATATTTTGCCAGAAGGTTATCTACCACCTCTGATCCTGGACGCTCGCTTTGTCTTGGTATGGCTGCCTGTTTTTTTAACCTTAACTAAGAAGAACATTCTTCCGTCGAACTTAAGAAAAGATAGACAACGAGATGATCCAAATATTTGCGGACATAAGAACAGAAACCGAGTAATGAAGACAAGAAAAGCTTTGCTTTCGCTGTAATTGTTAGTAATACATTAATTTTTATCATTTCATTAAAATTGAATTGAAAATTCAGTCATAAAATTTTCAAACAGTACGTGGAAATTGATATACAAAAAGACCCTTTTGCAATATCTTTTCAAACCCCAATGGATGCTTGGATAGTTTGTGATGGTTGATATTTTGGTACAGAATCCACGTAAATTCATTTTACAGAAGCAAGGTATTTCTTACTTATTACACCTCTGTAACTAATCCAATTTACCATTTGTGAGAGATCAAGTAAATTTGTCTTATTTATAAATAATAAAAACAGTTTAATATTACGTCAGATGTTGCTCTGTCAAACTTCATTTCTAAATACAGAAATGAAATGTGTAGTGTTTAACGCCCGCTTTTACTACACACGGCACAGCAGGTGATGACACTGGTGATAAATGAGATGAAGATGGAGCACCGGTGGAATGAGATGGCGGGGGAAACCGGAGACCCAGGAGAAAACCCGCCCCAGCGCCGTGTTGTCCACCACAAGTCTCACTTTGCGGTCGCCTGGGATCGAACCCGTGCCGCCTTGGTGAGAGCCAAGCGGTCTAACCACTGAGCCACGGCGCGGCCTCTAAATACAGAGCTGTACATATTTTGGTAATACTTAGTGGAAGAAATTTTGAAACTGGTTTCTCTTCATTCATCTATAAGAAGAGGGATAGCATCGAGAAAGGTTGTGATAGTAGAACCAAGTTATTTTGCTGATCATGTCTACTCTTCTTGACATGGCTGCTTCCATACAACGCTGCAGGACCAATGGTTCCATTTTTATCTCTACTTATTCGAGGCACTACTTAAATAGCTTATAGATTTATATTTGTGGAACAGATCGCTGAAGATAAAAGCCATGAACATCAATATAACAAACGAGAGATTTTGTATTGAAGATCACTCTTACCAAACGGTTGTCATTTATTAATTGTTCATTCACTTTAGACTTTAGTAGAAAGGTTACAACAGTAGAACCAGACTGAAAAGTTCAACGTGTGTCCAGGATCTGAACCGTAAATCTTCCAGCTGCTCCATCTAACTGAGCTACCATAGCAAATGACACCACGATACTAAATTCTCCCCGCATTTTCCCGTTATACCATAAGAAGTTCTAACTTTATTTCGAAATATATTACCCAATGGTGACTTACGATGATTTTTTTAATTATTCCATTTATATTCCGCATTTAACTCCAATGGTCATATCTGCGGTCTCCTCCTTTGGAACATATCGAAGCTGTTAACTCGTATTCGTTCGGTTTTGATTATTAGATCATGCACACACTCGCGCTCTCATTCATACTTCCAGACTCTGTGGCTGATGAGAAATTATCTTGGTGGGAGAAATATCCCAACCTCCACCACCGGGAATTGAACCCGGGACCCCTCACACGGCAGGCAGGTATGTACTACAGATTCTCGTATTAGGTCAGTCAATGGTAGCCAATTTTTGTTTCTATTGCGTATTTGTAATGTAGATTCAGCAAATTGTCAAGATTTTAAAATGTTCGGAAGTGACAAAGTTGCAAACACTCAAAACAGGCGAGATTCTACTACACTCCTGGAAATGGAAATAAGAACACATTGACGCCGGTGTGTCAGACCCACCATACTTTCTCCGGACACTGCGAGAGAGCTGCACAAGCAATGATCACACGCACGGCACAGCGGACACACCAGGAACCGCAGTGTTGGCCGTCGAATGGCGCTAGCTGCATAGCGTTTGGGCACCGCCACCGTCAGTGTCAGCCAGTTTGCCGTGGCATACGGAGCTCCATCGCAGTCTTTAACAATGGTAGCATGCCGCGACAGCGTGGACGTGAACCGTATGTGCAGTTGACGAACTTTGAGCGAGGGCGTATAGTGGGTATGCGGGAGGCCGGGTGGACGTACCGCCGAATTGCTCAACACGTGGGGCGTGAAGTCTCCACAGTACATCGATGTTGTTGCCAGTGGTCGGCGGAAGGTGCACGTGCCCGTCCACCTGGGACCGGACCGCAGCGACGCAAGGATGCACGCCAAGACCGTCGGATCCTACGCAGTGCCGTAGGGGACCGCACCGCCACTGCCCACCAAATTAGGGACACTGTTGCTCCTGGGGTATCGGCGAGGACCATTCGCAACCGTCTCCATGTAGTTGGGCTACGGTCCCGCGCACCGTTAGGCCGTCTTCCGCTCACGCCCCAACATCGTGCAGCCCGCCTCTAGTGGTGTCGTGACAGGCGTGAATGGAGGGAGGAATGGAGACGTGTCGTCTTCAGCGATGAGAGTCGCTTCTGCCTTGGTGCCAATGATTGTCGTATGCGTGTTTGGCGCCGTGCAGGTGAGCGCCACAATCAGGACTGCATACGACCGAGGCACACAGGGCCGACACCCGGCATCATGGTGTGGGGAGCGATCTCCTACGCTGGTCGTACACCTCTGGTGATCGTCGAGGGGACACTGAATAGAGCACGGTACCTCCAAACCGTAATCGAACCCATCGTTCTAGCATTCCTAGACCCGCAAGAGAACTTGCTGTTCCAACAGGACAATGCACGTCTGCGTGTATCCCGTGCCACCCAACGTGCTCTAGAAGGTGTACGTCAACTACCCTGGCCAGCAAGATCTCCGGATCTGTCCCCCATTGACCATGTTTGGGACTGGATGAAACGTCGTTTTACGCGGTCTGCACGTCCACCACGAACGCTGGTGCAACTGAGGCGCCAGCTGGAAATGACATGGCAAGCCGTTCCACAGGACGACATCCAGCATCTCTACGATCGTCTCCATGGGAGAATAGCAGCCTGCATTGCTGCGAAAGGTGGATATACACGGTACTAGTGCCGACATTGTGCATGCTCTGTTGCCTGTGTCTATGTGCCTATGGTTCTGTCAGTGTGATCATGTGATGTATCTGAACCCAGGAATGTGTCAATAAAGTTTCTCCTTCCTGGGACAATGAATTCACGGTGTTCTGATTTCAATTTCCAGGAGTGTATTAGCAGAAACTTCTGTTATGCAGTTCATTATTTAATGCTGAAGAAGGTAAAGGAGGTGGTGACGAACGAATTCAAATTTTAATTCATTCATATATAAATTTCCTAAATTACTCTATGTGCAGACTAACAGCATAAATTACAGTGCGTTTATGCTTTATCTCATCACTCTGTCCTATAAGTGGAGATTATCATACCTGTACATATTTAATACATTACAGTGAACAGGCATCGCAAACATACCGTAACGTTTAGAAATGCAAATCGAAAGTCAATTACAACCATCGAATCTTTATTGGATTCTACAAATTATGAGCCTCGTAATTTCTTTATGATGATGGGAATTTAGCGTCCAGGCTAAGCAATTTAACTCAAATTACCCGCATAAATATACTGCGATGTAATCGACAAAGGTTGCTCATGGAGCTTGAGTACCACATCGTAACTCAGGACCACTTTTTCACACCTGAAGATGCTATTCTTAATACACTGTGTCAACGAGACGTGCAGCATGCCAGAAGATGCCAATCACTTTCCTACTGTAAAACTTCCAGTGCACAGTGATGCTCCTGTGTAATTAAAAAGATGCATTGCGAGCTCTGGTGTTTGTGGTACATACTATAGGTATCTTTGCTAGCAGTTTATCACACCAACTATCCGCTTCAAAACATGAATCTGAATATGCAGAGAGGCTAATTTATATTTAAATTCGATTTACACAGAGCGCTGCAGTCCCATTAATTTTACACTAGGCTTGAAATATGGATGCAGATGGTTCTATGTTATTCAATGGTGGACCAATGCCCCTGTCGATGATCCCACTTCGCTGCAACTTTGGAGAGAACCTGTTTTAAACAGACACACTATGCATTCTATACTACTATAGCTCTCTTTGCTCTAACAGTAGCTTTATAACACGTGCTCGATTTTTCACTAATCTGGCCGGTCTGACTGCGGTTTCCTTGCAGTTTCCCTCAATCGCCACGGTGAAATACCTGACTGAATATTTAATAAAGACGATCCAAAGTTCCTCCGTAGTCAAAAACAGCGCTAAAAATGAAAATACAGATACTAGCGAATACACTGCTATCTACCCACAAATAATAAAAGCAGGTGCAAAGGATGCTACCCTGATGACACCTGCCCGGCGTTATAGAAACACTTACAAAACCAAAGATAACCCTGACACGTGAACACGTGACAAAGTTGGTATATATAGTAAAGGGTTGATACGTCGAAGGCTGTCAACTACACATCGATTCACGAGATATCTCTCCACAGTTCCGTTGCGATTTTACCACGTGGTTTTAAGTGACGTAAAATAAATGGCTAGAGAGATGGAAAAAAAGTGAAATTAGTTGCATACTACAGAAGTGACAGCACCCAAGTGTCACATATAACTAAACCGGCAGTTACACTAACACTTCTGACTAGAAAATTAGAAGAGCAGTGGCAAAAAATCTGGATAAAACACTTATTCTTCTGTTTTCCAGACAGAAATATGAAACCACAATTCACTATGAAAATATTTCCATGATTGCAGTTTCAAATAGGTGATGTATCAGAAATGCAATAAATTTTTAAAAAGAAATAACTTTATGGTGTATTTTTTTAAAACTTAATGTCCTTCTGGAAACGATGACTCAAATTGATGCCCAGCATCCATTTAGCTGATATTTATACACAGTTCATAGACTAGGAGAAAACTCATACAAGAAATCAAATCCACACAGAGATTTGAACTTCTCGAACTAGATAAATATTAAGCTAATTCAGTACACGGAGGCGGCCAAAGTACGGTTACATATGTACACATATATCCATAGAGGAGTCTAGGATGATGTATGGAATGTTTATGGACATCAGAATTATTACAGAATAAGTTAACTTTGAACTTTAACTTAACGTACTGCCCAAATTTCCCCAAAAAATAAAATAAACTCATACATTAATCAACTCAAAAAGTACAAGACCAATCTTAAATTTCACATAAATTATATCTTACCTAAACTCAGCTCTGCCGGTTACGCTAACCGAGAGCTTGTTAATGTGAGTTCTATTGACACACTTAAATTAGTATATTACGCATTCTTTAACTCTATTATGGAATACGGAATATTATTTTGGGGCAACTCAGTAGAAAGTAAAAAAAAATATTTCTTATGCAAAAGAGGGTTAAAAGAATCATTACTAACACCCACAACAGATGCTCCTGTAAAGATCTTTTTACAAGATTGAAGATATTAACGCTTCCTTGCATATATATATTCTCGATCCTAAAATTCCTTGTATACAATCGTGCCATAATTGCAACAAATAATGTAATTCACAAAATAAACACTAGACAAAAGTATAATATCCATTATCCCAGTGCTAAACTTTCTTGCTTTGAGAAAGGTGTGCATTATGAAACTATCAAAATATTTGGCGCACTTCCTAATGTTCTTAAAGAACAAAATGCTGTTAGAGAGTACCTTTGCTCAAAATCTTTTTATTCTGTACAAGATTATCTGAATGACAAATTATCCTGATAATGCTACTGTAGCTCTGTAAGCAGTATCTAACTGTTCCAATGACAAATCATTACCAATAAATCTTTTATGCGTGTTGAAAGTATATTTTTAATGTATATGTATTTAAGAAATAACAAGAATGGTATCCATTGCAAAAAGGTTGAGACGTACTGGCATAAGCCAACTGAAAGATGAATTTAAGTGTTTCATTTTGTATCATATATAATTATCCCTGCTTTGTTTTCTATAATGTTGTTCATTTTGTCTGTATACCATAATATGTGTCTTATGTTAACTTTTGTACATATATATGCTATTAAACTTTATACCTCTGGACATGTTCAATGTTCACAGCCTTTTCTGGCTACAAGTGAACCTACTGAACGCAAACCAATCTAATCTAATTTTAAGCACATTACGGAAATTCTAAGTAACAGGGTCATTTCTTTGAATGTAATATAACCGCACCAAAACAAACGTTATGTCCCTTTGATATATTCCCATACGGCTGCGACTATGGAAAGATAGTCAGACTGAAAAATTCAATGCCATAGCTGGGATTTGAACCACGGATCTTCTGGTTGCCGTCCAATCGCTCTAACCCTTGGGCTACTATGGCCAAAGTGCCGACATGACATTAAATTCTCCAACTGACTTGTGTTTTTTCCTGTACACCACTTAGGAGTTCTCATAAACACATGAGACAACTACCTTATTGGCGACTTACAACGTGTAAGTACTTTAAGGCCCGGACTTTATAGTTAACCACTATTAGGTCAATTAATGGAAAGTAATTGTTCTTTCGCACTGGCCGTGTGTAGGCTAAAGTATGGAAAGATAGAGTCGAACTAAAAATTCAATGTCATAGCCGGGATTTGAACCACGGATCTTCTGGTTGCCGTCCAATCGCTCTAACCCTTGGGCTACTATGGCCAAAGTGCCGACATGACATTAAATTCTCCAACTGACTTGTGTTTTTTCCTGTACACCACTTAGGAGTTCTCATAAACACATGAGACAACTACCTTATTGGCGACTTACAACGTGTAAGTACTTTAAGGCCCGGGCTTTATAGTTAACCACTATTAGGTCAATTAATGGAAAGTAATTGTTCTTTCGCACTGGCCGTGTGTAGGCTAAAGTATGGAAAGATAGAGTCGAACTAAAAATTCAATGTCATAGCCGGGATTTGAACCACGGATCTTCTGGTTGCCGTCCCGGCTATGGCATTGAATTTTTCAGTCTAGCTCTCTTTCCATACTTTAGCCTACACACGGCCAGTGTGCAAGAACAATTAATTTCCATTCGTCTGTGACTATATTTTTCTTGCTGTATTTTGATATGCATCAAACTATTTCAGAAAATACTTCTTGCATTCTTTGCAAATGCTCCGTTGCTGAAAGTGTAGATCCATAACACCATAAGTTCAAACTGTAATACATAGAACGAATTCACGAACACATTTAACATCCTTTAGAAAGTATAATTTCTTTCGCGTATCTCTTTCTTTCTCCAACATTTATTTCAGTTTAATGTTTCCCCGTTTGTAAAGCCAGCAACGGGACTCGCTATTCGTAGTTTTAATTTCTTGAATAAATTAACTAATATGGACTTAAAAGCTTTATGCACAACAAATAAGGGTAAACTTGCAACAGATGAATAAACACCAGCTGTTCTCCCAACTTCGTCCCATCTATTCCATCGAACCGGAAGAACTTCCGCTACTTGCACCTGAGCACTAAAAGGAAATGAAAGCATAACCAACGTTCTGTTTTCCTTGGTCAGTCGTTGCTCACAGCGAAGCGAATTGTTTTTCCTTTGTGTTTCTTAATTCACACAGGAACGAACGGTTACATGATGTAATTAACCATACGGCAAGCGGGAACAGTGATAATATATTATTCTACTATGGATGGTTAAAAATAACAAGTAATTTCTGCTTTATCTACACAGTAAGCAGAGGAGGGCGGTTGTATTCCACCCATACATTACATTCAGAAGATTTTACAAAAATACACACAAAGTGTGCTTTCACCAAATGGTGAGAAAAAAGAACAGTAAAAATTCAAATCAAAAGCATTAAAAAATTCTTGTTTCTTCTCCATGGAATATAACAACGAAATATTAAATCCTGATAAAATTAAAATATAAACTGATAACAGAAAAGTAAGTAACATCAATTATTTATGACGACAAGAAGTTAGTTAATATTTGTGTCTGTGAGAACAACATACTCAATACCGAAGCTGGACAAAATAATCAGCGCATTAAGTTCATTATTTGCCAAAGATATCACACAAGTTTTCCAAAAAAAGATCCTTCCACCCCAAACTATCCCTATATTTTGAAATTTGATAGATATATTATTTATTTTTTAAAGGCTATAACGGCTTTGATTGAAATATTTTACATTGAAGATATGTAGTTGAAAAGAATGTATATATAGCTTGTTTGTCTTCTTGTAAAGAAGTTATGCAGTCTTAGCCTACAGAAAAGCTTATACATCTAGCTACATTTGTTAATCGAGATAAAGTATCAACTCTCATTTACACATTTCCTTATAAGATATAATACATAAAGTAGTAGGTACTTCTTAAAACAGCTTGTCGAAATGTATTGTCACGAGGCATCGTTTTGCCGCTCGTAAGCGAATGCCAGGAGAGAGAGAGAGAGAGAGAGAGAGAGAGAGAGAGAGAGAGCAGCGGGGAGTGAAAGAGACAGATAGTGACCAAGCCACGCCCAGAGAGAGAGCAACAGAGGGAGAAAGAGACAGTTCTATGGTGTTCTCGCTACTTCACAAAAGATCGTGCTAGTCCGTGAAGCTTCATCAGCTGTCGAGAAACTTCGCCAAACTGCGAGAAACAGCGGATCGTGTATAAATAAAGAGGCGAGCTCGTCGGTCGGTCGGTCAGTCGGGGCCAGGGTGTCAGTCGAGAGCTGTTACTGTTGCAGTGCTGACGTTAGTAGAGGACCGTGAAGGTTGCGTTCGTGTCTGTTTACATCATTCTGCTGATATTTGAGTTGAACAAGTGTCCTTCTGCGGAAATAAAGAACATTTTGAATTTATGCAACCAGACTTTTAATTTTTCGAATCCACAAAGTTACAGTACAGACTTTGAAGTTCTATTTTAAATACCATAAGGAAGATAAGTGCAAATGTCTTAAAATTCCATGGAATAAAAACCAATACATCCAAATGGTAGTAATACTTCCGAAATAAAAATATAATTTGATACAAATTGTGATTTTCTTTGTTTATATATTTCTGTCTTTCTTTTTAGTTAACGTGCTTCAATGCAAGTCATATATCGGATTATACTGTACGTTTTAACAAGATACAAATTTTGTGTGTAGTAAACTTTTCTCTAGCTCTTAGTGATTAACAATAATCACTGGCGAGACGTGACTTTCAAAGCTCGGGAAGCTTTAAATAATATTTCTCGTTAAAATAAGACAACAGTAGCTCAAAGAACTACTAGTTCTAGTATAGTAAGCTAGTCTTCAGTACTCTTTCTATTGTACAGTCACACGTAGGCCCTTCTTGCATAGCAAGACTGGTTACACTACCAGCAGACTCCAATAGCTGGCCCACACCACGTGAACTATTCCTCTAAAATGGAGGAAGTATGCAATTCACACACTTCTACTAATAACTTAAAACTTCGCATGAATTTATTTCTCACTACTAAATAGCAAATTACGTAAAATTTTATTGCTAATGCTATTGGTATATAGTTATAGTTATATTTAAACGAGCCTAATAAAACAAAACAGAGATTTCACGTGACAAAATCTGTAAGTGCTTCCTTACTATCGAAAAGAAGCGATATCTTCCGAAAACCTACGAAGCTTGTTATGCAAGGTTACAACTGCATAAATGCAGTATTGAATGAGCTGGTCACTCAACTAAGCAGCTGTCAATTTATCTGCAACACTGCGGATGTTGGCGAATTAATTTTGAAAATATATCCAGAGAAAATAATTTTTTGCATTATTTTTCTTGTATTGCTTTATTTCTAAAATTCTGGGCAGAACTGCGAGCGCTTCCTACGATTAATTGCACATTTCGCCTTTGCCAATAATTATGGAAAAGTAATTGTAGATAAATTTATTTCATTTGCCATAAATATATCTTAAACAGTATCCTGGTGCACGCACACACACAAACGAGTACATATTTATCTAAAGAGATTTCTTTTTAACTCAGGGAATCTCATAACATGCATTCTCAGTGAACGCTTGGTATGGAAGGTTATGGTGAAGTAGAATACCTCCTCTACTTTCTGAAGGTGAGTAGTAGGGAACGTAAAAAGTAAATAATAGCTGGACACAACGATATTGGAACCCTCATCAGTGAACTACAGGGCAGAAAGGTTGCCCTCGCACACGAACTGACTAGGTTTATTGCCTATGAGAACAAATGGAAACACATTCAATGTACACGCTTAAGCAATAGCAAAATGCCTATCGGCAAACTTCGAATTTATTACCATTGAAGCCAGCTATAATCGGCCATTTACAATGTTGCATTAAATATGCAAATTTAAACCTATTTATGCCGGTCCGAACAGCCTTCGAAAGCTAGAGCCGGGTATGTACCATGTATTTAAATGTACAGAGCACGCATTTACCACCTACGTAGAGGAATCTAGTGATTCTCTGGTACTCTCAATTACAGGATGGTTTAAACACCTAATAATAATTAGCTTAGAGAGATATTCAAGATATGGTGGAGAAATTAATATACATAATGCAAATATTTGCCAAAAAAAGGTTGCAGTCATGTATTGTTTCTAAATTTTGTTTTTAGGCATTTTTTTATTTGTTCCATTTATACTCAGCCCTTAACTGCAATAGTCATATCGGCGGCCGTTCTCCTTTGGAACATATCGAAGATGTTAACTCGTATTCTTTGGGTTTTAATCATTGGATCACGCACACATTCGCACTCTGATTCATACTTCCAGACTGGGGAAGATGAGGAATTATCTTGTTCGGAGAAAAATCCCCACCCCTACAGCCGGGACCCCTAACATGGCAGGTAGGTGCTCTACCAATATTTTTAGGCATTGTTATTTCACTTAAAAGTGGGACAGGAATTTGGGACTATTCGTCGTTAATTTCTCTCCATCTTAATCCACACGTTCGGTCGCAATTTGGTACGGGATTTGTATATTTGAGATGGGATGCACGTTGACGTTTCGAAGATCCACGTCGAGAAGCCAGAAATAACAAATTCGTTGTATTTTGATTTGTTTCTTGATGATTGTACTTGGTTAACTAAGAGTCATGAGATTCTTGGTTTTAAGTCGTGGTTCGGAATAAAGTTTCGGAGAAGTCAAATTTTGTAACTATTTAATTGTATTATTTAGATTCCATTTTACTTGAACTTCCTTTCCCAGTCACTTCCAACATATCGATAAATTCTTATTTTGTTATATTTAAACAGATTCAAACTATTACTTAAATGTTCTTGATCTTGCACCACTATTCACCACACTCACCATTACAAAACATCTCTCTATACCAAGATTATTGATTTTTCGTAACTATCGTTACTTCTATCTTAATTTTGTGATTGGCCGATTTAATGCCACGTCACAACATTACGTCATATTGCGTCATACAATTATTACTTCGGCCAATCACTCAATTACATATATTTTTATAAATTTATAAACCCTTCACACCATTTCCAAATATAACCCAAAACTACTGTTACAAAAGTATATTGTTTTGGAGACCTCTTAATTCTAGAACTTAAGCTGGGTGTTTTCTAAGTGCAAAATAATAGAAAAAAAAGCTGACAATAAGTAATGTCATTCAAAATTTGCATCATATACGAGCACTACTATAAAAGTCATTTTT
Organism: Mantis religiosa; assembly: GCA_030765055.1. Classification (NCBI taxonomy): domain Eukaryota; kingdom Metazoa; phylum Arthropoda; class Insecta; order Mantodea; family Mantidae; genus Mantis; species Mantis religiosa. The sequence goes on from CM060952.1 coordinate 158,180,053, forward strand.
ACCATAATGTGTTATGTATAGCTTAAAAATGAAACGAATATATGCTAAAATTTGAGTTTCGGTAACATAAAACCTTATGTTAAATCTATGGCTGGAAGAACAGTTCAAAAAGCTTCTAAATATTGACCGTCTATAACATGTCGATCTATAAATTTAACATTAAATGTATGAGGATTTTATATAACATTTTGCAAATTGCATATGGCTTATGTTCAACAGGTTTGTTTTGTTTAGCAAGTATTAGTACAATATAAACAAAGGTTATAAAAGGAATGAAATTTTGGAATGAGCCGATTGTATGCCTGATTTATCATAGTGATAAATACAACGCAGTTTGAAGATTCATAGAAGGCAAGGGGTGCAGAAGGAAGGACTGAGTTGTGTCTTACACATACACAGAGTACATATATACAGTACCAAGTCCCCTTTATCCAGCAGGTACCTTGCTAACAGCTACTTTTCATTTTGGAAAAAAAAAGAAGTAGAAATCTTGAATCAAATGCCATATACAATGCGATCCAGAAAGACCTGAACCATTTCAATAGGCCATAACCTTTGAACCAATAATAGGACACACGTGCAACTTTGGGAGACTATAATACACAATTGAGAGATTGCATTACACTATTTACATCTCAGAGAAAATGTTGAAAGCGTCCTCTACCAGCGTCTATACATGTTTGCACTTGTCTCACCATATTCTCTGAAGTTTTACGGAGATGATATAGAATTGAGAGAAGGTTATTTCCAGCAAGATGGAGCAACGTGCCATACATCTAAAAACCCCATGGAACTTGTAACCAGTTTCTTTGATAATTGAATAAGCTCAAAAGGTCTGTGGCCCCCCCACAGATCCTCTGACCTAACCTCGCCGATTTTTTCTTGTGGAGGTATCTAAACAATAGAGTGTACAAGAATAGCCAACGGACAATTGATGCTCTCAAGGAATGCATTCGAACCGAAATAAGTAACATTGGTGAGGATACTCTTCATAAAACTTGAGAGAATATGGTCAGACGAGTATAGATGCTGGTGGAGGACACTTCCAATATTTTCTCTGAGATATAGATACTGTAATGTAATCTGCCAATTGCATATTATATTCTCCCGAAGTTGCACGTGTGTGCTATTAGACGTTCAAAAGTTATGACCTATTGAAATCAAGTTAACAGCTTACAGTTGAGAGCCAAGGGAGATTGGATAAGTGACATCAATAGCCATGTTGGCTGGCGCTGCTGTAGAAGTATGTACATTTTAAGACAAAGCATTTGAACCGCATTTGTACGATGTAAATCTGTAAAGTTTCATTTGTTTTTATACCGTTGCTTCGTTAAATATCCCATGAAACCTAGTCTCGTTTTAATCTTCACACAATTCTTTAATTAATTTTACCTTTGAAACACGCCTTTGACGCTCAAATATTCCCTTAAGAATACGTTGAATCAAAGAATTGATTCCTAGAACTCTGGAATGAGGAAGGAAAGAAGGGATCATTCTACCATTAAATGCCCAATGTCTCCCCTTAAGTACAGATAACATCTAGTCCCTCTACCCCACCACCTTCGTTGTGTGCAAGAAACATTTCCCCTTCACTCATTCGGGTGGCCAGCATTATACAAGAAAAATGTTTCATAAATCATAATACTTTAGTTGAATCCATAACTTCTTTATAAATAAAATAAGGTAATTCTTAGGATCTTCAAACTGTTTTCCTTGACAGATTTATTGTGAATTTTACCTAAGTGATTAATAAATAAGCTTTCTGACTTCGTTAAAATTTTAAACGTGAGGTTTTTATTTTGTACTCTCTCTGAAAGGTAGAAATAGTTTAAAAAGGACTGAGATAAGAATAGCTAAATTTTTAGCGCCTACTGAAAAGCGTAATTTCGTAATTTCTCACGTGTCAACAATTCATTATTTTGAAAGAAAAAATTGTCGTCATTACCGTAACCACTGGTGGAAACCAATTTCCTTTAGTACCGTTCCATTACAATGAATCTGCAAAACGGAGATAAAAGAATGTGCAAAGAGAAAAACAACGTAATTTGTGGGAGATAAAGAAGTCACGTGCACGTGGTATTTTTAACCGCAACGGGTTTACCAGTCAAACATCAGGAGATTACGACACGCGTTGTTTTCTCTTAGGTGCGTCATTGAAAAGGCATGCTATGTTACACCTGCGTTTTCTGTAGTCATGAAACGTGGGAGTTTAACAAAGAATTAGCGATTAGGTCATCCAGCTGGAAGGCAAGTATCTGATTCCTATTTTACGGTATTTTTTATAGAGGAACTGGGACAAGGCCTTCTGTTGGAAAGTGTAGCCTTAGTATTCCAAGTTCATCGAACCTAACCTAAAGCAGTAATGGCGAATCTTTCAAAATGTCTTCCAGCCGCATTGAAGATGCGCGTGTCAGATGTTCTTCCACAGGAAAGAGAATTTGGAGAAATTGTACGGCATTGTCACATTAGTTCTAAAATCTGGAACAAGTATATTATGATACAAGTAATAAGTGTCATTCTATTTATAAAATAGTAAGCCCTTTTTAAAAAATACATAGCGCAGCATATTTTTAGTCGATTTTAGATCTGTAAAATAAGTAATTATCTAAATATAAATTGAACATTAATTAAATTTGAGCATACACAAAATTCATTTGTAAACATATTTTCTGTTACTTGTGACTTATAAATAATGCTCGATGCTAACGTATACAAAAGACTAACCTGACAGGTTACTGCTCACACCTGTACGCGCTGGAGAACTTGATGTCTTCATCTGTGCTCCATATGGAGCCTGTTTGCAAAAAATCGGGTGCGGAGTATAGCTGGAAGTATCCGATAAAAATTCCAGAATAAGTAAGAATATATAGGCATAATAACACAGCATTGTACGGGAGGCCTGCCTCGGTAGCGTGCATGGTAGCGTGTCTCCCTCATGATCAAGAGGTCCCGAGTTCGAATCTCAGTCAGGGTGTTACCTGGATAAGGGTCTTTCCGGGATTTTCCCTTATCCTGAAAGGCGAATGTCGGGTAACTCTAACCGCTATGGACCCTGCGCTCACTTGAGCATCATTTCATTCATTCCACTCATGTCCGATATGACTTAACGTTACAAAAAATGTCCGAGAGGGATTGTTAACCCCTGATAGCAGCGGCCTACACATGGTAATTGTAAGGTGCGCCGTGCCCCGCACCAGAGAGCTGAGGGGTGTCCAGTAGCTACATGCAAGTGGTCGCATGCGCCACTTTCCGGGCTTCACTTTTGGGCGATGCGGTTCTACTCCGCAACAGATTTTTGGTGCCACAAGGTTTATGTACAGTAGGCATTATACCATCAAATTTTAATGTGCGTAGCGGTGTGAGTACAGTGACAGTTCCCTTGTGAGAAACAGTCATACCAGGATGAGTTTATGATCTGTTGTGTTGTTTTTGCTGGTTTTGTAATTCGTATAATTTCGATTGGAGAAGTCGTAAGAAACTACACAAAATATTAGTTATTGACGCACGAAAGCACAGAACTGAAATAATAACCCCTATTTAATATCTTAATGCATGAATACACTTATGTGCAGCACTAAACATTTTAATTGTGTTTTAATTACAACAAACATATTTAAAATAAATGTGTAGGGCCAGAATTCAAAAAATCAGATGACTAGAAATTTGCCCGAGATTTCACGACTGTCCACCCAATTTATTACAGGGCCGTGACTATAAAAGATATAAAGATAGCCCGTAGTTTCCCTTTGAAAGACAAGGGGCTCCTACCTGCCGGTAGGGTGAGCTCGTCGCTACTTACAGGATGAGCTTGTAAGATGTAAGCTTGCCCCTATATTATTAAGGAATTTGATTATGGTTTAAGAGATTTTATCAATAACTTATAACTTTAGTTCACACAAACTTTTGTTCCTTGTTATAGGTAGTCTTTGTACGCTTCCTTGACTTTGAACTTAAAATACTCCCTCTTGTCCAAACACCTTTCTTGTCTAAATCTGCTGATATGTCTTTCCATTTTTCTCTGTCTCTTGCCGTGACAATAGGGCCCGATAATTTAGTTTGTACTCTTAGAATTAGAATACCATTTGGAAGATGTGGTCCAGAGGCTCCAAAAGTCATACCCAGTCTCTCTATTTTCTGGAGGGGATGGAAAAAAAGACAAGCTAGGAAATCGCTCTTTGTATCTATAAAACTTTCAAGAGATACAAATAAAAGTTACAACTGTTTTGGATGGCATCGGCCATCCAAAATTAATACCTCAATTTTGTAAATGTTACATGAAAATACTGTCGAATAAACATCATACAGGAGCGCACTCAACTACAGAATCGCTCATTAAATTTATCCAATTAGCGTCAGTTGTACGGAACAAATTAACACAATTATTTAAACGCTTAAAATAGTGTATGCTCTGCAATGCTTTCCTTGTCGTTTAATCCGCTCCGCATTTTAATATTCTGGTTACTGTACAGCTACTGAGAAGCAATTAACTAGCAAAACAGATGCATCAAGTATTTTCACATTTCAGATTGACCAATTTCCTATGGTTAGTACGAGGGCTGTTCAATAAAGAATGATCACATTTTTTTGACACCGTACTTTTACTCTAACTCATAATTTTGATGGTCCTTCTCAAAATAGTATCCCCTGAATGCGATGCAATTGTCCTACCGTTTCTGCCAGTCTTTAAAGACATGCTGGATAGCATTTTTGAGAGATCCTTCAAAATCGCCTCCGCAGCCTTCACCACTGTTTCTGATGATGTATAATGCCTCCCACGAAGGCGTTTCTTCAAGTTAGGGAATAGAAAAAAGTAACATAGGGCTAAATCCGAACTATAGAGAGGGTGGGGGATATACCTCACGTTGATTTTGGCAAGATATTCAGCAACAACATTGCCAATATGCGGCCACACATCCAGCCTTCTTCGCGGAAATGTGGTCTTTTGCACCTGATATGGACTTGCAATGTTTTCAGGACATCCCTGTAGTATTGTCCAGTTACTGATATGTGTGCAGGTACAGCATGCTGATAAACCATTCCATGAATATCAAAGAATGAGATGACCATAACTTTCCCAGCAGAAGCAACCACTTTTACTTTTTGGGAGGTTGGTGATGAAGGAGATTTCCACACTGAGCTTTGCTGTTTGCTCTCGGGATCAAAATGATGTAGCCAAGTTTTATCAGCAGTGATTACGTTTGAAAGAAACTGCATGTTAGCTCCATTGCAGCGGTACGCGATACTGAACATGTCTGAACTTGCCTGGTTCTCACAGGCAGGAACCAGGAGTACCAACAATGAAACTACTACGGCAAGTTTGTTTCACATTAAGCTAACAGAATATAATAAGATTGGATTTTATTGCGAAAAATTATGACCGTAAAAATGTATGATTATTCTTTATTGAACAGCCCCCGTAGAATATGAATTTTATGTTTTAAACCGGTGGTTGATTTTATTTTCATGTTCAGTGGCATAGGCTCTTACAGTACAGCACTCATTCTTTTTAATTCTAGCAATATTAAGCAACAAGAAAAGTTACAACCTCTGACAGTAAATACTGCTAATACGCCAACTGCTTTCGTATACAATATATTTTATGTGTAACACATATAAAACAATTAACTTTTAATGTTGATTATTGATAAAGATCTCTAGTATATTCCTTGAAATATTTGTAAAAGCACGATATTTAAACACAATTCACAAATGCCCTAAAAGTTTAATGTCTGCATTAGGTGTATAATGAAACAAGTTTCCCAGCCTTACATCAGACATATCCCCTAGCACTAAGAGTACCCACTAACATTGAACAGGAACTGTTTTTATCTTGCATGCCAGCCACGTTGTAGCACCAGATGCTTACGTAACGCCTGAATGGGTCCCCAGAGCCTAGCAAGGGTGCCTCAAAGCAAGCATAGGATGCTGTCGATGGACGATGGATGGATATCTGATGGGAATAGATGGACAGGTCCGTCTGATGGATGCTCCTAAAGGGAGGGGGCTGAGAAATTTAGCAAAGACGTGTTAGTAAGCTGACCAAGGAAAAGAGAGACAAATACGATAAATAAAACCGCTCTGTTTCTTTGCAATGATTTTGTGGCTATAAACTGAGAGAGTTTAGGTATTATTATTATTGTTGTTGTAGCTGTTGCAACTTGAAAAGTAACTTATCAAACTGTAATATAATAAGAATCACGCTCAATGTTTCTTCATCACTTACTAAAACTGTAAGCAAATAGCTTTATAACTTACCATCAATCAATAATTAAATAAATTGAAATTGGTTGATTTTAAAATAGACTGAACAGACGATAACCAGAAAACAACTCAGAAAAGCTTTGTTTATTTCTAGAGCCCGGATTTTAGGGTCCAGTGTATTAGGTTTTAACCTAATTTGACCTAAAGAAAACCATAAATGAGGGTTTGACAACTAAAATAACCCAAATAGCTGCATTCCGTTTTAGAAACAAAATTAATTCGTAAGGTCATATTCGAGAGTAAATGAATAAAACAAGTGGAATGCACCCTTAAATGACATTTATCTCAATAAGGAAGAAACGTGCGGGTAAATCAGTCCAACAAGCTCTCGAATTCAGCTTCTCCGAAGCTATTCGGCCACGAAGGTTTTGTTGAAGGCCCCAACACGTATGCAATTGTTCAAAGAGAAAGTATCATTGAGAATGTTTCGAGAAAAAGCATGCCCGGACGAGTGGGAGCTGCATGTTCTTCGAAAGGTATCCCTAGAACCTGCTGCACTGGCATCAATGGTCTACGCTCCAATGACATCATGTGCTGTTGAAAGAACGTTTTCGTCATACAAGTCCAAGTGGTGGCTGGCCCCGTAGCTCAGTCGGTAGAGCACTTCCCTCCGTGACAGGGGTCCCGGGTTCGATTCCTGGCGGTGGGGGCGGGGATTTTTCTCTAAGATAATTCCTCATCTTCCCGAGAGTCTGGAAGTATGAATGTGTGTGCGATCTAATGATTAAAACCCAACGAATAAGAGTTAACACTTTCGATATGTGCCAAAGTAGAACTGCTGCCGATATGACAGTTGCAATTAAAGGTGGGTTATAAATGGAACGTATGGGGGGGGGGGAAGTTAAGTTGCATTACAGTAGGAAATGGGATATGTATGTAAGTAACTATCTACTGCAATGACAAACAATAACCTAAAATGCAAAGAGTAAACCCTATTTTGTGCAATCTTTGGTGAAAATCTTTGATAGTGTATACTTTTGTGAAATAAGTTCAGAAATGTTACAAGTAAGTAGCAGTATTAACTACATATACTGATAAGAATACAAAATATTTTAAAAACTTATTTTAATCAAGAAAAACATAAAAAAGAAACCATTTTAAACATATAAGAAGCATGAAATGAAAGCATTTTCTACATAAAAATCCAGGCTCTATTTATTACACAGTAGTGCCTCCTGATTAACTCAATGAATAACAAATTATATCTATCCGGTTGTGCAAATTGTGGAATAGAGATACTCGATTATGCAGTAAGTCAAGCACGAGATATGGAACTCCGCGCTTTGCGCTTCAGTGCTTGCTACCGATTGGTTCATTATCAACTGTCTCAAAGGAAAGCATTCTTCTAACAATTATTTCTGCCATTCACTTGCTAGCTGGTACGTTGGATTTGTCTGTCACTTAAGTGATAAACAGTTTACCACAATTACCAAAGGACGCCTTGTACGGCGAATTTTCCTGGCTATGTTTAATTTGTGTTTCGTCGACCATAATTAATTTCCGGTACAGCTGATCTAACTGTCTAAGGCTTTTGGGGGGGGGGGTGTGAGGACTCATTTTTACACATTTCTTTCGTAGCTTTTTATTAGCACTGCTCTTATCTCCTCGAAAACACCAGCTCGTTGCACTTGTCCTTTCATCTCGTCTGCCGCTTTGCTCTATTCATAATCACAGTTTTAATTTCCGTCGCCTTCGAAAGCAAAACAAACAAATGAGCGTGGTAAGTTGTCTTTTCATTCTGTGCCAAGAGCGTGCAGATCCTCAAAGAATGCACAGCGTAATAAGAATGAAACCGCATCATTATCGAAGATGATCTAATAAACCGTGATAAAGGGAGTGTAACTCTTTCTGGCTGTTGAGCACTCATTAAGCGAAATTGCAATTCCACGCTCTCTTTCAACCGTCTCGCTAACAAGAGAGACAGACGACTTTTTCCTCTTCATATATAAAACGAGATATTTCGCAACAGAGTTGCAGCGTCCACAAATGTTGCTTTATTTCTTCGTGGTACCAACTTAGCTTGCTTCAAGCTAATTTCGGTATATAATGACGACGTACTAAAACACACGATTACAACAATTGGGGTTAACTGAAATACGCCCCATCCTTAATTGGAAACAAAATGGCAAAAAAATGGGTAACAAATTATACAGCGTGTCCATAAAGTCCTTCCAACATTACAGGTTCCTATTAACTGAAAACTATTAAATTCAGACCTTGGTTTGTGGAAGATAAACTCTCAAAGTATGTATCAAATAGTCAGTACACTTCTACCTGTGCGCCGTTTGTCGCACATCTAAGGTTATTCAATTTCTCCCCTTAAATTCTGCAGATTCCGCGATGCTAGCAGCAGCATTTGTTGTCCTTCGTCTCAAAGTGTCCATATGTGTACACGTGTTGCACATATCCTGTCCTTTACATAACCCTAAAGAAAAATGCCTATGGTGTTATATCTGCGGATTGTGGTGGCCAGGGTGTTAGACTATCGCGCAATCCGTTTGTTAGGAAATGTTATTCAGCAACTCTCTGACATATAATCACAGCCCCGACATTCAGCTTTAAGGATAAGTGAAAACCCCGAAAAAACCTTATCCATGTAACTCACCGTGACCGAGATTCGAACTCGGGACCTTTAGAACGCGAGGCAGACACGCTACCGAGGCAGGCTATTTGCTTATGATTTTATTTTATTTTTTAATTGGTAAGTTTATTCTAATTATTTAGACATACATAGATGCTCAGTGCGTAGGCTTCGGTGGTCTGTGTCCATTGTAGCTAGGTCTTCCGGGTAGGACCGCGTAATGGTTGTTCCTCTGGTCTACGTTTCGTCCCAACTATGTAGGGCTTCTTCAGGACTTCTTTCTCGACAGCTCCGCAGCAACTGTGCTTTAAAATAAACTTCCTCCCCGTAGAGATCGGTCAAGTCAGTGCGTAGGCTTCGGCTGCCGGTGTCCATTGTAAATAGGTCTTCCGGGTAGGACCGCGTCTTGGTTGTTTCTCTGGTCGACGTTTCGACTGTGTTGCTGTGTTGCAACAGTTGCTGCGGAGCTGTCACGGAAGAAGTCCTGAAAAAGCCCTATATAGTTGGGACGAAACGTCGCCCAGAGGAACAACCAAGACGCGGTCCTCCCCGGAAGACCTAGTTACAATACATACATGCTTCTTACAAAGGTTTTCTTTTACGTCTTGTATAGGTGTCATATGATTGATAGGTCTTTCCTTTCTCGTTGGTTATCTGTGGCGTTTAGAAATTGCCCATTACGATTTGGTAGCCCATTAAATCCCTGGGAAAGAAAATTGACACACTACAGAAGTATAAAATTAATAAACTAATAGATTACAAATTACTTATGATGTTTATAGTTCATTTTATAATTAGACATAGCAACATAGATGTCCAGTTTAATTATAAAATATGACTAAATATTCAGGCATATTCTTTAGCGCATTACTCGATTGTTATGTTGGCAACTCTATTCTTCTTCCAACAAGCTAATATAAGAGCAGAGAGAAACAAGAATTATAGCTCCAGGGAGATTCGGTATGTTGTATGCTGGACTCATTATCATTCGCTACACAAGACAAGACATCCATCAGAATGGACGGAGCTGCTAACACAGAATTAATACATAGTTAGGTTCGGCGGCAGGTAACACACCTGATGGAAGCATGTTTGCTTTACCTTTCGTACATCATGCATTACATGAATACACTACTCTTTACCTGCCGTTTATTATCACATATTATTCTTTGTGTACAGTTTCATCAGAAATACAGTAGGCTCCCAAATGTTATAGGAAGGGAGTGAAGATGCAAGAAATTATTTGCCGTTCATATTTAATCGCTCTATCGTGCGGAATCTGAATTAGTTTCAGATAATGCTGAATATGGAAGAGGAGGATTTGCTTTAATTTTTTAAGAGAACATTCAAGAATGTTATTTATAAGTATATTAATATGAGTAATTTTTCCACTAAATGATAATCCGGAGGAACGAACGAGAGTAAGGAATCGCAGAACAGATATAAGGGCTGCAAAAATTGACAAAGAAGGGCTGTCTCATCCAGTGGGAACCTGGCAGTGGAGGCTCAAACGGCCACCCTCTGGCGGGGCCAAGACGAAATGATTAATGGCAAACCTGTGTCTGCATTAACTGACACAAAGCTCTGGAGTCACGTATAACATAAAAGAGGCAAAATGAAAGCCAAAGAGCCATATGGAGCAATTTCTTCGGTTTTGAAAGATTTAACTCTTAATGCTAACTGAATTTTATAGGTTATGTATTTTTTTTCACCAGCATATCATTTCCTTCAAGAGCGTTTCTACTCACATAGGTCTTTATAATTCTCAAGCGCAAGTACTAGAACTATTTTGCACACGAACATCGATGGGATCCCTTGAGGGAAAAAGGCGTGCAAAGATAACATTTTGAAGAACCACATATTTCCAGCAACAGACCACCGTATCAGTCTGCATTAGGTAGGTTTATCGCGCAGCAATAAATGTGGCGCCCGAAGCGAGCTATTGCTTTTGAAGCAGACGTAAGCAAAATTGCACATTCTTATGAAATGACTGCGTAAATTTCAATGCCCTGAAAATAAATAAGCCTCATTTTCCGCGCCTTTCTTTAGTTCCGTCCCATCACAAGATCAGTATACCACTTTCATATGAAAATTGACTTTAGTCACACGCTTGCTGAGTAATGATGCTCATTTGTAGTACCTACTTCACTTGCTTCCTCCGGCGTAACGTGTAATGGAAGTTAGATAAAGGGTATTAAAGTGCAATAAGGCAATTATTATTTTAAATTGTTTAAAATGAGGAAAGCTGCTTAACGAATAAAGATGTATTAGAAAGTGAGAGGCTTGTGTTCAAGAGGAACCGGGTGGCCGCACTGTCTGACCTTGGGTTTTTACCTTGTTTTCCCTGGTTGGAAAAGAAATGTTGAAGTAGTCCTCTTCTCTTCCTTTTTCATTTCCCTTTCATTATGTTTTCTTTAAATTTCACACGTCCCTCCAGGTTGGAGTGTAAGACACAATGCCTGTTTCAATGATATGTGTTCCCTATGGATGTCAGAGGGTTGATAGTGCATGTAACCTCCTGGGTTCATTCACTTCATTCATTCCTCTTAGAGAGCGGTAACATCATATATTTATGTAGGTCACGGCGCGCGAGGAGTCATGCGCCGTGGCGTAGTGGGCTATGGCATTATGCGTTAAGTCATATAGGACGATGAAAGGAATGGGTGAAATGATGCTCAAATGAGCCCAGGGTCCATAGAGCTTAGAGTTACCCGACATTTGCCTTTCAGGATAAGAGAAAGCCCTGGAGGAAACCTTATCCAGGTAACTCACCCTGGCCGAGTTTCGAACTCGGGACCTCTAAAACGTAAGGCAAACATGACCATTTTTATTATTGTTACTTTAATAACACTGCCTTGTGTTCTTCTTGCACAAGATAATATTTTAAACACATTGCATTTGTTTTGAAAAAGATTATTTGCATTATTATAAATGAATGTTACTAGAATATTGCCTTAACATTGGTTATATAAATACTCGGTCTCACTCTACTCTTATGAATGGTGTGGGCATATAATACGAAGTGTCCTCTCGTCAAAATTTCACTAGGCATTTGGTTTCATCCACGAGCTGTAGAAGCAGAGGGAAGCATCCAATACTAAGTTAATTTCCATTTTATTTGATTTTACATAAAAGAACAATTTAATTTTTAATTTAAAAATTTAGCAAAGTGTTTCAATTTTTATGTATGAATATAAATGCCATAAAATGAAGTAAACCTTAACAATCGGAAGTTATATTGCAATGTGTGCTCGGCTATCAGTACACGCTTAGTAACTGAGATACAATTATGAGACTCAAACTTTTGCACACATTACAGAGTACGAAAATAGGAAGGATTCCCTATGTGAATACGCACGAAACATATGAAACCATACACAATATGTGAACATTCTCATTATTGTTATAATTATGAGAGGATTCAGTAGGTGGAAGCTTAAGAGATGCGTTCTGTGACACAGTTGCAAAACGGCCGTGTAAACAATGTGAACTTAGAAATCTACATGCTTCCAGAGTCCGCTTAGTACCACCCCACCTTCCAAGGGCGTATATCTTCATTCGAAGCTCAAGAAGTTATTTACAACAGCGAAAGTGCATGTAGCGTCATGATGTACATAAAACTGCTTTTTAAATAAACAATAAATGCTAATAACCATGTTCTTCCTTGTTGAACTGACAGTTCGACACAAAACATGTTTCATTTGTAATCTTCGGTGAACCAAAGGAAACAAAGGGCATCCTTTTGACATTATAAAAATGCTAGCTAGAGCCCTCTTTCCTATATTAATAATGTTTTAGTAAGGTATCTGTTTTGAGTTTCGATATACATTTGCTATAAGTGGGATTGTACAATGATGAAGCCAAGAAAATAATTATATTTGATAAATTGTAAAGAATCACTAAATGTAATCCCAGAATACCCAAATGATCGATTGGCGAACATCTCCAGAGTCCAAAACGGAATAATTTAGTAGTGAAGGTTCACTTTAATTACGATTTCGTTAATTTGGTAATTGAACACACCTTATATGTGCAAACCAAACATTTAAGTATGACAAATGTTAACACAGCCGCGGATAAATGAAATATGCCTTTAGGACGAAGAAAAGCTTAAGTGTATTATCTTATATACAGAAGGCAGAAGTTTCTGTCAAGACACTACTGAAAGTTACATAGGTTGTTACAACTCTTCATTTTAATAAAAAAATAACTGAACTTCTGAGATAACATTTATATTGAGCTGTATATTAAAATAGAAATTTATATTCTGCATTTGAGTTGCATGTGTAACTTTTTTAAAATTTTATATACATATATCAATAAATCTTAAATGTTTAATGGAAATATTCATAATGGGCAGTTTGTTAGTACTGCACCACCAAAATTGGTAGAAAGGCAATGAAAATAGCAGATGATTATACAAATATTTATTTTATTTTCTAGAAATAAACCAATATATACCTTAAAATTTCATTTGGATATTTTATTACATGCACATAGAATTGGATTTTTGGGGAAAGTAGGGAGCTCTATTTTTATTCAGGTGGAGGGCAAAGCGGCGCTTATAAATGAGTTGTATTCGCCATAGAGAAATAACATTTGAAAGGAATGGCTTAAAATACGGATAGGTACTCTGAAAAATCCAATGCCATAGCCGAGATTTAAACCACTGATATCCCAATCTCCGTACCGTTGCTCTTAACCATTGAGCTACCACGGCCAATATGAGTGCATGCATTAAGTTCTCCAACTGACACCACTAGTTTTTCTCATATACGACGAGATACACATATTTTGTGGCAATTTACTACGCAATATTAATTTTTTTAACCACTTCGGTCCCGTCTTAAGATATAAACACTTTGTTAAATTGATTACCTTCAGTTATATTTGGATTGTATTTATTACTCTCCAAACGTACTTTGCGGCGTATTAACATTACGTTAACTGGAATTCTATTAGAGAAAGCGTACTTAACAAACAAAACTATGATGTAAATTTGCTCAATGAGTTATTCTTATGTTTTAAATACCAAAATATACGTAGAACAATAATAAAAAAAGATAACGTAGCACAGGAGATGTAGACAATCATTTTTATAAGAATACAGCTATATACGCTGAATTTCTGGCTTCTCCTGTAGATACATTTTAGTTTGTATGTTATTTTTAACTGATATTGTCTCTTTCGATTTATACTCAACGTTTCTAAGTAGGTATACCTTGCCATTCATTGTACACTGTACATAGCGATTCCATTGTTCACCAGTAGCGACAAAGCATCATCGGGTTAAATTATAGCTGTTCGGTACATGACGTCATAGTGGCTATTCAGCCCAAGGTGCATGATTGGCTATACAGGTTTGCTCTCAATAGGGGAGCTAGATGATTGTGTGGGTCGACTTTTGTTTCCTACTTCAGTGCTAATCAACTGGAAAACATGAAATAATGAAATATTCATTATTTGTTTCTTCTTTAGCTGTAGCTGTAATATTGTATCAACAGTTTTTAATGAAACACCACTGAACAGATAACATAAAATCCATTCTGTAAACAAGAACCTAAATATCGGACTTTTTAATATATTTACAGCAACATGGATGACTTGGCGAGATGGATCTGGGTAACGTCTGAGCCCACATTTTGGAGGTCCTAGGTTCTATTCCCAGTGTGCGATACCTCTGGATCGATAAGACGAATGTTGGAGTGCTTTTTCCAACCCGATTTTTCTGTCCATAATCACGGGTTTCAAATTTGAAGAAGTAGCTGGGCGATGGAGATGCGTGATGTGGAGGATTCTCCCCAGGGTGGACTGCTCAAGAACCCACACTACTGATTGAGCAAGCTATCCTCAAAGAAACTATCGGAGATTTAGGTTTACGGCTAATGGGCGGGATTGGCAATCAAACTGGAACACCATGAATCCCGTCTATGCACATCGTCTGCCGATCTGGCCGTCGTAGGAGTCTGTCCCTCCAAGAGGTCTTGTTAGATGCACAAAAGGAAACATTGGCTCTATGCAGCTTCTAAGCCCCTCCGTGATATGATAGACTGTCGTTTTAAACAATACATAATTCTACATTACCTGCCGCTTGCTTATGGTAGAGAAGAAGTATAATCGTCAATCGTAGATACAGATAACATTATCCCCAGTTAAAAATTTGAGATTTCAGACCAACTACATTGGTACAAGATTTGAAGTACTCTGAGTAAACAAAATGCATTAAAAGAGTATGGTGTCAGAGGGGTGTAAATTTATATGCAAACATTTATACATATTGACTTCTAAATAAAAAGTATTTCTTCAATTTTCTGATAATGTTGACGATGAATTTTTTAATTTCCGTTTTCCAACGTTAAGTCATATCGGACGATGTATGGAATGGGTGAAATGATGCTCATATGAGCCCAGGGTGCATAGAGTTTAGAGTTAACAGACATTCGTCTTTTAGTATAAGGAAACCCCCGGAAAAAACCTTATCCAGGTAACTCACCCTGACAGCAATTCGAACTCGGGACCTCTTGAACGTGAGACACACACACTACCATCTACGCTTCCGAGGCGGCCATGATGATGCTGATACTACTACTACTACTACTACTACTACTACTACTACTACTACTACTACTACTACTACTAATAATAATAATAATAATAATAAACAGTAATAATAATAATAATAATAATAAACAGTAATAATAATAATAATAATAATAATAATAAGAAGAAGAAGAAGAAGAAGAAGAAGAAGAAGAAGAAGAAGAAGAAGAAGAAGAAGAAGAAGAAGAAGAAGAAGAAGAAGAAGAAGAAGAAGAAGAAGAAGAAGAAGAAGAAGAAGAAGAAGAAGAAGAAGAAGAAGAAGAAGAAGAAGAAGAAGAAGAAGAAGAAGAAGAAGAAGAAGAAGAAGAAGAAGAAGAAGAAGAAGAAGAAGAAGAAGAAGAAGAAGAAGAAGAAGAAGAAGAAGAAGAAGAAGAAGAAGAAGAAGAAGAAGAAGAAGAAGAAGAAGAAGAAGAAGAAGAAGAAGAAGAAGAAGAAGAAGAAGAAGAAGAAGAAGAAGAAGAAGAAGAAGAAGAAGAAGAAGAAGAAGAAGAAGAAGAAGAAGAAGAAGAAGAAGAAGAAGAAGAAGAAGAAGAAGAAGAAGAAGAAGAAGAAGAAGAAGAAGAAGAAGAAGAAGAAGAAGAAGAAGAAGAAGAAGAAGAAGAAGAAGAAGAAGAAGAAGAAGAAGAAGAAGAAGAAGAAGAAGAAGAAGAAGAAGAAGAAGAAGAAGAAGAAGAAGAAGAAGAAGAAGAAGAAGAAGAAGAATTCACCTGTACTAGAATTTATATGATGCATAGTATGTACTTCGTTCAATGTGTAATCTTTATGCAGCAAATAACACAATATTATTAGAATTATTTTATTTAAATTGTACTCTGTGGGTAGAGACAGGTCGTCGAAGGCACACCTTAATAGCTTTTATTAATGTGTGTGTGCGTGCGTGCGTGGGTGTGTGTGTGTGTGTGTGTGTGTGTGTGTGTGTGTGTGTGTGTGTGTGTGTGTGTGTGTGTGTGTGTGTGTGTGTGTGTGCTGCAAAAGTTAAAAATTGCTTAAGTCCTGCAAGAAAAAGTTGAAGGTAGGCATCAGTGGTTTCGAAACCTCCAACATTCACTAATCCATGTCTATTTTTTTCGCTGTAGAAGTGAAATTTCGGGTCTCTCGAAATTTTAACTGTGTCAAAGAAGGGTAATTATGAGTGGAGTTCAGTATTTTGAAAAAGATACTGCTGCAGTTTCGACAAATTCCCTTCAGAATTAAATCCACCTCTGCTTTTTTTTTGTGGAAATCACCTTCAAGAAGCCTCTCACATTTTGTTTGTCTCACTTTCTGTATTGAAAGATATGAACTTGAATTATTGCTTCAATAACTACTTCCTTAGGTTACACTTTTTCAAAATCACTTACAGATATTTTGATGAATGACAAAACTTATCAATATTTCATGGCTTTCTTGAACAAAATATTTCTTAAACTGAATGATTAATTTTTACGTTTACGGTTTGTCAACTTGATATTGCATTTGGCTCTGTCTTGTAGTTTTATTACATTCATCTTATAACTGGTAAACTATATTCCAAATATACATTTGGGTAAAATAGGAATAACAAAATAAGATATTAATAATAATAAATTACCACTTACAAACAATCTTCGCCTAATTTTTTAAGATTCTTGCAGCTAGTCGTTAGGAAACGTTCTCGGTGTTAATATCTACCCCCTCCCATCAACTGAAGGCATGCTACTTAAAAAAGATTAACAGACAATATGTCTCTAGTCCAGGTTTAAGTGTCAGAAATACTTTTATGCTTCGTGGGAGGCCAACATAATCCTGTAATCTAACAGAAAACGTTCTGAAAGCACGTGGTATTAAGATCTTTCTTTTTAAGTTTATGCTTTTACTTTTGCTCCTGGTAAGAAAAGCAAGTGGTGCAATAAAAAGGACTCGTTTGTAACTCTAAGTGACGTTATTTAAGTGGTGCTGCCAGGCCACCGTGAGACAAAGGGCTTTTAAAAATTCCTTCTTAAAAAAAACGATACATGAAGAGCTCTTTTCCAGCACGATATCAAGAGCTAAGCACACCATACAGGCTAGGAATGTGATTCACTGAGTACAGAGTAGAGACAAGGCTGTTTAGGAAATATTTTAATCCCTAATAATCTTAATTTACATCCAGATTGAACCGATAAAACAGCTTCAAATGACTAGAAGCCATCTGCATTTGACCTAGTGGTCTGTAAACAAAACTCAATACGCCACAAGTAAAATATGTAACAAAACGCAAAAGAAGGCACTGTTACAACATTCCAGTATCTTAACATTTTATGCTTGATCTTTATGTACTGATCCAAAATTATTTTTGTTTCTGTAATGGTACTGGTTTGGACAAAAACATGTCAATCGTAAAATCTTGCAACATTTTTATTTCAATTGAATACACCGCAAAAAAGAAGAGTTCATATTACAATGGTAAATATTTAATAATTTAAATGTAAAATTGTAAATAATTTAAATGTAAAATAATAAATGAATTCATTTACCACTCTTCTCCAAATGTGATGCTGCAAGGAATCTTCTAATTTTAAACTCCCGCTTTGTATTAATTTAATAGACATGTGTTATGCCTTGGAAGGTGATTATAATAATTATGCAAGTATAAATGTATGTTAATTGATGGAAATTAATCCTTACTTCATAATAGCCCTATATAGGCTACGGTTTTTGATAGTACACATGAAAAATTCAATGCCATGGCCGAGATTTGAACCACGGATCTCCTGGTTTCCATCCAGGCGCTCTTACCCATTTAATATCATGGCGGCAAGTTGGCCATGGTACCTCGATAAGTAAGAGCGACTGGACGGAAACCAGGAGATCCGTGGCTCAAATCCCGACTGGGGCATTGAAATTTTTATGTTGACTATCTATGAATGTACGTATTTATTTACTTATTCACTGCAAGTGGGTATTAGCGACGGTAGAATTAAACGTGTTAAATATAAAAATTAAGGTTTGGATAATAATAATAATAATAATAATAATAATAATAATAATAATAATAATAATAATAATAATAATAATAATAATAATAATAATAATAATAATAATAATAATAATAATAATAATAATAATAATAATAATAATAATAATAATAATAATAATAATAATAATAATAATAATAATAATAATAATAATAATAATAATAATAATAATAATAATAATAATAATAATAATAATAATAATAATAATAATAATAATAATAATAATAATAATAATAATAATAATAATAATAATAATAATAATAATAATAATAACAATAATAATAATACAAAGGAAACTACATTATAAATCAAATCGACACTTCACATTTAAGCTATTTTTATCACAACAAATGTAGATACAAATTTCTAACTAAATTTTAAACTGCAACATTTTCAGATTACCTAATGATCCATCGTGTTCGTTTCTGGCAAGTAAAAGCAACACACGCTAGGCTTCTCATATAAGCACGGCTACGTTAAAAATATCCAGCAGTAGTTTGTTATCTCCTAGTGCACAAGTACTCAAACTTCTTTTTTTTCTGCGGGGGGGGGGGGGGGGGGAAGTTGTGCAGCAAACAGAGAGCGCTGCAAAGCCAACGCAGCGGGTCATGGTGAGATTCGAGTATCCGCTGGGTGTGATATTACGTCACTTGGATAAAAACCGCGTCCTGTTGACTGTGGGCGAGCTACCAAACCCATTCTCATGGCTCCCAGCGCGACCTTGTCCCCAAAAGAAGGGATACGCATGGCGTCTCTTCCGTAGACAACCTGTTTCCTGATGACTTCTGCAGGAAAAAACCACTCCGTTATTTTACTCTTAAGCGATATCCTAACACCGTGCATCTGTCCTTTTAGACAACAATTGGTAGGTATAGATATGAATTTGTCAGATTGTCACCTTTTATCAACTCTCAGTGTAATTTTACTTATCAGTGAGGAGTGCCAGAGGATAATTTTCTTTCATCTAACCCCCTTCACGAAACACATCGGCCGGTGAATGAAATGGTCAAAATGATACTCAAATGAGCACAACGTCCAGGCAGCTTACAGTTAACCGACATTCATACTGGGTAAGGGAAAACCCCGAAAAATACCTTATACGACTAACTAACCTTGCAGAGATTCGCACTCGGGACCTATTGAATATGAAGCAGGCACGCTACCCCAATACCACAGGGTCCGCCTCGGTAGGGGTAACGTACATAGCAGCGTGTCTACCTCATGTCCAAGAGGTTCCGAGATCGAATCTCGATAAGGGTGAGTTACATGGATAAGGTTTTCCCCCTAGTGGGTAACTCTAAGCTCTATGGAACATGGGCTCAATTGAGCATCATTTCGCCCATTTCATTCATCGTCCGTTATGAAAAAGTTGAAGGATGTAAACTTAAAAAAATACCATAGAGGCGGTATCAGAGGAGACAGTTTAGGCGTATCTGGTCTAAATGTTTAGAGAAACTTTGTTTAATTAATTTATATTTTAATATATTCACTGCATTTAATGTAATACTGAGTACTCTGATATGCATAAACAACCCAACTGTAATTCCAATTTATATATATATATATATATATATATATATATATATATATATATATATAGACACATTTTTTGCACAGCTCTGTTGCACAGGAATAGACATTTCTTTGTGTGTATATAAGGTAAAACCAACAAAAACACCGATTGCATTGTTACCTTCCCTTTTCTACCGTAGCTGACTCGCACCATTTGAATAGACAGCTTTATGATATGTCTACCCCCAGCAGTGCTCAGGATGCTACTACACATGCTCTCTCCTTTCACGTTCGGTATCAATCCTTTGACTCGCCAGGGTGGTCGACCGTGCGAGAGTGCCACGACTTCATATCACAATGTTATCTTCCTTTGCTGCAGCGTCCGTAGTAGAGTTGTCAATGTTATCCTTGACTCTCGAAGTTGCATATTGATACAATTAAATATACGAAGTTTAATACTGGGGTTTGAATTTACAACACCGTACTGTTTGAAACATTCACAACATACCTTGAACAAAAACTGGCTGGTTTAGAACCTAAACTATCTCTACGCAGTCTAGCTCCTCACTGTGCCGCTATGATGTCGGCAGAATGATGTAACACACACGAATGCAATCTTCAAGGCCGTCTGCCAAACATCAATGGACACTGCACTCACTCGCTAGCAGCTCCCTGCTGACTGTCTGTCCAGTCTAGTCGCTTTTATAACCGAAATATCATTTCTCGAAAGTTGCCTAAGTTTCTCGAAAGCTCCCGAAGCTTCACGGACTTCCGTGGTGAAGCCAGAACGTCCAGGCTATCTCCGTTTCTTTCTCCCTCTTGCTCTCTCACGGCAAGTGCCCAGCGCTCATCGCTCCGAGGACGTGGTTTGAGTGGTATCTGACTCTTTCACTCAGTGCTTCTCTCTCGCCAAATAACAAGCGCCTCGCGACAATACCAAGGCAATTTTAATCTAAGGTGCAAATGACTTACGACGTTGCAGTCTTAAGATAAAATTTTGCTCTGATTATGTAATGAAGAGTAATGGAGAACTAGTTAAGGATTCGGAGGCTGAAGTTATGATCCCCATAAAAATAGAAGTTGGATTTCAAGTAAAGATAAGACATATATCGGGAACAAGCAGAAGTGTTTGTCTCACATTATTCTGCTACGAACAATGGAACAGTAAACTGTGACGTATTTATGTTTTCTTTACAATTGCATTCTACATGTGTTGAGAAAAGATGCCCATTCAAACACTTACTTATCTGATTTTATCGCCTTTTCTTACTCATTATGAGCATACATTGAGATTATATAATTTGTTACATAAAATGACTTGCTTGTGAGTGTTGTATTATGTAGTAAATATTATTTTTTTGAGCTTCATAATGATACACCTAGCGCCACCTCTTGAGCCTATGTATAAACTGTATGCGCCCTTCTTTTATTCAGTTTTGTTTATGACATTCTTGTTCCATTGTTATAGTATGTCTGTGGTCTGTGCTAATTTAAAATCTAAAATAAAGCTAAGATAAAACTAATAATGGTCTAGTATGTTAAAATATCACCACTCCAACAGGGAGTTACTTTGACGGATTCCACAACGTTTTTCTATATCATA
Source organism: Mantis religiosa (assembly GCA_030765055.1). Taxonomy (NCBI): domain Eukaryota; kingdom Metazoa; phylum Arthropoda; class Insecta; order Mantodea; family Mantidae; genus Mantis; species Mantis religiosa. Next base: position 158,201,585 of record CM060952.1, read on the forward strand.
CTGTTAATGTATCATAATTTCTGAAGGACTCAACAACATCAGCTTTGTTATATCCTATGTTTCTTTCGGAAGAGAATAAAGGATCTCCTCTTGGGACGTCTAAAAGTGACTCCCAGAGTTCCGTAAGGAAAAAGGAGGCGAAAGGGAGATACTGTAACTTAAAGCTCTTTGCTCTTATGATTCCTGTTTCCTTTGATAATTTACTAATCATCATTTTGCTCATCATTCTGTCTGTGGAATTGAGATATTAAACTGACCATAAACCCTATGTCTGAAGTAAGCCAACAAACAAAAATCTACTGCACGACTCGCAGTAACAGGTGTCATTGTGCACCATAATTTTGTATTAAGGGCTAAGAGAACATTTATGCACCGGTAAGAAACTAAACAAAATAAATAATAGATATCATAACTCTAGCACATATTCTCAATGTATATAAACGCTGGAAAGAACACATATTGCTGATGTTTAGCATATAAGGGCCATCTCTTTTTCTTAAAAGCAAATATACTTTTGAACTATGCTGCAATTTGAGGTGACATGCAGTGGACATAGTACTTATTCCTATATCCAAGTGTATACAGGTAAATTATACTAAAAACCAATCTTCATGAACACAAATACTAAAAACTTAAGAATTTATCCCCACAGATTTCTTTACCTTTCAGTTACTATGTTTTATGTTTCTTTTAAATAAAAAAGAGGAGCACTAAATAGTAGGAAAAGATTAAAATGGAATCCCCTCACAGTAAGCACTACCTATTTCTCCAATTCATTGCAGAATTAAGATTTACTAATGCAATTTAAGTGATTATTCATCATTCTTATTTCAAGAATATAAATCATTTAGGTTCAGTATCATCATTGTATTTTTAATCAAATAAGCTAATAAACTTACAACTAATGAGTTTGTTAATATTTTTGGTTACGCCTATGGAAGAGAAATGGCATATTATGTACTGCAAAGTAACAAATTATTAAAAAAATGTTATTTGCTAAAAAAGAACGAGATGCGTTCAAGTTCTAACACCTATTTTTTTCAGAATTGGAACCAGATAGGATCTTCTATTTTTTCTTAATACACGTGTACTCTTTGTGAATGAGTGACAGAGATAGTTTGTTTTTTGTAATTTCCGTCCTCCAACGTTTAGTCATATCGGACGATGAATGAAATGGGTGAAATGATGCTCAAATGAGTCCGGGGTCCATGGGGCTTAGAGTTACCCGACATTCGTCTTTCAGGATAAAGTAAAACCCCGCAAAAAACCTTATCCAGGTAACTCGCCCTGAGCGACATTCGAACTCGGGACCTCTTGAACGTGAGGCAGGCACGCTACCACCACGCTAACGAGGCAGGCGTGACAGAGATAGCAGCACTGTACAGTGCATAGAATTCTACTGGCAGATACGAGATTTAGGACTCTGTTTGATACTTAATTAGGCGACGTTTTCATTGCAAGAACAGCATGTAATCATTCGTTATCTCCATTTTCGTGGTATGACACCTATTGAAATTCATCGCCAGTTGAGTGAGGCATGTGGTGATGGTGCCATGGATGTGTCTAATGTGAATTCTTGGGTGCGACAGTTCAAGTGTGACAACAAACCAAGACAGTCACAGCCTCGCACCAGCCGCTCTGACGACATGATCCAGCGAGTGGAAAACGTTGCTTTGGGTTGTTGTAATTTACGTCCTCCAACGTGAATTCATATCGGACGATGAATGGAATGGGTGAACTGGTGCTCAAATGAGCCCGGGGTCCATGGAGCTTAGAGTTACCCGACATTCGTCTTTCAGGTTAAGGGTAAACCCCGGAAAAACCTAATCCAGGTAACTCACCCTGACCGAGATTCGAACTCGGGTCCTCTTGAACGTGAGGCAGACATGCTACCACCACGCTACCAAGGCGGGCGATTTGCTTTGGGTGATCGCCGATTGAGCGTTGCCTCCAAACTTGGCATTTCCGTGGGACCTGTGCACACAATCCTGCATTAAGTTCTGAAAATGCGAAATGTGTTCTACCTTCACTGAATTGTTGCACCCAGGAATGCACATTAGACACATCCATGGTACAGTCACCACATGCCTCACTCAATTGGCGATGAATTTCAATAAGTGTCCTACCATGAAAATTGAGAAAACGAATAACTGAACTCTGTTCTTGCAATGAAAACGTCATATTTTAAGTATCAAAAACAGTCCTAACCCTCGTCGCCAGCAGTAGAGTTCTGTGCACGGTACAGTGCTGCCATCTCTGTCTCGCATTCAGAAAGAGTCCACATGAGTTTTAAAGAAAACCAGAAGTGTCTAACTGGGCCCAATCCTGAAAAAAGTGTTATAACTTGAACGCACCTCGTACTGGGAAGAGAATCTGCAAAAGATCACTAGTATTTTTGAAGATAATTTAAAGAAAATGTGAGAGTTCCATAAATCTTAGTTAATGCCTACTGTACCAAAATGCATGTATGTACAGGTTTCATATAGAAAAATAAATTAAATCTGGTTGACTTAAAGCATTGGTAACAATTCATTTTTAATCGCAGGTGTATCTACAGGTATGGCTGGCTACCCTTCGGTTTTACACTATTACTGAGTGTTAAAAAGTGTTACGTATTCGGTGACATAAAGAAAGAAAGCATCCCATTCTCTGTCTTAAATGCTGTACTACTTAAGTCCTCTGATATCAAGAGACTCTTATTTCTTTTTGTGTTTTATGAAAATATAAACATAAATAACGGTTACAGTGGAGAACTCCTTTAAGCAGGAACTACTCGCATATGCATACAGGAAGAGAGGCTTGAAGTGATACAAGTTGTGCAGGAAGACTGTTTCCTGAGGGAATGTGCTTATGCTATACCGAAAAAGGAAAAACAAAGCATAGTAGCAATAGGTGCACCGTTAGATCAATAACCGTGTTTTCCAATGTTAGAACATTTCACAGGGTTGTTGAAGGACCTGGTAGGGTAGGTATCTGGCTTCTGGTCAATCTAAATATCTTTTATATACTATTAGGACCCCTAATTTGGAACGAAGTATGAGGTGGAAACTCAAAAGTGCAGCAGACACAAACGATGGCAAGCCTTTTGAAGGATATGCCGTAAAATAAATCTCAGCATGTTCAGTTAGAACCTTACAGGAATACAATAAACAATTTACGAGAGATAGAGGTATTGTCGCGTTGTTCGAACGTTTACCATAGATACCTATCAGATAACGCACTGATTACTCCACGTGGAGTGAACATATATCTGTCATTTGTGATTCCTGCGAATTCCATTGGCTGAACTGATGAGTTCATTGGTGCTTACCACATGGCCGGGAGGCGTGACATATCACCTTTCACTCTTGCAATAATAATCAGTGCACTATCTGAGAGGTTTCTATTAACAGAGGTAAATCCATGGTAACCGTTCGGGCAGCGGGACTATACAAGTGGCTTCTGAGTGATGCATGTCACTGCAAAGTAAAGCTGAAAAAATATTAGTCAATGTGAAGGATGTACTGATCTTTTTAGAAATGAAAACGGTATGTAAACGGTATGCTCCAGCGTTTATAAATTTGGCTTTATTTAGGAGCACATTTTGGATGGAAGAGTTACAAATCCAGGTAACTCAGTAATTGAAAGAAATGTTTTAGTTAATTGATGGAAATTAATCATTTCTCCACACTAGCCGTATATAGGCTAAGGTATTTGATGGATAGAGCCAACATGAAAAATTCAATGCCATGGCCGGGATTTGAACCACGGATCTCTTGGTTTCCGTCCAGTCGCTCTTAACCTTTGAACTACCTATGAGTCAACTGGAGAATTTCATGTAAGGACGGCACGTTGACCATGGTAGCTCAAAGGTTAAGAGCAACTGGACGGAAACCAGGAGATCCGTGGTTCAAATCCCGGCCATGGCATTGAATTTTTCATGTTGACTCTATCCATCAAATATCTTAGCCTGTATACGGCTAGTAAGGAGAAATGATTAATTTCCATTAATTAACTAAAATAATAAGAGTTAAATTATGAAACCTGGGACTTAAGACTTACAATAGTAAGTCGCCACAAACGGTGTATCTCAGATGCGAGAGCCCCTAGTGGTCTACCGGGGAAATATATGAGTCAACTGGAGAATTTCATTTCAGGACGGCACGTTGACCATGGTAGCTCAAAGGTTAAGAGCGACTGAACGGAAACCAGGAGATCCGTGGTTCAAATCCCGGCCATGGCATTGCATTTTTCATGTTGACTCTATCCATGAAAGAAATGTATTTAAAGTTATAGGCGCTATACCTTTTGATAAAGAACATTGTACTATTCTGGCGGATGGGGTGTAAAATAAACAATAGCATCTGAAGCTTACGGTTACAAGAGTGCTGACACTCCGAGTTGCAAGGAAGCAATCCGTTTCTCCAAATCAAAACATGGGACTCGAACTCCCGTCGCGTGTGCTCCCTTGAGCAGGATGTACGGCATTATCCGGACCTCCGAGTGTAGAAAGATACGTGACTGACCGACTATCTCGGGTTACTTGCCGCGGCCAAGGGTCCATTTTAATCTGGAATATCCATCCATCAAAAATAACTTCCCTTTGCCGGGCTGTTGCATTTCGTAGAGATTGAGGCTGTCAACTCCCCTCCATAACTACACATGACTTATTGCTTATAACCTGGCAGGCACTGGCTTCTCCAGATACGAGGCGAAGGTGACGAAGACTAATGTGGGAACAACAATCGATATAAATGTTTCATACTAGAAACGTTGTCCTGTACCGTGAACGCCTACAAATAGACGACAAACGGACTTCCCTGTAGATCGGATGCATTAATTCTTGGTCCACTTTTCCTTGCGCTATTCATGAGGGAGACATTCCTGACGTTACATCACTTCTACTACGGTGGTCTTTGATCTTCTTCTCAAGAGCATGTTTAGGAAGCCCTTTCTGGTCAACTTCAACTTTTCACATTATCTGTCCATTTTATCGCTTTTGAGCATGAGCTTTGTTTTATTAATAATTACGTTACATTCACACATACTTCGTAGCCCTGTATATGCAGCTATCTACATTTTATGATAATCACATTATTTAATATAATATCATCAGTAAGTTCTGACCCATAACAAAGAATACAAATCTTAATATGAATCTTAATTTGAACATATCAAATGATTTACTAAAGGCAATGTAAATACCTATTTCTTTAAAACTGAAGGAAATATACAGCTACTGTGAAAATTAAGAAGAGGAACAAAGAACTTGGACAGCGCTTCAACTTAACTGTCTTATGCCCAATTTCTCCAACAAATGTTAAAATCGATGTTAACAAATGTAATGTAACAATTGTCACAGCGCAAACACTAGTGTCAAATTTCTTGCATTTCACCAACCTGTTTTCTGAAAATGTTGACAAACACGTGTTAACGCCACGAAACTTTTCAATTTTAGAGCTATAGAAGGCAATGGATGAGTCGTATTATTTTCTGAACGTACTGCGATGCGCTTCTGTTTTCATTTTCGTCTACACAAAATGGCGGGTGAACAAAATCGTAAACAAAAACCGTGAGACAAATTTCTCATCGATGGAGAAAGAATTGTTAATTGAATTGGTGGCGAAGTGTAAGGGTATCGTGGAAAATAAGAGGAGGATGCGGTGAATGTTAAAGAGAAAGATGTTACGTGGAAAAATATTGGAAACGAATTTAATTCAAATACATGTGTCACTAATACAAGCACCAAACAACTTCGCCAGTATTACGTAAATTTAAAACGATGTGCGAAGGACAAGTTACTTGAACGCTTCAAGACGGGAGGTGGACAATTTATTATCTACATAATTAGTGAATTAAAAAAACGCAAGGTTATTAATACTTGAGGCAAATTCCAGATCGGTACATTCCTTTCGATGCATGTTCTAACTTCTCTTGTACTTCCACAGTAACCTTCATAGCAACATGTTTCGACAGTCTATATACCTCTGTAGAAAATTTTCTTCTGGTACCTCCTCAAAATAATTTCTCCTCATAGGCCGTACTCTATTACCAATGTCATTTACACAGTCTTAAATATAGCAAATCGACATCAACAGCTGCGTTCATGTCCGCCATCTTGACTATTTACAATAGTTAAGGACTTAACAGACATTTGGCTTGTTAGTTTAAAAAGAGATTTATCACGATTGTTACGCTAACACATGTTGGTCAAATACAATTTTTCTTTTAACTATTGCTAAACTCGTGTTAAGTCTTAACATCTGTTGGTGAAATCGGGCATTAGTGTCTTATATGCTGAAAAGCTAGAAATGTGGTATGAAAGAAAACTAAAAACCTGGACCTGGTTCAGGAATAATTTACCAGTAAAAGGATTTGTTTTAGATTTTCTTTTACCTCTTCCTCTTTGTTACAGGCTTGTAAACGTATATATACATGTATTTGCTAGTGAAATTATTTTTATTTGAAGTTATTGGTTAATATTATAAAATAATTCATACATCACCCAACAGACCACCAACGACAAAAGATCTAGATTTTCAGGCGGCATATGCAATGACTTCCTTGAGGCATTTTGTTACTGTGCGAAATTACTCCCGTCACATGAAAATTTAAATAACCCTAAATGCATTATGTTCTCCTGCTTAAGGACTGATTGTTCTCCATATTTAAATGTTGTAGGCATATTTGCTAATCCCTAAAACTGTTTTAGATGCAAGTTTTAAGTTACTGCTGTGAAGGTTCGCAGAAATTTGGTACTTGTTCGAAGATATAAGCTATTTAACAGATAATTACAAGTATATTCATAGGAATTTATTAAAAAATTAATACTGCAAAAAGAAAGAAAAATTTCTATGCGACAAGTTATTTGTACTGCCCTTCCATAGTTAATCATTTTAAATTATCTTAATTTGTAAATTTATGAACTAGTGTTCTCTAACACCAACTTTTGTAGCAGCATCGTTATCAACAAAGTAATTAAGGCAAAAAACAAAGAAAAAAAAGTGTTACAAACGTAGTTTTTGGAATTCTGAAATCATTACCTCATAAAATAGAACAGCATTTGGTGTCACTTGGACGTAATCAAGAGTAAAAGTATTCCACAAACTAGTAGTGAAACACTTTGTTCATTTCTTTAAGGTCCTGCAAATCATGTTAGCTCATGATGCACTGGTTCCTTTGTGAGAAATAGCAGAAAAGTGAAATTAGCCTAAGGTTATAAAGTAATAGTTCTTCATTTAGGTGTTCTTAGCTTACCCTTTTGCTGATAATATTTTTCTATTATACATAAACACGTTCTGGACAAACCTGAAACAAAGAAAATACGTTATTCAAACTGTGGTGAATAAATATTTAAAACATATTTTGGAAATATGAAACATCTGCACTATTAGAGAAGATGAACTAAAAATGATCTGGAATGAAAGTTCCAAAACATCTTGTTGAGTTATGGGTAATGCTTGCTTCTTACAAACTGGTTTGGATGAAAGCTATAAGTTACTGAGTTCTAATTTCTGATAAATTCGTTCCTCTTTATGCACCTCTCCACGCCTCTTTATTCATGCTCAAAGTAGTATCAAGTAAGTTACCAACCATTGCTTATGATGATTGCAAGATCTTATATGTGAGTCGGCGGGGGGTACAATGTACAAGAAGGCAGTGATGGATCTAAGTAACCTCTGTGTTAGACAAGCCAATGAGAAGATTCAAGAGATGAATGTGGTAGCAGCCCCAAGAATCTATATGCAAATTACATACACAGTTCTATGTAGCTCCAACAGAGTGGTTAATGTGCAATGTTAGTCTGTTGATACAAGTTGTATTACTCGAATCCGAATGCATTGAAACATTGGAGACTGATAACAATGTCATAAACTACAATGTTCAACAAGAGTGCAGAAGGTTATGTGTTTAGTTACATATAACAAAATGTACATAAGTCATCGTACATGATAACTCTCAAAGGCTAAAATAGCATTATTCAGTCTTTTTTTTTTCTACGAAAATTGCAAGTCCAAAACAAAGAGCTAAAGGAAAGGAACAAATATAACAAAGGTACTTAATATGGAAAACTCAAGTAAATGGTTAAAACTCACTGAAATAGGTAAGCTATGAATAGTAGCGTAATTTTAAGTTTGTTTTGTTTAAGCTTTGCGAGTAGTAATACTTCCTTCTAAGTCCTATGCTTTTTAAAATAGTGCTTGTTAGTACTATGCAGCGCAGTCTTTCCTTCTTTTGCTCTAAAATGATATGTTTGCTTACAAGATTTAAGTTCAAATGCATTTAAATGAGTGTCTATTCATTCTGTTTACATTCCCATTTTTGCAGTTTATAGAATGATGTTTTTGAAATGCAACTGGTTCGAAGGCAGTGGATAACGAGGCCTTTATATTAAAGAGAAAATAGTAAAGTTTCTGCTTAAGACAGGTACATATTGTCACAAGTGACTGTATTAATAATAGTTGATGTGACTTCAGTAGTACGTGTGACGTCACTCCCCCACTCCATGACTTGTTGGTTAAAAGTTTGTACAAGCGAGTTGCTTGCCCTCCCTTGCGAGAGGACCACCAGGATCTCCACTCTGAGGTGCTGAACCTGGGCCCTCGCCTCGGGAGTTTGCAAGAGGTGACAGCCACGAGCTTCAACAGTCTTCACAGCACTTAACACACACCACCAGTCGACCGTGGATCAGATCATCAACACAACCAAACTCACGCAGGACACCATAACTACAATCACTCAGGAGAACTCATCACTCCAAGAACAAGTCACCCAACTCATCAAGACCATTTCAGTTCATCAGAAGCTCCTGAAGAAGCTGGAGGACAGCAGCACAACCAGCCACACCATCCAAAATGACATTCTCCAAACCTTGAAGCAAATCCAGCAGAAGCAGAGAGACCTTCAGGTCGCTCTCGCCAGTTCATCTTATGACACAGACCTACTACAGCAAGGTTTCATAAAGTTACACAACAGCATTGACTCCTTAAGCTCCAGCGTCAGTAACTTCCATACGGTCTCCGCCATAGAAACAACACACCGACCCCGACGCCGCTAGGTGTCAAATGCCCTCCTAAGCACCCCGGTGCACAGCAACAACAACAATAAATACATTTAACTTCCTTTCTTTATCCCATCTTTCCCTTTCAACCTTCTCATTCCCCACTACTTACACTGGCTATGGTCCGAGCTTTGTGTCATGGCCATGAGCCAGGAAGCCAACCTGACCTGCGCTTTTTCCCAAGTACAGGAGCATCAACCGACATCAACGGAGGTGCTTTCGCGGGACTCCTCTACCTTTCCTGATCTTCTGTTGTTACCTCTTCTTTCTCTTCTTCTGTCCCTTTCCTCTTTGTTAAAGAAAAATGCTCGCCCTCTGTCTTGGACTGGCTTTTGCCTCGGATAGACGCATCTGTATGCAACCTCTTGAGGGAACGTAACTGGCCGCTATGGCCAACTTTATAATCTGCTTATTTGTAGTAAGTATTCTTAAGTGAATCATACATTTAATCAGCATGACCACACCTTTGTAGTTCTTTTGGTAACCTAATAGAAAGCCCCAACATCTCGTAAAGCATGCATTTCCTACCCTGAGTAATTCCCCCGTGTACGACCTGACCAGGTGCTCCTTAGCTTTTACAATCCATGGTTAGGTCGTCACAATATCAAATTCGAAATGCATTTGGAAAGTGAGATGTGAAGGGAACTGATACGCTCCTATGCTCCTCATATCTCACGCATATACGCTAATATAAGTACTGTTTAGCAACGCAAAGAAGGTCTCTGAAAGGAATGTGCTCGCTTACACAGTTGGACAAGGACAGCGAATGTGTGTGACAGGGAACTCTTTGCTACACAAGGAGTAGAACCATTAAAAAAACATAGGCCCTATTCACTATGTACACTAAAACCGAGAAGATTCATTTACAACAGTAGAAGCCGTCAGAATGTTTTTGAATGGTCTGTAACTGTACTGACATGGGGTGTCATAAACCTGTCCAGGGAGGGTGTGGGAACTTCTGCAATCCCCCTGCGTCTCAGGCCTCGGAGACTTTCTCTCCTGTGGAGGACAGTATTCGGCTTTTTATTCCGCATGTTAAAACGTGCATTTCAACTGTTATTAATTTCCTTAAAGGGTTTTCTATTTTATCTAGCTACACTTATTCATGTTAACGTCCTTTCCTTTATTCTGCTATAGCATTATTTACTTTTATATCTTCTTTATAACGTGATCATATATGCCGCTGACAGCTGCACATTTTAAATGCATTTAATTAAAGAAATGCAGTGAAAGCACTGCAGTATTCCCTTTAGATCACCTAGTCTCCAATTAGTCATATAAAGAATACTAATGAAACGAGAGTAACTTAGTTCAAAACTGGGAAAATTATATAATTTGAAAACAGTTTAATGGAAAGTGTAACATCATGGAAAATTGTCAATATCAAGAATGCTTACAGAAAAAACGTTAATGAATATTGCAATTTATTTACACTATACCGAGAAATTAAACTGGGCAATTTAGAAAATCAACCGACGTACAGAGTATGATTGATATACAAGAATCTAATCAGTAGATTTTCCTAGTAGGTAGACAGAGGTTTTCGTCGATCATAGATAGAGCATTGGGGAGTGCGTATTTAGGCCTTCGTGGGGTAGAATTTCATTACCCTATGTTTTTATAAGCCTTACACGTTAAAGACCAATATGTAAAGACGTTGGGAGCAAATTTAGCACTACATTGCCATCCCTAATGAAATAGTTGTGGTGTACAAGCGAATAATTAGATCGAGTGCATGGCTAGTTTGAAGGTGTTCTGCCTACCGGCGTAGTTTAGCTGGTATTTCTGATGTTCAGCTTATATTACAATATGAGCATGTCATTTTGAACGTTCTGAAGCTAGACGTCTAAACTTGTACTATATAATGTGATATAATCCAATACTAGATGATGATGATGATGATGATGATGATGATGATGATGATGATAGTTGGCACTAAAGGCCGTGTAGACCCTTGGCCTCTCTAACCACCCTCTTCCGTTCTACTCGGTCCTCTGCTTTTCTTCTCCAGCCTTTAACCCCCAACTTTCTCAAGTCATCGTCTACATCATTTACCCATTTTTCCTGGGTCTACCTATTCTCCTTCTGCCATCCAGCTTTCCTATGAAAATCTTCTTAACTACACTGGTTCCCGACATTCTCTGCACATGGCCACTCCACCTCATTCTTCCTTGTTTAATTTGCAGTACTATATTTGGTTGTCCGAATAGGCACTGTAATTCCAACAGTCCGCATTCTCCAAATATATTTCCCAAAATCTTCCTTTCCCACCGTAATAACCATTGTTCTTCTCTGGTTGTCAACACCTAACTTTCTGAACCATACATTTCTCTAATACTAGATATCCAGGTTATAAATATATTCAAGTAGTTTAGAAGAAAGGTATCTGTATTTCATTGTTCCTCTTACTCTGTGTTTGTCAACAGAAAGAAAAAAAAACCACACACACAACTAACCAAAACAAAGTATAATATTGTGACTTTGTGGGTTCGTAGAATTAAAAGTCCAAGTTGCAGAAATTCAAAATGCTCTTCATTTCAGAAACACACTTTGGTCAACCCTTAAAGTAGCAGAATTACGTAACATTTACCAATACAATCTGCAAGGTCGTCGATCACAAACAAAAGAGTTCACTTTCAAAACACAGTTGTGCGCACACGACTATCGAGTTCCATTTCGACTCTCTTGGCGAGTCGCAGCTTCCTTATCTACTCATATTTACTAGACATTTCTGGAATGTTCTGTAACAAACAAGAAATCGAACTTTCCAGTCAGCTATATGCCTCGTTATCTGTTTCGGTAAGCTTTTATCTCCGCGGTGCATTGTCTCTTTGTGCGCTTCGGCCACGCCTCCTCGCAACAATGCGGTCGGTGACAATATGAATACCAACGTTCGTATTTAAGTTCAGTATTACCAGCAAGCGATATGAAATGTCCAAGATAATCTACCATCCGAAACACATTTTCATAGCTTTTATTATTATAAAAATGTATCTTGCCTATGTTTAACACAATTGCCTTACAAATAATAATAATAATAATAATAATAATAATAATAATAATAATAATAATAATAATAATAATAATAATAATAATAATAATAATAATAATAATAATAATAATAATAATAATAATAATAATAATAATAATAATAATAATAAACGACAGACTTACTTCAGTTTAGGATTATCAGAAAATCTGAGTCTTTTTTGCACGGAATGATTGTTATTACGCGCGCTATTCAATAAAGAATGGCACTTTTTTTTGACAACATACCTTTACTCACCCTCATAATTTTGATGGTCCTTCTCAAAATAGTCTCCTCTGAATGCGATGCACTTGTCCCAGCGTTTCTGCCAGTTTTCAAAGACATGCTGGGAACCATAATCACCTCCGCAGCCTTCACCATTGCTTCTGATGATTGATAATGGCTTTCACGAAGGCGTCCTTTCAAGTTAGGGAATAGGAAAAAGTCACATGTGGATAAATCCGGGCTATAGGGAGGGATAGGTATGCACTTCACGTTGATTTTTGCAAGATACTCAGCAACGACATTGGCAATATGCGGCCGCGCATTATCGTGGTGCAGCATCCAGCCTATTTGACGGTAATGTGGTCTTTTGCGCCTGATATGGACTGGCAATGTTTTCAGGATAACCCTGTAGTATTGTCCAGTTACTGATGTGTGTGCAGGTACAACATGCTGATAAACCATTCCATGAATATCAAAGAATGAGATGACCATAACTTTTCCAGCAGAAGCAACCACTTTTGCTTTTTTGGTGGGTTGGTGATGAAAGATATTTCCACACTGAGCTTTGCTGCTTGCTCTCAGGATCAAAATGATGTAGCTAAGTTTCACCAGCAGTGATTACGTTTGAAGTAACTCCGGATCTTCCTCTAACATCAACTTTAACTGCATGTTACCTCCATTGCAGCCGTAGGCGATACTGAATATGTGTGAACTTGCCTGATTCTCACAGGCGGAACCAGGAGTACCAACAATGAAACTACTACGGCATGTTTGTTTCACATTAAGCTAACAGAATATAATAGGGTTGAATTTTAGTGCGAAAAATTATGTCCGTAAAACATTGTGATCATTCTTTATTGAACAGCCCTCGTTTTAATGAAGGAGATAATGAGCATTGTTTTGTTCCTGTTCATTAGTTTTAAAAAATGCTGCAAAATAAAAAATAAACAAGCTCCAGACGATAATATCACGATGCCAATTATGTAAACATCAGTATTAGAAATAGTCCTTGACTTCTAAAGGTGACTGTCGCTTTATTGGCAGTCATGATAAGCATGTATTTATTTTTCTTAACTCAGTGCCAAGGGAGTTATCTCTGCTTATATGGACGAGGGAAAAGATGTTGCGATATTGTTATTTGTCTCCCAAAGAAGCACCTATGCGACTTTCAGCTGTAAAACCAACCGCTTTTAAGGTGTATAGGGAATTCACTTGCAGTACGTGCAGCTACCCGAGCTCAACGGACCACGCATTTAAAGCATGCCTCATGTTCCTTAAATGAGTAGTATGTTTGTGTAGTGAACAGGAAGATTTTGTTGAAATTCACTAGAGTTAGGACTGAAATGTTACTCTCTTAATATAAACCAAATTCGGGAAGAAGAAAGTTGTGCCATGTCTTTGTAAAAGATAAGAGTGAGATCATCTGGATATGCAGAGGCGATTAGAGAAGAGAAACCGCTACAAGCTTCGCATCTGACAATGGATGCAGTCAGTGATCCATCATTTGGCCAAGAGGGACAGGATGTCTACTCTGTTAACCGTCTTTCATCGCCTTTAAAACCGGCTACGATTCATGTCTTCTTTTTACACTACCAGAGAGAGCAAGAAATAAAAACAAACGGCAATGTAACCATGCCGCATAGTAATACTGCACGACAAGAATGTACAGAGCCGCTTTCCCACGTATGTTTTATGGTCATTCCAGAAGTTGAAAAGCTCAAGTACTGCATTTTATATGTTTCTAAACAACTAAATATGCTGATGTTCTAAGAATGTAAATACCATTTGCAAATATTGTGATTTCACGTTCCAAATCAGATAACTACAGTAACATTTTGATACTGAAACTAACTGGATGCTAATAGTAATAGATGTTATTTGACATCAGTATAATGATACATTAAATACGTAATGAAATTGTAGAGGCAGATTAAAATAAATATTTATATATTATAATTGCTAATAAAAGAATAAGAGAGATAAATTCGCGAACCCGTCATCTACGATAGCGCGGTTTATGTACACAAAGAGCCAGCAAATAAAGATAGCGGACATAAAAGACTTATCGACACTGATAAGTGAGGTAAATGGAAATTTCTAGCGAGTTCTTGATTAAAAGAGATTATTCGGTTTCTGGTTTGTTTTGGAACAGTCTAGAAATTATCAATGGAGGTAAATATAAGACATTGTGAAACACCAGAATAGTGGCAAAAGAGCAGTAGTAGAAAACAGCTGTGAAGCTTGGTAACGAGAGCTGATGTAAACAGGTGTAATCAGAACGCTGTTGTTGTGATCATCGACCTTGGAAGATTGTGTATGTGATTTAATACTGCTACTGTGAGTGTTTTTCTACGCAAATAAAGAACGATTTAAATTTCTGCAAATTGGACTTTTAATTCTACGAACCCACAAAGTCACGATAATAAGAATATAAATAACAAATAACAGTTAAAATAAGAAATAATTAAAAAGATAAATAAATGAGTAAATGCTTGCCTAATGGACAAAATTTGAGGTAAAGTATAGATCCGTTGATAGCGTTGCTTCGCTTCACTTCGCATCGGGCTGGCAGCGAGAACAGATCTATGTATGTAGCGATCTGTCTCTCAATTTTTTTAAGACCTCAATAATTTATGAATATATCGGTTTTAAAGCATGTGACTTTATATTATTCAGGTGATCGGCGTATTTTAAAGATTGCATATCAAGTTTTAAAGGAATAAAACTTGAATAAACAAAAAACTTTAACTCTGTGTTGTTTCTTACAATACCCTGCAAACCCAGCATCCACATCTACCCCAGACTTGCTCTGTAGAGCGATGAGATATTCTAGATATTTAATATCGGCATCTGCTGCACCAATTTTCAACAATGTCTAAGTGTATAAACCACATAATTAAACAAGAAGTTCGATATTGCCACACTTTATTCGAATACAGTTTAAGACGATCAGTACAAAATGAAACCATCTTGTGTGGTATTTCATTTTCCTAATATATTTCTCTCTGTTGAGGAATAACACCTTGTAATTCTTTCGCGATGTACCCTGGAAAATCATTCTCATTACTATGAATCTTATAGCCTAGAAACCACCATTAGAAGCAAATATTAACTTAAATGGGATTAGACGTTAAATACTTAATATAAGTGGGAGTAAATGTTTGCAATGGCAAAGAAGTCCCAGAAGAAAGGGACGCGGGGGGAATTGAATTGCTGATTAGACACAGATACTTGCCTGTTAGAGTTATGACACTCGGGTCAGTTTATTACTCGACAGAGCGTTGAGAGTATTGACCTTCAGGTGACCAGCGCTGTGATCGACTCTTACCTCTCAAGTTACGAAACACAAATAGAGCGATTGTAAGCTGCGTGTGTCTATATGATATGCTTTCTTGTGCCTGCTGATGTATGACACATTGCTGTCCAGAAGACATGATTATATCTGAACAGAGTGTACATACACTGTACTCGCCGTGTATGTGCGATAAGCTGAGGTAAACATCTCTTGTTGCGAACTTTTCCCGATACGCTTTCTCGCTTTGCCATGTAAAGTTACAGCTCATTCAAAAACATTCTGACACATTTTAGTCTCGTGAAGAATACCATCTCAGAGGCTTTTTTTTTCTTCCCTGGTAGGACGAATTTTTTTTACCCGTTCTACTAATTCTGTAGCATTAATGACCAAAACAAACACACTTTCTATACTCACTCCTGTGCAGTGTATTGTTACAAACGTGAATTCTTTATTTCGTGCAAATTCAGATAAAATATATTTAGAAATGGCCTCATTACATATTTCCCTGAAGTTGCAATGAAAATAACAGTAGAATTATGCGATTGTCAAATGCTTTAAAAATTGATCGTCATTTATTCTGAACTTCCATTCTTTTCCCATGATCAGAATTAAATAATAACAAGATCTGATTTGACAAAAGCATAAGCACTGGAAGATTCAAACCAACAAGTAATATCTGGAAATGGTTAACTCCACAAACAAGTATTATTGTTGTTTTAACAAGATCTACATTGTTTGTTTACCTTAGAATGTGTAAGTTATACAAAAGCAATTTAGAATGAAGAGAACTTAGTGACTATTCAGAGAAAATACATTATACCTGTGTGTGATATTTTAATCAAAATATTTAGAAAAATTTTTGAGAAAGCCACATTTTACAAACGTTTTTCTATGTAAAGTTAATTTGGGATGTTAGAATTGAATTCAAAATCTACGTGTCGCATCCGTGGACGATGAACTTATTTAAGGTACAAAATATGGCACCTAATGACTTGGCATTTTTGAGTTACAATGTTATTAGAAATGTTTGTTTTCGGTGAATCTCGGTATCAAATTTTTGGATGGAATTCAATACTTTCTTTGGTTATTGTAAATATATACCAGGGAGGGAGAGAGAGAGTAGCAAACAACATGCCACATGAAGCGGTTCTCGCTAAAAGCTAGTCAACATCATAAATAAGTGCATTGAAGTAGTCGATATAATATCTAATAAAAATGATTGCTTAAAAACAAAACAAGAAATTACAACATCGTTCTAAAATGAGATATTACGGTAGCGGTGTATGAAGTGACGATAGCGGGCGATGGCGACATAAATTTCAGTTCCAGATCTGTAACAGCAGCAAACCCTGGCAGGACTGCTATATACGTCGCAATCAACTAGCCGTACTTCAGGGCTATAAACAATGCATCCAACGGCGTTAGAACCCCTTATTTTATCCTTCCGAGCTGTGTTCAAGAAAATCGAGTGAACTCAGCGTGCAGCAGTCGACGGATATGCCGAGGTATCCCCGGAGACAAGGGGATCCCTGGGGAACTGTGCGAGGAGCATAAAGACGGTACGACATGGAGGATAGCGTGCATGTACACCACCTTCCATCCGAATGGTCTAACTTTTAACGCCGCCATATACCATTTTATTTTTCCCTTTCACCCGTTTCGAAAAATGAGGTGGTGCGGGATATAAAGGGCCATAAAACGTCACTTCTATTCCTGTGGGTTAGTGCAGAATAATACTAAAAGGACAGGCAGTACATACGTTACAACGGTTTTTTATTTGCTCTGTCTGAGGACATATTGGATACCTACTGCAAAATGTACCACGGCTTTCAGAGTGAATGGTTTTGTGATGGACCAATTTGTGTCGCAGACTTCGGTGGATAGGGGATGTGGCCTGTTCCCAGAAATACCATTATCGTAATCATGCCCCTGCATCTATATGTCCATCTTATGCGTTTTATGTGCGGGGGCCCAACTTAGGCTCAAGGTTCATGCAATTTCAAACTTGTCATTCAGTGTTGGACTACCGCGCCAGTATCTCCTATGCTTGCCAACTCTCCAACATCGTTTGGGTTTATTTGGCTTCATTGTTCATTTATATTACTTCTCACTTCCTAGCAGCGTGTACTAGGATCGTGGTTTAATGAGTTCTAGAAGGAGCGTTTTCGAGCCATTTCCGTACGTTAAATGTGAAACTACACGTTACGTAACTCCCTAAACTACTTTAAAACTAACGATTCCAGAAAAATACAATTTCTGTTCTGAAACCTTATAATAAATTATATTTAAGCTTAAAACTGTGCATAATTTCGAAGTATTTTAGTAGATTCGTGTGATATGTTAAAGATAATTTTACAAAATACATCAATATGAGCACATACAATTTATCCTATAGGAATTTAGATGAACGCCCTTAGAGTATATTATGAAAAATTTCCTACAAACGAGGTGAAAATATTGTGTCACAAACCATACTACATGCTTTCTAGGTATATTATTACAATTTTTAATTTTACTGGAAAGTATACCTTTAGTCAGCTGGCCATTGGTGTTCCCAGTAGCAGCTATGCATGTGTGTAGCACTAATTAAGATGCAATATCACGACTTTTGAATGGTTAGCTTTTGTCAACAATTAGAATATAGCTCCAGAAGCTTTTTGTCACCAGTGTATTCTTCAGCCGAGCAGTGAACATCTCTAACCTCTTGCGGCCAGCAGATTGCCGTCATCGGGAGCCACCTCCGGACAGCTCCCGGCAATTGTACTATTGCCACATTGGGACAGCCAGCGTGCCATACAGCCATTCGGCCAGCCTGACCTTTGTGCAGAAGTTGTCCAGCCGACATAATTACAGCGGAAAGCCACATCTAAGCGGCCAACACAACATTTAGGCAACCCAAGATTTTTGCCTGGATGTCTAAATTTCTGCTTTTCCTAGTTTATTAACTAATCCACCAGCGGTGCACGAGGGTCGTTGCACCCGTGTCTGCAGCCGTTGTGGAGCAATATGCTACCTCCCTTCTTCCCCTACCTAATTTTCACTACCACCCTGCAACTTCCACATCCCGTCATTACGTGGTTAAGCCCGAACCAGAGCAGGTACACGTCTTAACCCACTTCGAGCTGTTCCTCAGTCCGCCAACTGCGACGACAACGATGTTACCAACTTATGTGTAGAATAGGATCTTCAAAAGTGTGTCCTTGTGTTCGAGGGTAAATATATATAATAATATGTGTATGTGTGCGCGCGTATGCGTGTTTGGGTCCGCTCTTTGAAACAAGTGGCGGGCATCTTGGAGATACATTTATGAGTTTCTGAATTGAGATGTTCCACTAGTAAGAGAAAACGTGCGACTGATGGGACTCGTTCAGCTTCTAATTTGAGTGTAAGGAAAGTTTTGTAATGTGTTATCGTTAGTTTCACTTGCAATGCTATTGAAGAAAAAAACAGTGTTTAAAAAGACAAGAAAACCTATATTACTTCGACTGTGAATTTGTTCATAAAATTCTGAAAGATTTCAGCGTTGTCTTGGACTCTCTATCCAGTCACTTCGTTGCTTTCTATTATATTATTCAATATTTAGTTATATTTTAATTGTGTTAAACCAAAATGGTGAAAGTAAAAAACAATAGTTGCTCAAATTTGTGCTCACACATCCTCTGCAACTGCAAATGTTCATCTACCCAACCCAAAATTTCAATACTGGTACTTGGTATAGTATTTACAGTTAACACTCGTCCCATATTGCACATTACAACAACTGTATCGTTATTACAAGTAATCACCACTTGCATACGCATTTATTGCACAGGTTCACTGTTCATATATTGATACTGGCCAGTGTGCTTTGTGATTAAAATGTCAGCGACAAGAAAACTTGTCCTAGTAAGCACTGAACAAACTCGAAACCGTTAGTGACAGTGGACGAAGAATTAAAAGCATAAGAAGTAATAAATCTTAATAGGAAGTATTAGGGGCAGTATGAGTAACACTGCAGTTTTGTTTTTAGGTTGTCTTGTATGGTGTGGAGCAAAGCAGTGAATGAGCACTAGAGGATATAGAACTAATGAAACGTTGCTGTGATGTAGTTGCCCACAAGGGTTAGAGTAAAATGGTTCACAACAAATGTTTTCGTGTATATTGTAACACATATTTAAATACTGTCAGTAGTTTATTAAATATTATATGCATTTGGATATACTTAATTTGGGCCTTGTGCCTTCCTTGTTAGTATTATTAACATTTGTGAAAGAAGACGAACAGCGTTTGAACGACGTTATCAGCATGGTTAAATCATGACCATTAAATTCAAAACAAAAACTTCATCTGTATGATGAAGCCAATGGGAAGGATAAAGCACAATCCAAGGAAGAACCAGAGTCCATGATGCCACTAACGAATAAAAATTGCACAGTAATAGAATGTAAAAGCGAAGCTGTGCTCTAAATTAAGGATAAAAAATATATATAACGGCCGTATAATTGGCATGGAAAATCTGCTGAAACAATCTTTCCAGGACGCCACTTGAAGGGAAGAGCCTTCCGGTCTTTCTAGTGAACCTCGGTCGTAAAGCACCTCTTGAGTTATGATCATAAACTAGGAGGAAGAGAGAAGCAAAGAAGCGGAAGACTAAAATAATAAAGAAACAGCTGCAGCAGTCAGTGAATATTATTCTGCAGGCATTCCGTTATGTGCCTCCCTTTATGTTCCTGAAGGAAGCAATTTGTGAACCAGTAATTGTGTGCTTTATTTTGCTCAAGCGCTTTTTTGATGTTGTTGTTAGAAAAAAAGAAAAGATTGGTTCTGATGTTGTTTATGCCAAACCTAGTAGCACATACTTCTCAGAGCACCTCAGCTCTGCATTGCCTAATTGGTAACAAAACACGTTAAGAGATAAATACAGCAATTTCCATTTAACAATTAAATGCTTCTTAATCTATTTATACAAAGGTCTTAGACAGACGTTCAGCGGAAAGCTTAGTAGATTTCATTTTCTCACAACATTGAAGTTTAAAACACTGAAAACACATTTTCTGAATCTTTCTCTGAAGAGAAGCTAATAAAATTGAATTTCCTGGAAGGATTATCAAATAGTTATGGAGTAAAATTGCATGATAAAACATCAAATATAGCCTATCTTCAGTAATACTGAAATAAGACGGATATATTTCGTAGGATGAGATTCTAATTGTTCTCTGATATTTTTCGAAACGGTGCAGTTTACTTTATGGGATTTAGCACTGTAATCATTGTGATTTTGTTATGAAGTAAGTCATTTTCTGCAGATGAGAGCCTAATTGATCGATCCATGTCCTCCCAAATTCGTTTTCAATGAATTTCTTTAAAAGAAAACATTGCTTTAAAATGGACAAAGTAAATAGTATAATAATTAGGAATTGAATGTATGTTTTTGTTTCTAAACTTCAATTTTTTTAACAGTATCACCATCGTGGTTAATATGATAATTACCATTGATAATTATGATGTTTTTCCTCTGGATTATGTCAGTTGGTGCAGTTTCTTTCATTTTGTCATCTAAGCTGATAGATAGTGTCTTTCTCTAGGTTCTGTTGCGATTTCAACAAAGCGTTCTATGTTGAGTTATTTTATTGTCAACATTTCATCTTACGTCACGTAATGGGCACACGGCATATGGAACCATATTTTGGCTGCTGTTATTCCTTTATTTCGAACTTCTACATAATGTTCGTCAGTGTTTGGAAATATTTTCACTGCGATTGTCCAATTCTCCAAAATACCTGTCTGTAGTAAAGTTGCAGTTGGATTAAAAAAGTAGCAATATTCTGAGTAGTGTGCAGTTATTCTTAATTCTCTAAAAGTATTACCCATGGTATTATTTTAAAAATCCTCCCAATCCTTTATTTATGATTTCAAAACGAACATCTAGTATGAAATTTCGCATGAGCAACTTGTTTCACTTCACCTTATGATCTTTCACAAAAGTTTGGCTTACATGGTTACACTGTATTTGCTTATCTCTAAAACAATACAGGGCGAGTAAAAAAGAAAAAAAAAAAAAAAGGAACCAACAACGCTTAGTACGTTGCGCAGAACAGCACACTGGTCATTTTTTTAAGAAGGACCTCTTGTCCGGAAACGCACGGCTTAGACGAAAGTTCACCTGCGTAGATGGTTACAAGTCACCAATGCCTATGCTGATCACTTGCTGATCATATCATTAGTCCATATCTACCCTTAAACAGAGCAACAGGACTTATATACCTAAGCCTTATTTACAGATATTTTGCCTACCTTACTGGAAGAGTCCCACTACACATTCGGCAGGTAATGTGGCTGTAACATCACGGAGCTCTAGAACACTTTGAGAGAAATTTACGGAATCACCTCAACATTACATAATCCCAACCAATGGATTGATAGAGGGGGACCAGTTGCATGGCCAGCACAATCACCAGATCTGACACCACTGGACAGTTTTCTGTGGGTGAGTATGAAAACCTTAGGTACGTCACAAGAGCGCCTCATTGCACGAATACATAGAGGAATTGCCATTCTTCCAGGTCAACTACACTTACTGGAGCATGTACATAATGCTCACCGCCGCCAATGTAGGCTCTGCATTGACGTAGAAGGTGCCCAGTTTGAACCCCGTTTGTATAACTGTTTTGTGCTGCATACCGTTTGTTCCTTGTACTGACATGTGGAAAGCACACGTTGATGATTTACTGCGCCAAACCATGAATTTCCGGACATGGACTGCTGCTTGGAAAATAATCCGTCCTGCACAACATTCCGAGGGTTGTCGGTGTTTTTCTGACTCACCTTGTATAATTGCTCTTCGCATATCAACGACGACTAGGGTTACAAGTAATTTGAGATTGCTTTGTCATTACAATGACAAATTGTTCTAATATTGTATATTTCTGATGAAGGTATGTATGTGCCTCGAAGATTCCTAGTACTGAAGATACAAATAGGCAACAAGTGCTGACTGCATGTGGAGCAGTCAAAATTTTAAGTGAGCAATTTATTTTCAATTACTTAACAACCGGTTTATAAAAGAACACGGCGGGAAGATCTGAAGAATTTGGCGAACATGCATATATGTAAAGGCTTACAAAACATCAATTACAGACAGAGATGATGGTGATTCACGAGTCAGGCATTAGTTGTAACAGAGAATTTCTTATATGTCTGTACAACTGGTATAATAGCGTCATGCAAGCTATATGAGTGTTTAGCTCTGGAAGTTTTAAGTTGAAAGTAATCATAGACAGTTAATAAAGAGTATAAGGAATATGAAATGCAGCTTTTATGTAGATACCGACAAATTTGTCCCAGCATAAACTCGACGACGCTGAGTAGACGTCCGAGGTAAAGTGTAAGCTTGTTTTTGAGATGTCTCGGGTTCAATTATCGTCGCCACCCAATTTTGACCGTTGGTATTTCTTATCCTTTTGATCAGTAGGCGAATGCAAGGGATTTCTCATCCATCACTATTTTCTTCCCATCATTTCCCTTCCGGTTTGTTTCCTTTCCATCTTCAGGTGTGCTTTTGAGTTTCGTGGTGTGTGGAGGTGCCAGTCAAATTGTGGACATGCTTACTCTACAGGCATATCGAGGTGTCCCCCTTGTATATCTTGAAACAGTAAATTGCAAAGGGCGCGATGAATGAAGGACGGTTAATTGTTCTCACCTGTGTCGATCTTGAGGAAATATGCCTAGGCGTTCTGGGGCAATGAGTCTTCTCTCTCTCTGTCTGTCTGTCTCTCTCTCTCTCTCTCTCTCTCTCTCTCTCTCTCTCTCTCTCTCTCTCTCTCTCTCTCTCTCTCTCTCTCTCTCTCTGGCCGTAGTATTGTGACTTTGTGGGTTCGTGCAATTAAAAGTCCAGGTTACAAACACTAAACATTGCTCTTTATTTCCGCAGAAACGCACTTTGTCAACCTTTACAGTGGCAGGATTACGTCACATACACATACAACCTTCAAGGTCATCGACCACAAAAGAGTTCATTTTTACAGCTGTACACGCGCACGCGTCCAATTACCGACTGTCTGACTGTCGCGGGCGACGGCTCGCTTTTTATGGATTACTCACTATCCGGAATGTTTTCAAACAATCAAGACGGCACTAGAAGAAAGATGAACTCTCCAGAAATCCGTCCCCTTCACCCTACCGTTTCGGCGAGCTTTTATCTCCCCACTGTACTGTCCGACTCTTTGAACTCGTCCCTCGCGCCGCCACGCTTCAACAATGCGTTCGCGACATTGCTTCCTCAAGGCTGGCCGTCCCGAACAGCACCATCGTAGCGGGCCAGACGATCCAGGTGTACCACCAACATTTTTCCTTGGGGCACCTTCTGGATGCGGTAGACCACGTCGTTAATCCTCTTTACCACCCGGTACGGTCTATCTCATGGTTGCTGAAACTTCGGGCAGCGTGCCTTGGTCCGGGTAGGGCGGTACAACCAGACCAAGTGACCTTGCTGGAACCCTTGGCTGTTGGCCTGCCTGTAGTATCGGGTCTTCATGCGATCAATCGCCATCTGGATGTTCTGACGAGCCATCTCGTGCAAGCCAACGAAAAGTGAAGCCAAAACTATTTCTTTCTTACACCCATACTATTTGAGCATCTTAAATGCACACTCAAAATAATTCTGTACTACATCGGAGAGACAACAATGTACGTCTTTCTCCTACGACATTTTAAGCAGAAGAACAAAATATTTTAAAACTTTTAATAATTCCTCTCATTTGAGGTTGTCATGGTTACACATAACCTACCTTACATTTTATTCATTTCATTAAACATTGCAATTCCTCCAACTGTTCCCCTCAAACAACATAAAATATCTAAAATAACTGCTTCAACATTATACTCATTTGATTTCTAGGAAACACGGCCTTTTGGTAAACTTTTGTCTTTACAGAGGAAAGCTGGATACACTGGGCAACAATGAAGGTGTTTCGTACTTAAAAATAGTGAATTTACATGTATTTTCATCTGCTGAATTCAAAAAATCACCATAAAAATAATAGATTAGCTCTTGTTTTGAAGATAAAGTGACATACTATTTTTTTAGAGTGAAGATTTTAAATTTGGGGGATTTTTTTTTTTTTTTAGGAAAGGGGATTGGCACACCTCTCAAATAATATCAGAGAGAAATTTTGGAAATTAAGTGATGCAAAAGTTAAGGAAGACATTTTTGAGGGACCACAAATAAGAGAACTTGTACAGGACCCTGCATTTGATCAAATTTTGGAGGGGAAAGAAAAGGAAGCTTGGGAAGCCTGGAAGGGTGTGATCATGGAATTTTAGGCAACAAAAGAGATGAAAACTACAAGCATTTGGTAACAGTGCTCCTTCAAAATTACTGTAACCTTGGATGCAACATGTCACTTAAGATACATTTTCTCCACTCCTACCTAGACTTTTTCCCTCCTAATTGTGGAGCTGTTAGTGATGGACATGGGGAGAGATTCCATTAGGAAATTTCTGTTATGGAACAAAGATATCAGGGCCGTTGGAATAAAGTAATGCTTGCGGATTACTGTTTGTTTTTGTATAGGGATTCTGCAGAACTCCATCACAAGAGGCAAGCTAAAAGATGACGAAGTCAATAGGCTACCACAGGATTCTCTTCAGACACGACTATCTGCGAAGTATTTTTCCTGCAATTTAGAACTCTTAGCATGTAATTACCAGTTAATAAATCAAATGCACTTTCATTGTTGTTAGTATGTATGTAATTAAAATGTATCCTTTTCTCTCAATCCGTTAATATGTAATACTCCCACCTTGTGTATATCATAGAAACTAGAGCTAGTAAAATTGTCATATTTGTTTTTCTCAACCCAAAATTAGTAGGAATTGCCTCATGAAGTGCTCGAAACATTTAAAAATTATTTCTTTGTTGCCCAGTGATATCCGCACGGTATATAGTTCAATGGCTGTTATTTAGCATTTAAATGCCTGGTATTCCCTATAACTATTACTACGTCTGCCTCTGATGCACTGACAACGTTCCAACATTAGCCGCAGAAATCACTTCATTTTAATTCTCGTGACATTTATTGGCACCACTGTCAGTTGATTAGGGACAACTATTTACCGCACATTGTGGGCCTCTTGGGGGTAAGTCAGTTATCTCTAGGGTCATGTGTAAAACTGAACGCATGGGGATTATTCGAATGGGAGTACGAGGTCCCTTGCTGATGAGTCACAAACTTTGAAATGTGGTAAACTCTGCGTCTCTCACGAGGATGATGCTACTGTAATGTAGATACAAACGCAACTAAAGCGAAATAGAAACATCTCGTTAAACGATGATGAACATTCACAAAATTATCCAGTGCCGATGGGCAAGCATGTTATGTCAAAACGTACCGCAGAGAAAATGCATTCGAAACGCACACGCAGACATTGGCATATCTGTTCCCAGTGAATCAATTTTTACCTCATTAAAAATTAATCTCCGCTCCAATTTAGAAGCGGTTATGAACCAATATCATAACAGATTTTCAACACATAATAAACTTAATACGATGCACGTATTTGCGTTCAGAACATAATAACTATTTTTAATTACCAGCTAAAACAAGCAAATGCGTTTGGAATAGGAGATTAATTCACACATGTATGGTCACATACCAACCCATACCGTCACGATATAATATCGCCCATAAAGTTGAATAATAGCAAATTTTCAGCTTTGAAAATCTTGCAATTAATTTGCTTTCCAGTGTTTTATGCAAGAAAGACTTCAAGAAAAATTCTATGCATAATGCTATTTGACTTTGCAGGGTCATGCATATGGAGGAAATGATCTTAACGTGCTGGCGGTTATTCAAAGTACAGAAATTGTTTCTATAAGACAATACACACACTCAATAAATAATACATACTCGTAACTATAAAATTTATAATGTTTTAAGCCAGGCAGCCGTGTTTAATAGTTTATTCCTATAAGTTTAGCCTCAGAATGCACCTGCCCAACACTTCTGACTTTCGTTGAATGTATTTAAAAATTCCGATCACACTAGACACTTTAAGAGTTCATAAAAACTTTCAAAACATACACAAGTACAAAACATAAATAAGACATGACATATAATAAAGTGTAAATCTAATTTCTCGCCCAAATATTTTGCTACCAATTAATGTTGTACTGAAATATTATATTTTCGAAACAAAATTTTGTTCCTAATCCTTATTGTATTAATCAAATACAAGCACGTCTCCATACAGGGATACTAAAAGTGCATAGAACTACGTTTAAGCCCGCCTGGGTAGCGTAGATGGTAGCGTATCTGCCTCACGTTCAAGAGATCCTGAGTTCGAATCTCGGTCAGGGTAAGTTACCTGAATAAGGCTTTTTCGGTGTTTTCCCTTATCCTGAAAGGACAATGTCCGGTAACTCTAAGCTCCATGGACCCCGGACTCATTTGAGCATCATTTCACCAATTCCATTCATCGTCCGATATGACTTAACGTTGGAGGACGTAAATTACAACAAAAAAAAAACTACGTTTTACGCAAACTGTCAAAAATGTCCAGATGAAAATTTTTGCATGGTGGATAATAAATTTAAAAATATTTTAGCCATCTGTAAAACTAGCACGCGACAACCTTTAAGGAAATAAATGCAGGTTTATATAAATTTCCAAATGGAAGTTCTTTTTTTTTTTTTAATTTACATCATTTAACTTTTTAAGTCATATCTGACGATGAATGGAGTGGGTGAAATGATGCTCAAATGGGCCCAGGGTCCATGGAGCTTTGAGTTACCCGACACTCGTCTTTTTAGGATAAGGGAAAACCCAGGAAAAATCTTATCCAGGTAACTCACCCTGACAGAGATTCAAACTCGGGACCTCTTGAACGTGAGGCAGACACGCTACCATCTACGCTACCGAGGCGGGATGGAAGTTTTATTCATTAAGTTTCAACGAGCATTTGAGCAGCTTTAGGCCTGTATGTCTTTTTAGGCAGAAAATATGTTAAGAATATGGAAAATAAGACAGAGAATTTAGCAAGAATTAAAGTGGATATATAATTTAATATACAGATTAATTTAACCGGCTTTGTACTTGAAACCAAAACTAAGCTGCCTGCTCATCAACATGCAACAGAATTTTGTGAAAGTATGGACTAAATGAAACATTTTGTAAGAGATATCAAAATATAATATTTTTATACCAAATAGCATGCAATTTTTCTGCAAATGTGATGTTTAAAAACACTAAAACACAAAACAACGTAAATTGTCATCTACAAAAATAAAAAGATAGAAGTTAGTAACATTTTATCTTCGACATGAAACGTTTGCAAGCTGTAGGCTGAGAAATACATACAGAATTTTCGTAAAATTGCCCAGGTTTTTGTCCAGTGTTGCTCAACATGTTTTACAGTAACAGCTTAATATGGAATAGTTTCCTAAATTAGGTAGATACGGCAAACAAATCAACAGATAAGGAACAGCAATTCATTAACCTATTGAGAACAAGTATTAAAATCTACACATATGAACAAGCGAGTCAATTAGGTAAAAATAGGACACATCTTGGTGCAGTATATGGCGTTCTTTTCCATACTTCCATTCTGGAATCGGAAGTGGTAGATATTATCTACAAAAGGTTAACCTTAGTGCTATTTGTAATGTTTTTATATGTAGGAAATAAAAACTGTTTATTTCGTTACTCTTTATTATAGTCTATATAGTAAGTAGAGGAAATCTACTGCATTGCACGTGGGTCTGTCACACCCACCTTTGTATTTAATGTTAACGTATAAGTGCTATCGCATAAGCTACTCAAACATTAAAAATGGAAAAGCTAACCTTTGCACAGAAGTTCTTTGATAGCGCACAAGTTTGCCACGTGGGAATAAAATATCGCGAATATTCCTTCCAATAACAATCACCGGAGTAATACATTTTCCCGGTTTGTTTACATCGCTCCGGTATATGTTGTAAAAAAATTATAAAAATTACAACTTATAAATTATAACTTATCTGATAATAACAAACAAACAAATGAAAATTCGTGATGTATTGGTGTTAAAAGTGCATAAAAGTACAAGGCGAGTAGCGCAACATATCGCATGTTTCGCGTGTCCTCAGTTTTGATGAGCTTGTTGGCAGCGATATGAGAATTTCTGCTAACAGAGTTGGCTTTCATACCTGATGTTAGTGTTGGTAGTGCTGAGAACGTCATTTACAACTCCTAACTGGATACAAGCTAGCTTAACTAGGTCAAAAGTGGTAAGGTCCTTTGTCATCTTTACGTACCTAAACACCTGAGGTATGAAGATGTACCTCAACAATACAATACAACCTCATACAATTCTGCCATTATAAACAGACTGTTGCTGTATTTGATACCTTGCTTAACTGTCTCAAAATGGCACGAGCGCATGGAGTAGAAATGACCTTAGTTTACTGCGAAGACGTAATGCGATATTACGAATTGCAGTTGCTTAGGTACACAAGAAAATAACATTGTTTTCTCTGATTAACCGTGATACCAAAACTCCTGTATATTATTAAATAAACAATCATTAATTTCTAAATTTACAGTTGTCTTTCAGGGCTGGTAATATGGTTTGTAGAGCCTGTAACACGGCTCATTTCTGTCCCACAAAAGTTTGTCTTGCATACCGGTTCACCACGCCAAGTTTATCTTGGATTTTCGATTTGAAATAGACTATGAAGTCGTTTTCACACGGAAGGATTGTGTAACTGGTAATCTATCAGAGTCCTTAAAATCACCTATATACATTACACGACTTTTATCTTTATTTACTTTTTGAATGACTATACATTTTAGTATAGTAACTTTTTTATTCATACCCCGCCTTTAACTTCTATGGTCATATCGGCGACCGCTCTCCTTTGGAACATATCGAAGGTGTTATCTCGTATTCATTGGGTTTTAATCATTAGATCACGAGCACATTCGCACGATTATTCATACTTCCAAACTCCGGGGAAGATGAGGAATTATCTTGGTCGGAGAAAAATCCCCACCCCCTGCCGGGAATCGAACCCGGGACCCCTAGCACTATAGTTACTTTGTATCACTCTTGAGCCTCCAAAAATGTATAATGATACTAGTTCTGCAGACTTTATATCTCGATTAATGAAGTGTATGTAAAAATAAGCTTAAATGTCAGACACTAGTGTTCTTGAGTTTTTATTTACTGTCTTATGGATTGATTCACATATTAATTTCGCTGAAATTATTGACAGCATTGTTTATCCTTCTTCCTTTAATTTCTTTATAACATTATTAATCGTAAGAGTCAATAATTCCGGTATCATTACAAATTACAACTTGGGAACAGTCGTATTCAATTCATATTTAGTATAAGTGAACTTATAGTGGACTTGGCAAACGGAATTCAGGGTAAAGATAAATTTTCAAAAGAGACACTACGTGTCAGTCACCTGATGACATTGTTAAGACAGTTTAGCGCCAATATGTGTGCATTTCCATTATTTTAACAGACTATTTTTCGAAATAATATTCCTCCGGTCTTTTACGGTTGATAAATTTAAAGCAAATTTACCAAAATTCTAGAATTATTTACTACTTTGCATCTAACACTTCCGCTATGTGTAGACTGTTTCTTCAATGCCATTCCTATGCAATTTTAACGTTTTTCTAGTGGTTTATTTTATAAATTTACATTTACATTAGTTAGTAATTTCAATTGTATGTTTGTAATTTTGCGCTCATATATGACTGCTAACAACGAAAGCAAAAATATAATCTCACCCACAACAATTGCGAGTTAGGAAGCATAAATACGCAGCTGTTTCAGCACGAACATCCCCTTTGGTTTCCGCAAGGCTAAAGCAATATTTTATGTCAAGACATTATTTTTGCTACATTCATTTCTGTCACGAATTGCCGTAATATTAGAAAATTATACGCCTAGAAAGAATGGTGCATTAACATAGTGTACTTCACCCCTCACGCTGTTAGGGGATTGAGAAACCTTCCTAATCCGCTATGACGTCATCCTCAAAGTACACGCAAAGTAACAGGGGATGGATGCAGGACCGCACACTTAGGAACCATTTTAAGCGAAAGATAATCCACATGCTCGCACAAGTACAGTTTTATATAAACTTGTATTTTTCGGTAATTAACGCAAAGCATGTAATGAATTAAATTTGGTCACGCGTGTACTGTTTTTGTTTCCTTTCGTTTTTCAACCAATACATCATGACTTAATACAAAATACCTGTTTCATCGAATCGCACGATAAAATATTACAGTATACAGGGAAACTTTAACTTTAATCTATTCAGTTTGTTTGAAATACGCATTTCATTGATTTAAGAGGAATATCGGGAAGTGAAGCGCTTATCAAATGTTGACAAGCCCCTGATATGTAGCTATGTGCTAGCCCTGAAATTACATTGCGAATTTCCTCGACATCGCGAGAACACGTTGAATACCAATATCACTTTAAAAAATTAACAGATAATGAAAAGTTCAAACCAGTACAAAAAGGTATATCTAAAGTGCCTGATGCCAGACAAATTTACTGCAAAATATTTGTTCTTACATATTTTTTTTCTTTTTTGTTTTAGCAGTCATTTTTGTATACCTACCAATTATGGTTTTACAGAATTATGAGATGTTCCTTTCGAATGCAGCATATCACAGCTTTTCCCATATATATAAATTCTCCCATGTTAAGGGTCGTTTGGGGTGGAAACCGTATCTTGAAAACTCTGGTCTCACACCTTTCGAAAATTCTAAACTAAAATACAAAGTTTAATATTTATCGGAATATTTCTTTTATGTTCTCTCTCTCTCTCTCGCACACACACGCACGCACACACTTCCACGCACGCATCAATACAAACGTGCATGTATTTTTTGGAAATTTCAACGTCCAATTTTTTGATAGAATGCAATATTTCGACTCCTGTAGGTTCTCGATAAACATATGAGCATCACAAGTTTATAAACTTGTCCACTCATGAGTACACATCATTTCAGCACATTATAAAAAGAGCATTTACTTTTTCATTATAAATATTTATAAACGACTTGTTCTAGCGCATAACACTTGATATATAGAAATTTTATATATTACAAAACTGATCTTTAACTGTTCGCACCTTGAATGCACTGACACGTGGTGCAATTTCTTCTTATCTCACAGACTGCTGTTGTGATGTCATGATAAGTGTGATGGTAGTAGTACCTCTGTGCCTCCCATGTAGTATGAGGGTACATAGTGAACCTTTCTTTCGAATAGAATAAATGGTTTTCTCATTTTATTAATCTGCAACGCGTGCAGAGAATTATTGCATTCATGGAGAATACATCATTATTGATATCAAATTACTGAGTTAAACACAAAATTAACACACACTTAGGTAATCATAGAAAAGGAGAAAAAAAATGAAGGAATATATTAATGGTTAAAATGTTCTTAATGTCTGCATATAGTAGTAAAAATCTGAAATTGAATATGTATATTTACCGTATGTGGTGCGTGATTTGTAAAGCTCAGTCATTAACATGTCCTAGTTTGCTTAATCATTAACATATGCCTCTTGGGGGCAGAGAAAACAAAATGTATTAGCATATTTTCTGAAATTTCCATCCTCTTCATCTAACACTGGTAGGAGCTATATTTAGGGCCTGCAATATATTATTAAGCAATTTACATTCTGGGAGTAGAAAACCGGATGTCTTTACACGAATGGATTAAAAAACGAACACGCAATTCAAACGAATTTCCAGTCTTGAAGTTCCTCTTTTTTTGGGGCAGCGCACTCATTGTGATGATGAACTCGGTGGAGTGCATGTTCGCAGCCGGTTATTACTACTCAAAAACTTCCCCTTGGGGAGCAGGCGGGGAAGCAATCGCCGAAAAATCCTCCTCATCACGAATTAGTAGCTGCTGGCCTCGGGGTGCCATCAAGGCCAGCAGAGGGACCATTCGCCACCGCGTGCTAGATGACCTGCCTTCCTCCCCCCCAAACGAAAAACTGCAATTGATGAGTCAACCTTTAACGAGCTACGGGGTCACTTTCCAATCGCGTAAATTACTGACCGTCCTTTCTTTATTCTAAAACAGACCATTTTAAGATATGGGAATAGTAAGAATAGCTATCTTTATAGGAGCTACTTTACACATATATACATAAAGCATTTCCATTGATCTCTAACAGGTCCCAAGCTTTTAATTTGATTAGAAAATAAAACGTTATTGACCGGTGATCATGATGCATGCTAAAGAAATGGAATCTCACATAAACACAGGTGGAAATCACTCCTCGTGTGTATTTCGTTATAAGCTGCATCTCCAAGGCAAGTGAAGTTACACGGAAAATCCAAAGAGATAACATCAGTGATGTGACAGTACCAACTAAGTAAAATGACAGCGAAAGACAAATTAAATTACATTAGTGAAGGGCCAAAATTGCAATAATATGAAACTAATTATATTTATTTTAAAATACTCTCAGGCCTCTCTCACGCTTAGCATCATTGTGATATTTTAAAATGTTCCCAAACACCCACTAAATTTTCCATATTGTTTGGACAAGTGGAAGGGATATTTGGTTTATAGGGAATTCTGTCAGATCTTTCATGTGTAAACAAAGAAGACTGGGCTATTTAAGGATCCAAAAGCTTGTTTATGCATCTTTGTCCTTTGGTACATTTTGTACCGTTGAAGTTTTATCTATTACCTTTACGGAATATATCCTCCGGAACTTCCCACTACTATAATGTATCTTTGCCCTTTTGTGGGCGTAATTGAACTTTTAAGGTCAGACGCACCTCTTGTTAAACTAATTTATACTTCACGTTGTTTCAATAAGGGGCATCATTATGAAACTAAGTATTTGCAAACGCAGACAAACAATATGTCGTTTATATAACACTGGGAAACGATAAATATGGGAAACTAATATGAATACGATAATATGAGAACTGTTATTTAGTAAAGTTGGTTCCTTTTTTCAAAAATAAAATAATTACGTATTCCCCACTACGTTTTATATAGAATGTACGTGGGTATACATGATGTGATATTTTAACTGGAGTAACACACACATTTACTTTTGAATCTGGGTGGTCAAGCGGTAACCCTGATGGCCCAATGTTTGTTTAAAATTTAAACTGTTCTTGTTTTTTTCTCCTTTTTTCACAGTCGAAAGTACCGGAAAATTAAAACGTAATAGACCAGTGACTGCACAATGCATGCTGATAATATGGAACTCCACATAAAAGCAGACAGCAGAAAGTATGTTTTTGTTAAAATAACTTTCCAAGCACATAATAAAACAAAAGGCACTTCCATTTAAAGGCGTACCCGTTGAACCTAAGGTGCCAATAATACTACGATAATCGACAATCACAGAAATGTACCTATATTATTGAGATTTTGGCTTAGAATGTAAGATAAAAGCAGCTTCAACTGCTTGTTGGCAGTACACAGTTGGGGTTTTTCATTTCTTTGTCGTAAAGAAATATAAAATTGCGTCCGTACATTTCTTAGCAGAAGTACCTAGAAAGACTGGTAACCGAGCACAAATAAAAATTTCAATTTTACATTAATGACTTCAAATTGGAGGGCAATTGTCGCCTCTTCCAATCCTTGTTTTTGGCCAACTTTTTTCAAAAGTTTCATTGAAACACCCCATACTAATTTTCTTCTATAGTATATGCCACAACATTATTGCCAAATTTTTGCCTAAAACAAAACACACGACAGAACTTAGTGTCTCCAGCGTTATTCTTCGATATATACCTATCTACCTCTATTTTTCTGTTCTATTAATGCAAAATTTTCCGTAGAACTTACCTCACCTACATGTTGCACTTTCTTCTTATTTTTCATTATAATTTTAACAATTACTTAATTTGTTCCTTGCTGTTAGAAAGCGAGAAAGAAGGGCGAAGTGTTTTATTCTTTTTTTTCTGTTTTAGTTTTTTCCCTCTTGTTGGGATACAAATAAACTCTTACTTGCATATTAGACATCTAGGTGTTTTTTACGCAAGGAATGTAACGCTTTTACTGGAATGCAGCCTGACACCTCACACATACAGGAACGTATTCACACTCCTCTTTCGGAATAATGAAGAATTAATCCAATTAAGAAATGAAGGGTTAAATGCCAGAATGATTTTATTAATAAAACTGCCGTCTCTTCGTATATAGGTAAAGGAAACTTCATTGATAATTAAATTCTGGTTAAGTATTGAATTCCATATTAAAGGGGAAAGCGAAAGTACTGGATATCACAGTTCTATGCACGAAAGTTAAAATTTACTTTTCATCAGATAAAATAAAGAGATTTCTCTGAACTGACATTATAAAGATCTGCTTTGTAGATAATCAACAAATTTTGAGTACTTGCTTTTAAACTGTAAGGATCAATTTAGCATTTGCGGATAACATGCTTTCAATTAAAACTACTAACTTGTTCTGTAAAGTTAATAAAATAAATTGCAGTGGAATTACTAGTCCGGCTAATAGAATGAATGCCTACTAGCTGTAGTATTTAATTTTAAACGTTCAACCTTCTATTATGTAACTACTTCCTTCTGACTGTTTCTCAACGAAGGAAGCGTAATTTTTGACTATCAGTATTGTGTTTTAATATGTAAATTAAGACTAAAATAAAATTTACAGCTTTTAAATGACTTCCTAAATTAAAATAAGGCATATAGTTACTCGTGACATGAAACATTAACTACAATTAACCTAATTTTAGAAAATAACTTCCATTTCCACCAGCTGTTCTTAAAGGATACAGGGGCTAAAACTACTACTAGTTAGAAGTTGTTAATTAACTGTAGGACAGAGGACTATTTTCGATTGTCTAAAATTATACCAGGTTCACAGTCGAATTAGTCAAGTCCTCTCTTCAAACTATGACTCAGTAGACAGAGAAGAACTGGTTCATACTGTGACGCTGTCCAGTTGTTCAAACTGTTACTCAACCCAGCTTTCACTGTCACATAATCTCGTTCACTTTTTTACTTATCTGACTTGTCATTTCAATAATACGAACTGCTGACACTGCTCACTGTCTGTTCCTTTTCTTTCGTTACTTAGAGGTGCAACGAAATACGCCCGAGTAGTCTTTAGTTTCTTTCTTTCATTCGCTGGAGAGTTGAACATAGGACTTCTCCAATCACCGCACTACATCACAATCGTCACAGCGCTTTTCCCCACACTCGTTGCCTCGTTCGCTGACACACTCATGTAAACATTGATGTACTTACAATTGGCTTCACGACACAGAGTTCTTTATATAGCCACAGGAACTTACCAGAACATTTGGGATGTCGAAACATCCAGAAGATTCTAATTCTGTGGCGCTAGCTTTTAATGTGTTTGCGCGCGATTTATCTTGTTTACGATTGCGTATTCCCGACCTTCGAAATTGTTGCAGATCAGCCACTTCATCAAAATAAAGTGTTGTGCCGTCAACTTCTGTTATTGGTCCCAATGATTATGTATCAAGTCATTTATAACTTCTCACCCCCTTCATTTCACTACTGTTGCTTTTCCTTATCCCATTCTAATACATCATCAGTACTTATTTTATCTTTCAATTAAATAACTCTCATTGTTAATCACATATTTGTATTTTTCTTCACCTCACAGCAATGTCCATATTTCCTCTCATCACATTCCATTCAATAATCTCATTGCTAGTTAATCACAAAGGATGCAGTTTTTGCAAGTGCAATCTTCCTAATGACTTTCAATTACTACTCAGGCTTAATTTATAACTCTCCAATTACACTATTAATTCACTTTGCTTACTTTTCTATATCTGATATTTATGAACAAAAACTGATAGTACCCAAGCATTTAAGTTAGTACAAACATGTGTAGCCTTTTTTATTTTATTTATTTATTTTTTTTTTCTGTAATTTACGTCCTCCAAAGTTAAGTCATATCGGATGTTGAATGGAATGGGTGAAATGATGCTCAAATGAGTCCGGGGTCCATAGAGCTTAGAGTTACTCGACATTCCTCTTTCAGGATAAGGCAAAACCCCTGAAAAAACCTTATGTAGGTAACTCACCGTGACCGAGATTCGAACTCGGGATCTCTTGAGCGTGAGGCAGACATAATAATAATAATAATAATAATAATAATAATAATAATAATAATAATAATAATAATAATAATAATAATAATAATAATAATAATAATAATAATAATAATAATAATAATAATAATAATAATAATAATAATAATAATAATAATAATAATAATAATAATAATAATAATAATAATAATAATAATAATAATAATAATAATAATAGTGTTAAATGTAGTTAACACATATGCAAATTAATATCACAAATACATGGTAGGATCCTTCGATATAAACTTCCTTTGAAATAAGTGCATTTAACATAAGAGTGTTTCCACAGCTTTTATCGCCTATCTTTGAACTGCACATGGCCTGTTTGATATTATTCGAAGACATACACTGTCAGTAATGGGAAGGGGGAAGCAAACTTAGCGAGAATATAAGTGGCGCAAATTTTATTAATCATTATGAATGGTTATTTCAGATTATACTGTAACTTCACACCATGTTTAGTGTTGCTTAATGTTTCATATTTGTTTATTTAGATTTGTTTGTCGTAGAGAGTCACAAGCACGAGCAGTAGCTGGCACTAGTTAAGAAAATATGAAAATGTTGAGGAACAAAACCGAGCTATTGCGATAGAGCCACTTTTTGTGCTCTCAAATGAGAAAATCTTTATACGCTAAGAAGTACAATTAAATCGAAATCATATTTATCAAAATATGCAGTTGTGGTTTCACATGCAACTGTACTACAAAACATTTCTGAGGCAGCACATCGTAGCTTGTAATGCAATGCTGTGAGAAACAAGTGACTTCCACTTCAAGATGCTAAAAGAAGCGCGGCAAAAACAACCGCAGGCGCCATTCATGAAGTCATTGTGAAATTGTGCAAGTGGAAAATGATCTTGGCGGTGTCCTACATCAACACTTTCTTTGGACCTGGTAAGCCAGCGGCGAGAGTTATTCAAACCTGCACCTGCACACATACACACCTACCTACCAGATGTTCTTTCATAAGGCGACGTGTGTGCCATCACACTGAGTGACGTCATCTCTTGCTTAACCACTTGTTTGCTCTTTTTCCCTTGTTACGGTCCAGGTACATAATATGAGAAGATATCTACTTGCAGAGGGGGAAATGGACTTGCTAAGAAAACGGGCTATACAGAGCGTTTGAACACATCGTCGCACTTACTGATTTGACTACCCAGGACAAGAAGGCAAGCTAGAATCGTAATCACTTTTGCTGTCCGCAGGGTGAGTATGACAAGGATGGAAGATTCGTTTAAAATACACAAGTGTTGTCACATAACTCACCTATACACAACACCTATTGCTGCATTTACTGCAACAAACATTATAGATCTGGCAGCATGGGTGACTCATACGCACTCTCATAAGCTCATTTGCTAGTAAACAGATCCGTTACCGGAGCAGATATACAGTTCAAGCTCCTCTGCCCTTCATACACCTATGGCCTTCTTGTACTGGGCATACAATAAGATTCATTAAGTCCGATCGCCTATGTTCAGTTTTTATCAAGTAACATCACTCGTGATAGCGACAAAACACTTTCACAGAAATCTCTTTTTATTCGATGGAACTTTTTTCTCGCTTATAATGAATTAATGTGTATTTCATTAATTCATACTGAGCACTATCTTTAAGGACTTAATCTTGAGCTGATTTACTACAATGGCAGGCAAATAAGAGCGTTATCCTCACGAAATTGCGTCATTCTCCCAAAACGTATTTCTTCGTGCGCTGCTAGCCATTCTTCCGCTGGTAGCTGAATGTTTAATAGGTACCTACCTGTCAGTAGATTTCTGTTCAAGAGAATCTACTATAAGGCGGGGATTTAAATGGGCCTCTGATGATAAAATTTTCTCTCGATTCTCGATTCTCTGGTAATAGGAAGAATCTTCGGAACAATTCATCATACATTTTGATAGCCCGCATTGGTAGCGTGGTGTTAGCATGTCTGCCTCACGTTCAAGAGGTCCGGAGTTCGAATCTCGGTCAGGGTGAGTTACCTGGATAAAGTTTTTCCGGGGTTTTCCCTTATCCTGTAAGACGAATGTCGGGTAACTCTAAGCTCCATGGACCCCGGACTCATTTGAGCATCATTTTACCCATTCCATTCATCGTCCGATATGACCTAACGTTGGAGGACGTAAATTACAACACCTGCCTGCCGTGCTAGGGGTCCCGGGTTCGATTCCCGGTGGTGGGGATGGGGATTATTCTCCGACCAAGATAATTCCCTATCTTCCCCAGAGTCTGGAAGTATGAATGAGAGTGTGAATGTGTGTGTGATGTCATGATTAAAAACCTAACGAATACGAGTTAACACCTTCGATATGTTCCAAAGGAGAACGGCCGCCGATATGACCATTGCAGTTAAAGGCGGGGTATAAATGGAACAAGTAAAAAAAAAAAAAAAAAAAAAAAAAAAATACGTTTTACACAAACTGTCATAAATGTCCAGATGAAAATGTCCAGGGGTATTCTGGTTGGTACACTGAAACATACACGCATTCACAAATGCTATTTTGCTCTGTTAGTATTTAACTGAATTTTATGCTTAACTCAATTTTATGAAATTCAGATGTGTCAGATCGTGATTAATGGACAAAAACACCCTCTTAGATGTTTAGATTCCCATAGGAAATACCAGGAAATCCACAGAAAATTCCATTTTCTATTAGATGTTATTTACATTGCCACACAGAACCTATGGCGTTATATGCCACCCTTACAGCTGAGAAAATTTGACCTACAAAACGTGTTGTGTAAGTCAATATACTACATAACAGAGCGTGTTAACTTTCACTGACAAGCGCTGCATTCGCTAGTTATCTTGTTTAACAGAAGGACGACATATTAGTAAACTGGCATACAGTGACGGAACATAAAATAAGACACTTGGGAGCTGTGCGTGCGTGATATGAAAGGTTGGTCAATTAATTATTAAATGCAAATGTGAATTACCTTTGATTCCACTCGTTCTGTCGCTTGACACAATATTCAAACACGTTAAGTTGATGATGTATGATACGATGCTTTCCAGAAAACACGATTGCATCTGAACAGAGTGTACATACACTGACCCCCGTATATGTGCAATAAGCTTGCGTAAACAACCCTTTTCGCGTATTTTCCGATACGCCACCACGCTTTGCTATGTAGCAATTGCAGTAACTAAAGCTAAATGTAAACCAGAAGGGCACAATTAGCCAAGTCTCGCTCATGATCTGTAATGTACAGGTATGGAACATCTCCACTAACGCCAATTTCAAGCCAATGAATTTCAAAATCTATGTTTTTGAGTTTAAAGCCAGAAAACTATTTTTTTCCATACTGCTTGAAATTCTGCTGCTACGCTGATGGTCAGTGTGACGATGGTGGTCATCAAGCACCTGACGGAATGAATGCTAGGGGAAACCAGAGTAACCAGAGGAAACCTCCAAGCGTCGCTTTATACACCACAAATCCCACTTGCGGCCACTGGGATCGAACCCAGATTCTGTTGGTGAGAGACAAGCCATGGCACGACCGCAGTTGTTAACGAAGCGAAGGCTTTCCAATTTAGTGATTTAACACCTCAATTCCATGTCCTTCCTTGAACTGCC
The DNA here is from genome assembly GCA_030765055.1 of Mantis religiosa. Lineage (NCBI taxonomy): Eukaryota > Metazoa > Arthropoda > Insecta > Mantodea > Mantidae > Mantis > Mantis religiosa. Next base: position 158,241,883 of record CM060952.1, read on the forward strand.
CGAAATCTGTGAAGTCTATTAATTTCGCACTACAGATAAATAATTGGTTAATTTAAGGAAAGTGTTCTAAATAACTGAAAAGCTGAGGATAAAATCGTATGTCACATGTCCTAAAGGAACATCCTCGACTGGTTTAAATACACTTGCCGGGAGAGGTGTTTAGTACCTCAATAACAATAACAAACCTCAAGCACCAGAAAATCATGAATCTATTAATGTGTTGGCATTTTTGCTACTTACGTACCAAAATGGAGGTTTAATAGACAGCGAGAATAGATAGTGAGAAGTTGAATAGACAGCGATCCTTTATAACTTAAAAATATTTGATTCTCTGCTGGATTTTTCGTATTATTATGGAGATACACAAGGAGATTTTAAGAATCTTCATAAAATATACTGCTATGCTTACATTTAAATAAATTTTGTCTTTAAGATAATAAAAGTTATCACAATTTAATTCTAATTTGACATAAGCAATTGTAATGTTACACAAGAACTATTTAACGAAAAATAAAATAAGCTTAAACATTCATATTCCGATCATGGGGTTGTTTTACTTATGTTTCTACTACCTAAATCTAACTTTCTCCTTTACAGACCCGACATTAATTTCATCTTATATTCAAATTAGACAAAAAATGAATAAAACATTGAAAGGTTTCAATATGCCCCCCTAAACAGTGATTCCATATATGCTCTTTCCTTTATTCACGTTTAGTTATGTCATCAATATGTAATACTAAGTTACCTGTACACTACAAATATTTGGAAAGTTGCTAAAATAAAGATGTGGTCGTAATTAGACATAGTTGTTTCGAGCATTCAAACCCATTGTGAATTTCCTGCATGTACCCCTAACTTAATAAAATTGGACTCTTATTTACCAAGAAACATATGTCGTACATTAGGAAATTAGCTACTCTGGTTCAACTACAGGGGACTCTGAATAAAGAGCAATATCTATGGGCATTACAAAGTGAATGTTGTTTGTGGGGAAACATCTAAATGCTAGTAGTGAAGATCACGAGCATCTAATGTGATTGTAGTAGCCAAACATTAAACTCAAATTCAATAACAATCATTGTAGTATTATAATTCATCGAAACAAATTCTTGTGCCACTGTTAAAAGTGCTAGATTCTTGATCAATAATCTCAGGAACTGTTTAAGATATCACACTGAAATTTCTGTGTGACTTAGATGTATGACCTTCTCAATTCAGAGGTATACTTTTGTCCAATCCTTTTCGTCCTCTACCGTGGCGTAGTGGGCTAAGGAAGCATGCCTTGATCCCTAGCCACGAAAAGAGGCCCGGGTTCGAATCCACCCAGCGTGCGAATTTTAAGTCCCGGGTATAGGACCGGTGCCCAATCGTGAATAAAGTGAGGAACTTAAGCTAGGTAAGCGGCCGTGGTCACGAAAACTACGTTGGGGGATGCCGGGATGCTGAACACATCTCTTCCCCGTATTGGTTGGATGATCGCCCACTTCCACCGCCCGTAGGTGGGCGTGAGGCCGGCAGTCGGATTGGTAGGCCTTGGCCTTCTTAGGGTTGTCGCACCAGGGTTTTACGAGGTATGTCCAGAAAGTAAGTTCTGTTTGGTAATAAAATTAAATTGTGTACAGATATATAAAAATTATTTATTGCACAAAATGCTACAACTTTTAAACTACTTTTCCACATAACTACCGAAATTTTGCAGGCATTTTTCATAGCGAGACACAAGTTTTTGTATACCTTCTTCATAGAAGTTTGCCGCCTGTGTCTTCAACCAGTTGGAAACATTTTCTTTCAGCTCTTCGTCAATGTTGAAGTGTTGACCGCCAAGGAAAGATTTGAGATGCAAAAACAGATGACAGTCGCTAGGAGCGAGGTCAGGTCTGTACGGGGGGTGGTCAAACACGACCCAGCCAAATCCCTGTAGGATGTTTTTCGTCGCATTTGCAGTGTGTGGTCGTGCGTTGTCGTGAAGAAACACAACACCTTCTGACATCGCAAATTTGCCGATAAATTTCAATTGGTTTCATTTTCCTAGCATTCAGAAAACGAATCACAGATCTGATTTCACAAGCGGCGGGATCAATCAACACCGACATTCTAAACAAGCACAACAAAGCGTACGTGGCTGACAGCGATCTCACAGTGGCACACGTTTCTTCTCCTTGATACAGAGCGTCTACCGCGCATGTGCGGAACTGCAATCGCAGCGCTGCAACGGAGATAAATTGAAACAGAGCTCACTTTCTGGACGCCCCTTGTATTTTTTTAGGAATATTTTTCTCAACTGCATAATTCTCCGATTAACATTTATCAGCAATTATAGAATTCTTATTAACACCAAAGTGGATCTACGAAAATACATAAGAGATTGCTTTATCAGCATAAATTTGAATGATACATATTCACTAAGTTTGAGGTACCGAGTTACACCAGCTTACAAAATTTATTAAAATAAACTCATCTATATGAAACCACATGCTTTGAACAGATGGTGGCTTTCATATAGAGTAGAAGAGTCAATTCTGTAAAGTAAATCTTCCCCTAGGTGACTAATGTTTACTCTCCCGCTCTAGAAAGATCTATGACTTTTGTTTTGTGACACGGTGGAGAGTTCACAATGAAAAATGCTGAAGCAGTGCCATTCTTAAAATATACCTATATTTAAAATATAAGTATTATTTATACAATAATAAAATCTGTTTTCATATTAAGCATAACACTCAAATGTCTCAATAAAAAGCTAAGAACGCCATTTGTGGCTATTTTCACAGTTTGGTTTCCCTTTAAAGCAACATCTAGATTTGCAAGAGTAGAATAGAAGTACAAGTGTAAGACCCAAGGTTATTGCACATATAAAATTCCTTTTATCTTCTGGAATCTTCGACTCAGAATATCGAGAAGTAATTTAATTGTCACTTCCTAGCACTGAAATTTGTTGTTGGGTCTCTTACCTTCATCGGGTAATAAAGTAGGAGGGAATACGTCCTCGAAAATAAACATCTGTGCAGAACACTGCAACCAACCGCGAAACGTCTGCAAACGCTGTCCTTATAAGGACGAACGTGCATTACCGCAGTGCAACCACGAGCATAAACAGCTCCTCCCCTTTCAAGCCACACAATCATGCTGCAATTTCTACAACCAGGTCTTCCAAAATAACATGTACGAAATAATACAACAAAGACATACGCGCCTTGGCACCCAGGCTCAGTTGCGTTACAATAAACGGGCATCGAACAAGAGAATATCATATAACCACATTACTTTAGACTTCGGATAGAGATGGAAAGAAATCAACATAAAATGTCCCAACTGTGTATTTACACTTTTGAGCACGATTTATTTTAAGTCAACTGTCAAGAAAAAAAATGAAATTATATTGAATTTCTGGTTCGTTTACGAGAGAGAACATTATTTTCGTTTTAAATATGATATTAAAACAACTGCAGATTTGCAGATTTTCCCCAGTTGCTTAATAAAGCTGCTGAAATTAGAGTGCAAATATATGAGGATTTCCAGTGCACATTTCAGTTTGGAGAGCTGGAGAAACACGATAAAAAACGTATTCAGTCAACTATCCGGGTCGGGAACAGAGTTCTAGCCTTTCCAAGCAGATGCACTACGACTTTCGCCACGCAGGTGAGCCATTAATTATATTAATATTCTTGCGCAAAAGGTCACTACGCCGCCCAACATTCAACATTAAATTTAATGAATCGAGAAAGCGAAAAGTACCCAATAAAAACCACCACATGGAAGTATTCAGAAAAAGAAAGAAAGAGTAGAGGAAATAGCTAGCAGCGGAGTCATGCTAATGTGTGACGCCATCTTACCCAACCAACACAGAATGACGTCACTATCATGTCCGTTTTTAGCGCTTTTCACATCTCTGCATAACGAGCTATACATTTCATTCCACTTGGAGCGTTCTCTCTTCTGTAAATTCGTCTGTGCTTGCAGTTCAAAGGCAGGATTGAATGAGACACGCCTAGTAGGGACTACAAAAGAATTGGTGAAGGTCAGGAACATCTGTAACTCTTCTCTTGGTACAGAGTTGCTTTGAAGGGGGCACCTCTGCCGGAAATCAACTGTTTTTGTTTTTAACTTTTTTCAGACTTTCATATGCTTTAATTATTTGCTGGTGACGCCCAAGGCTTTCACAAGCAGCATCTAAATTAATAAATTCATTAGCTTTCATTTTAAAAATTGTGTTCTAAAATAAATTAAAACCAATACCTCTTCTTCGATCTCTGTCTTTCTGATACGGAAGACCTCCACCAACCAGAACTTATAAGTGAGTGCCTGACGGGCAGACAAACATGGACCAAAGAAATTAGAAAGATGGGTAATCAGTTCGAAATCTGTTATGAGAATTAAAAAGGAGCTCATATGAAATGAGAGCCTATGGGATGAAAGAATATTTAATAATGAAACAAATGTCTGTGAACCGGAAATCTTGGGGACAACCCATGTAAGCGCCATTTGGCTTCTACAATACCACATATGTCGTTTGGGTTATAGGCAACTCGGCCAAGGTGCCTCCATACTAAATAGATTGGTTGAATTGCTTATTTCAACTTAACATAATTATGTCCGATTTCACCAACAGATGTTAAAATCGACGTTAACAAACGTAACGTAACAATTGTCACAACGCTAACACTACTGTTAAATGTCTTGCATTTCACCAACCTGTTTTCTGAAAATGTTAACAAACACGTGTTAACGCCAAGAGACAGCAATGCACATTTGTTTTCATTTTCGTGTGCACACGGCTGAAAAAAATGGCGGGTGAACAAAATCGTAAACAAAATCCGTGAGACAAATTTCTCATCTATGAAGAAAGAATCGTTAATTGAATTGGTGACGAAGTGTAACGACATCGTGGCAAATAAGAGGACGGATGTGGTGAATGTAAAAGAGAAAAATGTCACGTGGGAAAATATTGGAAACGAATTTAATTCAAATGCATGTGTCACTACTACAAGCACCAAACAACTTCGTCATTATTACGTAAATTTAAAACGAGATGCGAAAAAGGACAAGTGATTTGAACGCTTCAAGACGGGAGGTGGACAGTGTATTATCCATATAATTCAGTGAATTATAAAATCGCAAAGTTATTAATACTTCAAAGTCAATATCGGCATATTCCCTTCGATGCAAGTTCTCAGTATTACGTAAGTAAAGAGGAGCGAAGAAGGACAAGTGACGAATGACTTGAACGCTTCAAGACGGGAGGTGGACAGTTAAATTATCCACATAATTTAGTGAATTATAAAATTGCAAAGTTATTAATACTTAAAGCAAAGTCGAGATCGGCATATTCCCTTCGATGCAAGTTCTCAGTATTACTTAAATTTTAAACAAGGAGCGAAGAGGGACAAGTTACGAGTGACTTGAACGTTTAAAGCCAGTGTATTATCCACATAATTCAGTGAATTATGAAATCGCAAAGTTATTAATACTTAAAGCAAAGTCGAGATCGGCATATTCCTTTCGATGCAAGTTCTCAATATTACGTAAATTTAAAACGAGGAGCGAAGAAGGACAAGTTACGAGTGACTTGAACGTTAAAAGCCGGGAGGTGGACAATGCATTATCCACATAATTCAGTGAATTAAAAAAGGCGCAAATTTATTAATAATTGAAGCAAAGGCGAAATCGACATACTCCTTTCGATGCATGTTCTAACCTCTCTGTACTTCCGCAGTAACCTTCATAGCAACATGTTTCGACAGTCTATACCTCTGTAGAACATTTTCTTCTGATAGCTACTCATAATAAATTACCAATGTTTCAACAAATATGCGGCATAATAAATAGAAGCCTAAAAACTAAAACCAGAAAAGAAACAGGGAAGAAATTTTATAAAGTAATGGCTGTGCCTGTTTTTCTTTTTGGTTCTGAAACATGGATATTAACAAAAGCAGACAAAAACAAGATACAGGCTGACGAAATGAGATTTTTATGGGAAGTAAAGGGATGTACTCTTTTAGATAAAATCCCAAATGAAAAAATAAGATAAGATTTAGAAATAAGTTCTTTAGAAGAAAAGATAGTAAATTATAGAAATGAATGGAGCGAGCATATTGAGAGGATGCCGAGAGATAGGATCCCAAGAAGAGTTATAAACTATAAACCTAGAGCAAAGAGACATCCGGGAAGACCACGAAAACGATGGTCAGATATGTTTTAAGTCGGAACAGGCAGCATTGCTTAGCCCTTAGAGTGAAGAAGAAGAAGAAGAAGAAGAAGAAGAGGAAGAAGAAGAAGAAGAAGAAGAGGAAGAAGAAGAAGAAGAAGAAGAAGAAGAAGAAGAAGAAGAAGAAGAAGAAGAAGAAGAAGAAGAAGAAGAAGAAGAAGAAGAAGAAGAAGAAGAAGAAGAAGAAGAAGAAGAAGAAGAAGAAGAAGAAGAAGAAGAAGAAGCTACTCAAAATAATTTCTCCTCATAGGCCGTACTCTATTACGAATGCCATTTAGACGGTCTTAAATATAGCAAAACGACATCACAGCTGGGTTCACGTCCGCCATCTTTACTATTTACAATTGTTAAGGACTTAACAACAGAAATTTGGTTTGTTAGTTTAACAAGAGATGTAACACGATTGTTAAGCTAATACTTGGTGAAATGCAATTTTTTGTTTCAACTATTGCTAAAGCTGTGTTAAGTCTTAACATCTGCTGGTGCAATCGGACATTAAAATCACAAAATACCTGCGAATGAGAGTTCAGATACGGTGGGAAAAATGAAGAAATTAAGAGAGACAGAGAAATGTATTAGTTCTTACTGAAATAAATACCCGAAAAGCGTTTATACCTCAACAGAAACAAGCCTTAAATAAACAACAGATGCTACATTATTATGCATCATCAGTGTGCCGTGAAACATCGGTAAACTGCCTGCATTACTTCCAGAAAACAGCACCAGAAGAAGATAGAACACATGGCGGAAAGCATATCCAATACTCTGCTGGAATTGATAAGCAAAACGGGGGATGTAAACTGATATCTGACGTCATTAAGCTCCGTTAGTACAACGATGTTAAGCGCAAAAACGGGAGGTAGTGGTATTTTCCAAGAGGAGGAACAAAACAAAAGAAAACACTTGATGCTCTTCCGGCCTTCTGTTATGTCAACGGAAGAAACCATTCGTGCATCTTTAGCAAGAAAAACAATAATCAATATCGTGTCAATGTTGTTTCTTCAGCGTTGCCAAGCTAAAAACGAACAGTACTTAAATATGCCGGAGTAGAAGCGACTAAGTGCTAATGATGCTTACGGAGATAAGGGCAACTGCTGTGGTGGTAACTCAAACATACATGCTGCATAATAGAACAAGATAATAAAACATTTTATTTAATTGATGGAAATTAACCATTTCTCAACACTAGCCATATATAGGCTAAGGATTTTGATAGATAAAGTCAACATGAAAAATTCAATACCATGTCCGGGATTTGAACCACGGATCTCCTGGTTTCCGTCCAGTCGCTCTAACCCTTGAGCTACCATGGCCAACGTGCCATCCTGACATTAAATTCTCCATTTGACTCGTATATTTCTCCGATAAACCACTAGGGGCTCTCGAATTCGAGATACACCTTGTGGTGACTTACTATCCTAAGTACTTGAGTCCCAGGCTTCATCATTTATCTCTTATTATTTTAGTTAATCGATGGAAATTAATAATTTCTCCACACTAGCCATATATAGGCTAAGATTTTCAACGGCAAATTGTTTCAAATTCTTCAACATTTGTTTCAAATCCCGGCCATGGCATTGAATTTTTCATGTTGACTCTATTTATAAAATAAAAGAAAAAGAACATACTGCTGATATTGCTGGTAAAATGAAACATATCCCACAAGAATAAGAATTATTTCGTACCTATCTGCTTGCAGGAATAGAAGTTAACATGAGTTTGATAAAGCTAGATTAAGATCTATTATTAGTTATTTTTTAAAATAAATGTTGCATCTTATTAATAAGAAGAAAGGTCCTCAAGGGGTCTTTGATGATTTTTACTCTCATCTTACAGAATAATAATTTAATACATTAAATAGTAATAGTATAATAGAAAAGAAAGAAAAAAGTATTAATCAATTTAAAGGTATTATTTGAGGAATAAAGAAATATTAGCTATGTGGCTTTTCCTCCTTTAAGTTTATCTGTAGAGTAAAATTTCTACTAGAACACTGACAAAAATTTGCCTCTCCCCCCCCCCTTAAAAAGTTTAGAAGTTATTACTTGTTTCTTTTTTTAATTATGCATATTTCATAGTACAAAACGGAGGGTGCAGTATCATATTAAGAAGTATTTAAATTACAAATATTGTGCCTAAAGTGACCGAGTACAATGCATCAGATTAATGAAGAAATTCCAGTTTACTTATATCAGCTTGCAGCAAAAGTGAAATGTACTTTCTGGGCAATTTTCGCAATTTCATCTCTCCTTAAATATTATAAAATTGACATTAAAACGCGTCAAATATAATTCTGCGATTGAATATATTTCAAGTGAACATGGGCCATTTCCACGATCATAATGTTCTTCCCAATAGCTACACAAAGAAACTTTTGTGTTGTAATGCAGAAACTTCAAATTACGTCATTCTAAGTTCATTATTTTGCTTGCATTTACACATACGTTCAATGCTTTTGTTCCATATTAACTCCTACAAATCATTTATAAACTTATTTTAATTCGAAATTCATTGCTTCCAAACTTTTCAGTGCTTAAAAAAGTAATAAATGTGGGGAAAAATATTGAATATAGAGAAAATAGCTTCTAAAAATTATTTCTTTTTAAATTAAATTTTGAGTAAGTACAAAAATAATTAGAAAAAAAAATTTCGTTTAAAAATAAATAACGTTATACTTTTGGATAGATTCCATCAACATGAAATATTCAAAGCCATGGCCGCGATTTGAACCACGGGTATCCTGGTTCAAATCCCGGCCATAGCATTGAATTTTTCATATTGACTCTATCAAAAAGATATAGCCTATATACGGCTAGTATGAAGAAATGATTAATTTTCATCAGTTAACTAAAACCGTTATGCTTGTTTGCCATTAGTATTAGAATATCTAATATTCTGTATCTTGAACAGCTTTTAATATTTGGACGTCATAGATCCATAAGTACTTCTATACGACTTTAAACATATGTCGCACTGAATGTTTTTAGCAATATATTGTGTACAATTATTTACGTCTACAATGTTATCATAAAGACTAGCAAAATGCTGCGAAATTATTTCTCCTGAAAAGAATCAGACCTGTTGCCCGTTTCTGTAATTCGCCACTGCAACTTGAACTGTCAGCCTAAACGATTATATCCATTTAGTTTTAAAACAACCCAAAGGTTATACTGCAATATAGTACATTTTATGTAGGTACTATCCGTGTAACATTTTGCACTTTATATTGTTTTATTGAAGCAAACTGGATATTTAAATATTTATTTGATAAGCGAAGTATACCGAAATCTCTTAGTTTTAAATCGGCCTTGGTTTTTATAAGATAGAGATACTAGCTAAATATTTTTTTGCTTTAAGAGTGTTTTAACTCTGATGTCATATACGTACACAGCTGAAAATAAATGTGCTTAGAAGTGGTGAACCTTGGGAGACATACCCAATACTTTAGGGCTATTAGTTAAATTTGTTAAAATACTTCAGGTATTATGTTAAAACTAAATAGCTTTAGTTGAGAGCATCATGACACTGCATAACAAACTTTGGCCAATCGCTATTAAACGTCACTTTGTAGGTATACGTAATGAAAACGTATTTTCATGAATTTTTTTAGACCATATTGCATGAACATGTAATATATGTTAGTTCACTTTCTTGCCACTTAGGCACAAGTTATCGCTGGCGTCTGAAATACATTCATTATTGGACGAGTTTCAACTCCCTACTTAGTTGCAACAGAAAGCTGACAAGTCCTTTTGCCCGTTGCAGTTCATCAGCGAATGTATGAGCATGCAGCGTACTCCATGCTTCAGGTCCAATTTCCACAACTCCAGACGTCGCGACGAGCATTAGCGGCTAAGGCGAACAGGCGTCCAGTGTTTGTCAGGGCCGCGTGTGTCGCATTAGTGTCAAACTCAGTAAAGCTCTTAACGCCTGGCCCTGACATGAAAAGTAGCTGTGTTCCTACTGGGAGATGTCTCCGCAACGTCGTAAGCTGCTTCGACGGGTGCACTCTTCTTTAACAAGGTCACTGAACTGCAAGACAAGTCGACAAGTTGAGTGGAAAACTCTCAAAGTCTTTAAAACTGGAGAAGCTAAATTTCTTTTGGGTTTCCTCCATCCTTAAAGGATGAAAACACCGAATGGATCTTAAATGCTAGAATTAACATGTGGAAATCTGAATTACAAAATATTTCATAACTCCTGATGAAAAGTGAATGCAGTACAAGTGAGGATTGCATGTGTAAATTGCTGTAGTACTAAAACTAGTGTGGTTGGCTACCTTGGCCCTGTTAGAGCGAAACAGAATAAAGGGAAATGTAATCTAGCAAGGAGGGATATTACAGTTCTAGTAAGAACGAATGCGTTTAATTTAACTTTCAAACACTGAAAATTAAATAGTTTTTGCAATGAAACACACTGCTTGTTTTCTCTCAGCTTTGAATAAGCATCGTATATATTGGAGAGGAGCAGCAAAGATTAACTAGACAAAACTCAAGCCTGATGCTTCATTAATCGTTCCATTACCCTTGACATTCTGAGGATAGAACAAAATAATAATGATAAATCTAACATGTAGAAAGTTAAAGTCTGTTTAGTTAACGCGTGTGCACGTCGGCCTCTGCCTTTGTCGAACCCTTATAATCGTTTTACAACCCTCGACCATTCTTCTCCCAGATCTTTCTGCAAGGTTGCCACCTTTCTCGATACGTCATGGGTGTCGTACGAGGTTTCGTCTAAATAAATTATCTTATGTCCATTACTGCGAAACTTCCTTAGTTTTGACATATATATCGCAAAGCTACAATTCTACTGGATTCCATAAACCCTTAACTTATTCAAAGTGCGGTATTTGAAACCCAGCTCCTTTAGGAGACCGCGCAAAGTGAAGCGCCCATAAGGAAAATCACAAATTTCTTGCAAATGTGCAACCAATTCGTCTAAGGTGGGCGCTCTCCCTTTTGCATAGAATCTATAAATTTCTCGACGAATTAAATCGCATGTGAAATTATCTACTTTAGAGAAACGTTTCCTTTTGTTTTCACACTTGATCGGCGTCTTTGGTATTCCTTTCGTCACAATATTTCTTATTGTATTTCTGTGAATACCCAGAATTTAGCATCAGGTTCACTGCACGAACCATTTCCCTCCTACGGTCTCCACATTGTGACACTCAACGAATTTCTGCACGTAATGAAACAGATCAACTGGAAGTTGGAACTTTGGCAACTGAGATTCCACGTGGAGTAGACATGCGACTGTCACTTCGAGAAAATCAGGGTTGCTATTGGTCCTCAACGACAGTGTTCCATTTCTGAAGTGTGGAGATAGATTTATGACGGTCATTAGTGGGCGGGAGGCTCAGGTTCCTTTGACTCCGAACTGCACACCCGTTGACTAAACAGACTTTACTTGAAATAGTGGAACTCCTTGCAAATTTTCGCCTGGCAGCATCCTTAAAATGAGTCATATTTAGTACGAAAATTAGCGCTCGTTCCTAATTTTTGTTTATGATTTATGGTGTTAAAAATATGGGTGGTAACATATGTGAGCATATTTTATGCACCTTTCATTTTATTCCAGGAGTCTCAGAACTACAATCGATATTGACTTTCTGGATAAAATACTTTTATTTTCTCCACTTTAAGTATGGATCCGGAAAATTTAGAACGCTGCTAGATTTTTTTCTAGAGCACACTTTTCATGTTGTAAGAAATGGAAAAGACAATGTAAGCAGCAACGGCTGGAACTTCCACCAAATCAATATTTAAAATATTAACATCCAGATCAGATATTAGAGTTGGATTTACAAATAAACGCCAAATTGAGCATGTTGAAAAATATTAATGCCTTTATGTACCAAAGTTACCAGATTTGCGTATTTCAGAATTGAAAATACAAGTTAATGTAGCTTCAAAATGAGAAATTACACATTTATTATGATTTATCTTTCAAACACCAAAATAAGCTAACTGGATATGTTAGCAGCTAATTATCCTGAGCAATTTAGAGTTACTTGAGCGAAATTGTCCTAAGTCTTGAAATTCAGTGGCATTTGTGATGTACAGCGAGGAACACTTGCAGGCAATTCCATACCAAGTGATACTCCACTGGGAGCGTACTCCTCAGAGCAAATTCTATCCATACCAACGTCATTAGATCAAGAGCTAATGACCTAAATTATGGGAGCAAACGGGAATCTTACTTATTTGCAGGAATTACGAATCTTCACGTTTCTCACAGAGAAGAAGGTAAAAAACATAAACAAGCTTTAAATGCTGTTTTGGAAACCCAATATTGTGACAAATAAAACTGGTGAACTTCTCAGCACCTAGGACGCCAAACTCAACATTTAGAATCTTCCTGTTCTTTATACACTTCAAGCATTAATAAACTCTGGAATATCATGCACACCTATACGGAACTGAAATGGTAGAATAAAAATCTGGAGATAGGGTTACGAAAAATGATACACTCAAAATTATTTTACTAATTGTTTAAATTTAAACAATTCCCATGATAACGCTGAATACTCATCTGGAGACTGATGACAAATAAATTACTGCCCAAACAAGGAAGGAATGATAAGAAGACTAAAATATAGGCGATTTGCTCAACGAATGTGACTAATGGTAAACGAGCAGGAATTACTAATCACCCCGCCTCGGTAGCTCGGATGGTACTGTGTCTGCCTCACGTTCAAGAGGTTCCGAGTTCGAATCTCGGTCAGGGTGAGTTACCTGGATAAGGTATTTTCCGGAGTTTTCCCTTATCCTGAAAGGCGAATATTGGGTAACTCTAAGCTCTATGGACCCTGGGCTGATTTGAGCATCTTTTTATACGTTCTATTCATCGCCCGATATGACTTAACGTTGGAGGACGTAAATTACACCAAAAAATTACTAATCGGCGAGGAATTTCGGGTTAACTCAAAACAGAAAAAAAAAAATCAAATTTACTGGAAGATATTAAACTACACTCAGCATACCAATTGAGGAACAAGAGACCTTTAGAATTTTGGACGTATTACAGTATGAACTTCTGTCAAGATTTTTAAGTAGTACCGCAATATCGAAAGAAGCTTTGGCAGCAAAAGTAACATCTTTGGGCCGTTGAAGAAATATATACAAAAAAAAAAAAAAAAAAAAAAAAAAAACATTACAAAAGAATTTCCAATTGTGTTTGCAATACGAGATACCGAAACGCTGGTAGTGTAAACGAACTGAGAACACCAAAATTGAAATATGAATGTATGATTTGTGAAATGGGCAAACAAAACAATATAGTTTTGCACCCTGGCTGAGTGGTTAGACCGCTTGGCTCTCACCTAGTGGCCAGGGTTCACTCTTAGGCGACCAAAAAGTGGGATTTGTGGTGGACAACATGACGCTGGGGTGGGTTTCCTCCGGCTGCTCTGCTTTCCCCCACCATCATTCCACCAATTTCTCCATCATTCATTCAACCCAGGCATTGGGCCGAACCCCCAACCCTGAACTCATTTATCAGGTCAATATACTACAGCTCCCTCGCTCTGAGGAAACCCAAGCGACTTCTATCACCAGAATTGGTGAGGAAGGGAGACAAAAAAGAGTGCAAACGAAGAAAACAAAAGATCATCAGCAAAATGGAAAATGCTTGAATCAAGGGAAAAAAAAAAGAGAAAGGAATGACGATTGGGTTTTTTGGGATGGAGAATGATAGCAAATGATAAAGTTTCTCATGAGCAGAAATTAACTTGAAAGTGGAAGAGGAAGGAATGAAATATGATTTTGAAGGTTCTGCACTTACCGGTAAATATTTTATATACCTACAGGGGATATATGTGATGGTACAAGTTAAATCTTACTGGCCTATGGCTCTGACACTATTTTCGCTTCTGCGGCTCCATCAATCAACCAAACTCAAGTAGTCATTCCACGTTCTTGCGTTCATGCATCACATTTGGCAGTTATAGTCATGAATTCCAAACCCCTCTCTCACTGAAATTCAGTCTCAGTTGTCGCGTAAACTTTTCTTCATTCTTCTCTGATACTGCGCTCGCTTGCGTGAGAAATTTTCTAAAGAATAAGCTCTGCTAAAGAATCAAACAAGTAGATTATGTTTCCGAGAGAAAACTTCCAACTTTTAACATCTTCTGTTGGGCCTGTTCGTCAATACATAAAACTCACAAAACTCCCTTTAAGTACTCTATTCAAGTCCTCAAGATTGACTGCCATTCTCGTTTCTATCTTCCCATCATCACGATTCTCATTCCGAGCTTCCTTCACCATAAAATTCTTAAAGAGCGGAACAGGTGTGCTGTCAAGTTATTACGGGCCATTACCATGCAGGTCTTGTACACGACTTCCATTCGAGCACATGAATGTAAACTGGAAACGACGGGATCAACCCGCCCACTTTTTATTTGAATAACGAATGCCTCGAATCTGAATCCTTCAATTAAGAAAGAACACCAAACACAAGCACTACTGCCACAGATTTTCCCCGCTGAAGAGGTTATGCTTCAAAACCTGCAATCTATGAGATGTCAATTTGTATTGACAAGTGACAGATTTGCAAAATGAAGGTGTATCGTTGGTGAAATTCTTATAGCAATAATTCAGAAGCATAACTGATGGATTGGCCAATAAGCTCTTTTACTTTCAAGTGATAATGTAAAGTGCTTTGCAGTACTTCAATGTCATTCGATATAACACTGCACAAAACAGTTTAATGTAAAATTCGTTCTTTTCAGGTTGCTCTTGTTAGGAGCTCCTCTGGCTTTGGCACCTCAATTAAATTTAAAAAGTTGAAGGTCTTGAACATGCTCCCTTTTGTCAACTTAACGCTCCACTTTATTTATCAGAAAAGAACAAATCGTATAAGTATACAGAAACTAAATACGTTGTTTTGAGAACCACACATTTCTCTATCAGAAACATACAGTGCGATCAACGAGTATATAAATCTGAACCATTTCAATAGGCCGTAACTTTTGAAGCAATAACAGAACACACGTACAACTTTGGGACAATAAAATACACAATTGGGAGATTGTATTACACTATTTACATCTCAGAATATGCTGGAAGTGTCCTCCACCAGAATCTATACTTATTTTCACTCGTATCACCATATTCTCTGAAGTTTTACGGAGATGATATCGCATATGCAGTTCGGAGTCAAAGGAACCTGAGCCGCCCGCCCACTAATGACCGTCATAAATCTATCTCCACACTTCAGAAATGGAACACTGTCGTTGAGGACCAATAGCAACCCTGATTTTCTCGAAGTGACAGTCGCATGTCTACTCAACGTGGAGTCTCAGTTGCCAAAGTTCCAACTTCCAGTTGATCTGTTTCATTACGCGCAGAAATTCGTTGTGTGTCACAATGTGGAGACCGTGGGAGGTAAATGCAGTGGTAAATGCAAATGAAGTAGAAATAACTTTCAGTCAAGTGAAAATAATCAAAGTGATGACAATAGTGTGAATAACTGGGCCGACTTATATTACTGGAAAAGCCTCAAAAAAGTAATTATAACGGGAACTGTTTCTAAGCAAATTCAAGGGCTTGTTTTGAATACATATAAATATGTGCTGACAAATAATCTTGGTAAGGGGTCATGCAATAAACCCGATGATAAATTCTGGGTATTCACAGAAATACAGTAAGAAATATTGTGACGAAAGGAATACCAAAGACGCCGATCAAGTGTGAAAACAAAAGGAAACGTTTCTCTAAAGTAGATAATTTCACATGCGATTTAATTCGTCGAGAAATTTATAGATTCTATGCAAAAGGCAGAGCGCCTACCTTAGACGAATTGGTTGCACATTTGCAAGAAATTTGTGATTTTCCTTATGGACGCTGCGCTTTGCGCGGTCTCCTAAAGGAGCTGGGTTTCAAATACCGCACTTTGAATAAGATAAGGGTTATTATGGAATCCAGTAGAATTGTAGCTTGGCAATACATATGTCAAAACTAAGAAAGTTTCGCAGTACGATATATATAAACAGACGTTACCAGCAAGACTGAGCAACGTGCCATTCATCTAATGACACCATGTATCTTATAACCAGTTTCTTTGATAATCGAATATTCCCAAAAGGTCTGTGGCCCTCCAGGTCCCCTGACCTAACCTCACCGGTTTTTTATTCTTTCTTGTGGAGGTATCTAAAAAGTAGAGTGTACAGGAATAGGCCACGAATCAAGGAATCCATTCGAACTGAAATAAGTGGCATAGAAGAAGATACTCTCCGTAAAACTTAAGAGAATATGAGTGTAAATATGTAGAGATGCTGGTGGAGGACACTTCCAACATTTTCTCTGATATGTAAATAGTGTAATGGAATCACCCAGTTGTGTATTATATTCTCCCGAAGTTGCACGTGTGTCCTATTGAAATGGTTCAAGTTTAAATGGATCCTACTATACAAGAAATTATGAATCATTTTATGTCGCAGGTATATCTTTTAATGCAAAAGAAAATACCTAAGGTTCAACCTATTAAATTACCAGATAGCATAGTTAGTTTATTAATTGAAAGGAAACATACATGGGTAATCAACCAAAATTACTACAAAGAATATTTTTCATACTAGAAATGTTACTGATATTCTCTTTTAGGCACTTGTTAATTCATAAAGCTACATTAAATGCAACGCCTGCAAACTTCCCAATTAGCTAGGTGAAAAGTTATACATCTCACATCTATAGAAAACAAAACTAAATAAAGGGTCTAAGGGTGTTTTGTGCAAAATTGTAATAAAACCAGCTGGGTATTGTCATACAAAACGTTAAAATTTGGAACTACTGATCCGTTAGAGTGCTTTGCTACTCTACCTCAGATACCTACTCGCAAGAAGAAAAAATATTCTCCGTACGATGCTGGCAAACAGGTAAAACGTACTATCATCATTCTATTTAATCTAGATATATTTTAGACACAATATAAGACAAAATGTACTGGGAATGGAAAAAAGTACATCATGTAGATGCTCTAGTGTATTACAACGGTAAAATATCACATATATAAGAATGTATTTCAGTTATTTGAAGTGGAATCTTGCAAAATGGGGTCATTAGTAGTCTATTATTTAATCTTGTAGACATTGATTAAATGCTGAAATGTTTTATGGGTTACATGAATGAGAACTCCAGTGAAACTAATTTCTATGAGAACAGCGTTTTAATATTGCTTCTCGGCTCAAAAACATTTTGGTGATTCAATCTACATATCATGGACTGTAAAAATATGCAAGCGCTTCGACGTCCTATGAATCCTACTTTCCGAAAATGTGAGTCTGAATCTTAAGAGACTAAAGATACACCATTTAACACTCATGTCGTAAGAGGGAAAGTGTAATTTTTCAAGAATGTTCTCCAACTCAACTCAACCAAAAAAAGGTTCTAACGCCGCATTTATTGATTTATTGATACATTTGTTTATGTATCTATTTTGGGTTTCCAATCATTTTCAGTAAATGTTTATTGTGATTAATTTCAAATGCATAGAGATATTTGATTGCTAATAGATGTCTCATGAAACAGAAGCCTAGAAAGATTCAATAACTCACTATTTCTGCTAAACTGAGTAAACATTAGCAAGTATAAATCTAGGTGACTCAGTAATCTATTTTATTAACTTAAGCCCAAATTACGCTAATATCCAATACGCTGTGCTATTATTTAAATGCTCAATAGCAGGTATCGCATTGCTTTTCTAGTTTTATAAACACATATCCTCAGAATTTTTGAAACTTAAGATATGGCGAAACAATTACTGACCAATTAAGTTAAGTTTTCGTAAAATATCACGAATTATTACATGCAAGTTTTAAGCAAATACTATTCTTACGCAATGAAATTCTCAAATAGAAACATACACGAAAAGTCTGTATCTTTTTCCGCGCAAAGCTTTATTAGATCTTTGGGAAAGCCAATCACTTATCCTCCAGCCACGGAAGCGTAGATGGTAGCATGTCTGCTTCACGTTCAAGAGGTCCCGAGTTCGAATCTCGGTCAGGGTGAGTTACCTGGATAAGGTTTTTTCCCGGGGTTGTACCTTATCTTAAAAGATGAATGTCGGGTAACTCTAAGTTCCATGAACCCTGGACTCATTTGAGCATCATTTCACACATTCCATTCATTGTCCGATATGACTTAACGTTGGACAACGTAATTAAAAAAAATACTCGTCCTTAAAATAGTCTCTAAAGGCCAGAATAAAATGCTGAGTACGAAACTAACCACTTCATACGTACAGGATGTTAATTAAAATAAACATGAATCAAGAGAAAACACATTATGTGCGAGAAAAAGTGCACACATCTGATCCAAATAAACTATACGCTGCCTTTGTAGCACCATGCAGATGTGGATATAAAGATTTTTTCGCATACGCTAGCCCTAAAGCGAAAAACAAAGGCTACGTTTTGCTTTTTCGCCCCCATGTAAATATCGATAATGAACGTCAGTACAATTATAGCTGTGTTATTTTCGTCATTTCCCTCGGTAATTTTAAGTCGGTAAACAAGCTACTGAGTAGGCGTACACATCAACAGAGAAACAAAGGTAAATGGATGGAAAGTATAACAAATAAACGTGATCTCTTTATGTACATATGATTTGTAGTACTACTTCAGCTATTTTAATCATATTTGGTACACATTTGATTAAGTTAGGGTGATATCAAAAGATACCCAGAGTACATAGGCGTTACGTTTAACTTATAGTTTATTTATTCATTAGAGAATCAAATGATGTGACATGATATTATTACTCTTCAGAAATAAGTACAAAAATTGGTTTAAAAGCGATTTGAAGAGCTGGTTTCAACGTGATGCCCAGGAAAGAAAAGTAGCACTCACATGGCTTTCTCTACTCATTCTACCTGCAGAGCTTATTCTTCTCATAAACATACAAAGGAGAATACAATAAGGAAGGAGTAGAATTAGGATTACTACGGAGGAAATTCGGCACTGAAATCAGTATTGATCTATTGTACATATGTACCATTTCCGGGATGAAGGATGAGGCAAGAGGAGACAGGGCGGCCGTCCAAGGAGCCACAGCAGTGCAGAGGGCAGGGTCCCTATATTTTAGTCAGATGGAAACCTCCCCCGGTTGGCCATGACAACGGATATTCCCTCACTGTTGTTCGGAAGCAGTCCTAGCAGCCCATTTCGAGACCGGCAAACGACATACCGGAGAAGGAAGTGGTTCACTCAGAGCACATAATCCTTTCATGCACCCCCGAGACAGCCCGCCTCGGTAGCGTGGTGGTAGAGTGTCTGCCTCACGTTCAAATGGTCCCGAGTTCGAATCTCGGTCAGGGTGAGTTACCTGGATAAGGTTTTTCCGGTGTTTTCCCTTATCCTGAAAGACGAATGTCTGGTAACTCTAAGCTCTACGGCCCTTGGGCTCATTTGAGCATCATTTCGCCCATTCCATTCATCGTCCAATATGACTTAACGTTAGAGGACGTAAAATTACAGAAAAAAACGCAGACACCCACCGACACTTCTACCCTGAAGGAGACCACCAGGTAAGAGATAGTGTGAAAGGATAAATTCGTGTGATGTAGTTAATCTATCCAATATTTGCCTAGCGACCAGGGAAAATCCCCGAAAAACCCCATGAGTCAGGTAGATCGGCCACGGGAATCGAACCCGGGCCTCCAGAATGCGGGTGACAGACGAAACCGCCTGAGCCATCCCACTTGGTTACAACAACCTAAGTCAATAGTCAAATCTCTGGTGAGTTGGTCGCTATCTGGTCCACTGTTCTTGGACACTCAAGATGAACAGAAACTATTGAGGAAGTAAGTATCCGACAATTCAAATCAGTTATAAGTAATATCTTAGACATGGCTACAACACACGCGTGCGCGCGCTCATTCATACACATGCACACAAAGGCAAGTGTGTTTTAAAGAGTACTACATATTGTATACAGTAAGCTTTTGTCTTACTATTAATTATGCAGAAGTCATTCCAATGAGGTTGATTTCAGAGGCTAATGCTGTTCGTCTGTGGTCCTAGAGAACAGGGTTTGACTCCCGTGGCCGACCTACCTAATCTATGGGCTATTCGGGGATTTTCTCGGGTCACCAGGCGAATGTTGGGTAGGTTAATTACAGCCCCATCCGGCGCTGTCATCTCCTTTAAGCTTGACTCCTTGCATCCATTGCCCTCTGTCTCCTCTCGCCTCATCCTTCCTCCCGAGGATGCCTCACAAGGGGCTGAGGTACAATAAACCGCAGACCGCAGGCTTATGTTGTGTCTCATACCACTTATACAAAAAAAAAAAAAAAAAAAAAAAAAAAACAGAAAACTAAACAAACAAGAAGTGTTTAAAGGTATTTGTAGAATACCTTCATGAAAATACGGCTTTTGTTTTAATGGCTTAACGATAACAACTAAAATGAAGAATCAATAACGGAAAATTTATAAAGAATTGAAGTTAGAGGTCATATCGCATCATAAATATAAAATTGTTATCCAGAACAGCATCTTTTTTTTTTTTTTTTTTTTTTTTTTAGAAAATTACACACAACCTGGGCCTGTAAAGGTTAGTTTGGGGTGCTGGACAAAAATCAGGACAGTTGGACAGTTTTATCCCGAGAGATGCACGACTTAAATATGAAACTGCGGAATCATGGTGCTTTTTGCTTTTGAACGAGCAATTTTCTAAAACTGCATCCACCTCCATGAAATGTCGATATATTTAGTCTACATAAACTTTAGAAAAGGAAAGCATTTTCTATACAAGAAATATCTCACTTTTAATAACTTGACATGTCTTCTATAAAAAAAAAAAAAAAAAAAAAAAGGAAAGCATTTACTTATGTAATTTCTCTAACTTTTATTTACCAAGACGGATCAGCTAACACTGATATCTACTAAGATTTATAAGTTCATAAAAATATCCTATTTTAAAGCACTTTCCCCATGTTTGCAAGAAAAACAAAAGGGAAAATTAAGTTTGCCGCTCTTATCGGTAATATATTGGTGCAGTACTTTGTTCATGTTACATTATTACCCATGGGAACCAGAAAGTTACGGTAGGAGTGTTAGGAAAATAACCTTTCAAATATTGAGGATGTACACGTCCTATACAGGTTATCAAACATATTCCTTTATAACTTTCTGGGAACAAAATTCTAACATCGTTTACATCTCACACAAACTTCACAGATTCGCACTTGTTCTGCTTGCTGGTGTTTGGGGAAGCAAAGCATTGAACTAAGGATTTTTTTTTTTAATTTTACGTCCTCCAACGTTGTCATATCGGACGGTGAATGAAATGGGTGAAATGATGCTCAATGTGTCCCAGGGTCCATGGAGTTAGAGTTAAAGTCTGTTTAGTTAACTCGTGTGCACGTCGGCCGACTCCTTTGAAGAACCCTTATAACTGTTTTACAACCCCGCCCCCCCTTCTCCTAGACCGTTCTGCAAGGTTGACACCTTTCTCGATACGTCAAGGGTATCGTACGAGGTTTCGTCTAAATAAATTATCTTATGTCCATTACTGAATATGTGTCATTTTTTTTAGGTTCTGATTTAAATTCAGAAGCTTGAATTCCACTTATTCAAAGTGCAGTATTTGAAACCCAGCTCCTTTAGGAGACCGCGCAAAGTGCAGTGTCCCTAAGGAAAATCACAACTTTCTTGCAAATGTGCAACCAATTCGTCTAAGGTGGGCGCTCTCCCTTTTGCATAGAATCTATAAATTTCTCGGCGAATTAAATCGCATGTGAAATTATCTACTTTAGAGAAACGTTTCTTTTGTTTTCACACTTGATCAGCATCTTTGGTATTCCTTTCGTTACAATTTTTCTTACTGTATTTCTGTGAATACCCAGAATTTATCAGGTTCATTGCATGACCCCTTACCAAGATTATTTCTCACCATATATTTATATGTGTTCAAAACAAGCGCTTGAATTTACTCAGAGAGTTCCCGTTATAACTTAGTTTTTTGAGCCTTTTCCAGTAACATAACTTGGCCCAGCAACACTTTCCAATTTATTCACACTATTGTCATCCCTTTGATTATTCTCATAATTATTGGCTGTAAGTAAACTACTACTTCATTTGCATTTACCACTGCATTTCCCTCCCACGGTCCCACATTATGACACACAACAAATTTCAGCATGTAATGAAACAGATCAACTGGAAGTTGGAATTTTGGCGACTGAGACTTCACGTGGAGTAAACATGCGACTGTCATTTCTATAAAATCAGGGTTGCTATTGGTCCTCAGATACAGTATTCCATTTCTGAAGTGTGAAGATAGATTTATGACGGTCATTAGTGACTCCGAACGGCACACGCGTTGACTAGACAGACTTTACCTGACATTCGTCTATTAGGATAAGGGAAAACTCCGGAAAAAACCTTATCCAGGTAGCTCACCCTGACCGAGTTTCGAACTCAGAACCTCTTGAACGTGAGGCAGATATGCTACCACCACGCTACCGAGGCGGGCTTGAACCAAGGAAGCAAATAAATTTTGGGCATAGTTGATATACACCTATGTGAAAAGTAATATGATACTTCCAGCTATCTTCCTCTAAAAGTTTCTTTTGGTATGTGTTGTAGAAATGGAAATGTAGTACATTGTAAAAAATATGGTGAAAAAAATTGACATTGCTTTTTTTTCAGGGAAACCTTCGAAGTAGAGAGCAGATTTGTTTTATCACATTTTAATCAGCATACTTAAAAATATGCTACTGTGTACGCTGAAACTATTGCTTTGTACAGGCATTGACATTTTCAGTTTTTTAATTTCAATACTTGTCGAAGAGTTAAAAGACAGGAATTTCATATAGTCTCATTTGAAATTTAGTTAATAGGACTAATGATATATTTATAAATTGCACATATTTACCAACAATCTTACCTAATATTCGGTACAAATAATGAGCGCAGTAAAAAGTCAATTTAGACAAAATTTAAGTTTAAAAGTCGTTGCTCATCCAGTAAACTAATAGACGTTCTGAACTAATCACTTTTCCAAAATGCTACCTTCAAAAATTAACAAAAACAGTAATTACTTTATAATGAATGTCAAATTTAGACGTTTTCTACAACCCAATTTTCTTAAAGGTTTCAATCTATTTATCTGGTAAACAACCTTCATGTTGTTTACGTCAAACTTTTTTTCAGACATGTTATATAAAGCCACATTGCTCATAGATGTTCCTTTGAAAGTATCCAGACTATGAACTAACATTCAAATTGTCACAATAGTCATATAAATGATTTCTGTGTGACCAATAGCAGCTCATAAAATGGAAGTTTGAAATTTGAAGCGTCACCAATACTTCACAATACCTGTCATTCATACAGTATTGTGGACAAACTTATAAGTCCTTAAATACCAATAACATTTAACAGCAAATGCATTATGATAAATATTCTCTAAGCAATATTCTCACAAAGCTCAACATTTGGGACTAACACGGTTAGTCGAGAACAGATCTGCGGTTCCACATCCCTCCAGGATTGACTTCCCTGGTACGTTTTCTTCGATGTTTACAACTGCCATATAAAAACGGATTCCAAACCAAGGCCTGGAATGCAATCATTTAATAATTTAATTTCAGAAATGAACTGTAACATAGACGAATGTTAAACATCCACACCCACCCACACGCACGCCCACACCCACACCCACACACACACACACACACACACACACACACACACACACACACACACACACACACACACACACACACACACGAATACAGTATAGTTTACTCAGTTTTTGCTCAGATTTGAGATGAACTCGATTCCAATGGCGCCATTATTTTTTATCTATTTACTTACAGATTTTTAAAACTGTGTTTTCTGATATGTAACGTTTGTTCTGTTAAAAGTTCCAAGATGGCTAAATAATTTCGGTTGTACTCACCTCCGGGAGGTAGGTGTCAGGTGCCTCACGATTAAGAGGTCCCGAATTCGAATCTTGGTTTGTGTGATTTATCTGGATAAGGTTTTTTCCGGGGTTTTCATGAAAGATGAATGTCAGGTAACTCTCATCTTTATGAATCCTGGACTCATTTCAGCATTATTTCTTCAAAAATTTACCTCCTCCAACGTTGTCATATCGGACGATAAATGAAATGGGTGAAATGACGCTCAAATGAGCCCAGGATCCATTGTGCTTAGAATTACCCAACATTCGTCTTTAAAGATAAGGGAAAACCCCAAAAAAATCTTACCCAGATAACTCACTCTGACCGAGATTCGAACTCGACACTTGAACGTAAGACAGACACGCTACCTTTACGCTACCAAGGCGGCTAGTTGAGCATTATTTCACTCATTTCTTTATGTATATATAATGTATAAACACATGCAATATATATAATATAAATTTGGCTGTCCATGGGGTATCAGCTGAAATCATTTTATTAGAGTTGCATTAAAATTCGGATTCTTATGCAGATTCTATTTAAGGACAGAGCAGTGATACTTTTCGGAATACTTTATATTCTTGCCTGAATCTGTTTAAAACTTAAATGGTAGGTGGGTGAAGTGAACAGTAATGGCTCTGTCCCTTCTTTTCCAAGAAAGAACTTCACTCGTGGGAACTATACCAGTTGGTAGTTCGAGGCCCCACTAAGAACTCAACTTTTAAGCATACCAGACGGAAAATTCAATTGCCTTTCATCAACATTCTTTCGGTTAACTAGCCCTTAATGCATCTGTCTGCCGTTGCGTCCGTTATCTCTTCCTGAGTCTCCCTCATTTGTCGACGGCGCCACCAAAGTTTGCCGTCATTTTCACCATTGTTTCTCCTCGTCGCGCTTATGATGCAAAACAAATCAACAAGAATTTTGTTAACGTAACTAACGGATCAAGCGAACATTTTCTTCACAGGAATGGAAAGCAGGTGAGGATGAAAGCTTTTTCCAACGTCGTAACAGAAATTAAATTTGTGATGGAAATTATTTTTAGACCCAACTGTTGACGTTTTTAAAAGTCATAATATATTCACAACTACTTGCATTCACCGTAAACCACAGAAGATGGATGTAGTCACATACTAATATACTATAATGAAGGATCATATGAAGCTTGTGTACGATATTTAGCTAAGGATCACAATATTTCAAATTAAATTATCATTTCCTTCAACTGGTAGCTAATTCATAAGATCACTTACTAAGAACGATTTTTTGAAATACAGGTAGGAAGATCTTTTCCACAATACATAATCTGCTCAAGAAATGATCAACATTTTAGTTTACACGAGGGCTGTTCAATAAAGAATGATCACAATATTTTTATGACAACGCCTTTACTCATCCTCATAATCTTGATGGTCCTTCTCAAAATAGGCTCCCCTGAATGCAATGCACTTGTCCTAGCGTTTCTGCCGGGCTTCAAATACATGATGGAAACCATTTTTGAAAGATCCTTCAAAATCACCTCCGCAGACTTCACCACTGCTTCTGATGATGGATAATGCCTCCCACGAAGGCGTTTGTTCAAGTTAGGGAATAGAATAAAGTCACATGTGTCTAAATCCGGACTATAGGGAGAGTGAGGGATGCACTTCACGTTGATTTTTGCAAGATATTCAGCAACAACATTGGCAATATGCGGCCGCACATTGTCGTGGTGCAGCATCCAGCCTGCTTCATGGAAATGTGGTATTTTGCAACTGATATGGACTTGCAATGTTTTCAGTTCATCCCTGTAGTATTGTCCAGTTACTAATATGTGTCCAGGTACAACATGCTGATAAACCCTTCCATGAATATCAAAGAATGAGATGGCCATAATTTTTCCACTTTAGCTCTTTTCGGGGTTAGTGATGAAGGAAATTTCCACATTGAGATTTGCAGTTTACTTTCAGGATCAAAATGATGTAGCCAAGTTTCATCAGCAGTAATTACGTTTGAAAGAAACTACGGATCTTCCTCTAACATCAACTTTAAATGCATGTTACCTCCATTGCAGCGGTAGACGATACTGAACATGTCTGAACTTATCTGGTTCTCATAGGCGGGAACCAGGAGTACCAACAATGAAACTAATACGGAGTGTTTGTTTCACATTAAGCAATCAGAATATAATAAGATTGAATTTTAGTGCGAAAAATTATGACTGTAAAAAAATTATGATCATTCTTTATTGAACAGCCCTCATATGTAGTCAATACGTTTAGGCCCTTGTCAATAGGCAGCTTTTATACGTTATTAATACATTTTAACGGAAAGATGTGGTTTGTAATGCATGGAGCTGTGTCTGAGATGTCAAGTTGGATTCGCTTTATTCCGGTCAAACTTATTTTGGTTTTAATGGTTTCTAGATGCCGATTATTTCCCTTCACCTGTTTTATCTTGATACCTTTCAGGTGGTAAGGCCAAGCAACCGCACTGCGAACGATTAAGTTTTCAACTTTCAAAATCTACTGCACAAGAACAATCCCCAACTGGACTAATTGATTGACCTTTTAGAACGCACATTAAGAGTTTTAGAAGAGCAACATTTACAATTAGTGTAAGCTCTGACAAAGAGAAACACCGAAACAAAGTTTGACGTTAAAGAATAGGATTTTATATCTATATGCACTAATTTGATCTCTACTAAGGTTTGTTTCAATCTGCTCTCTGTGTGACGACTTAGAAATTCTATTCTATTTGTATGTCCAAGAGAACAAATAATTATCTAATTACGATTTTGCATTTGACAAAAGTATAAATATTGTAAAATTTAGACGAACAACAACAAATATCTCGAAACTCCACAGTAAGTACTGTATTTCGTATAAATAGCACATCATAACAAGATCTAGATTATTTTATAGTTTACAAGTCACGCAAAAATCATCCTGAATGAAGAGGCTGGAGCGTATGTATCTAGCGTTCCACCGCGTAGAGGGTCGCGAGTTCGAGTCCCGCCTTGGGCATGGGTGTTTATGTGTAGAGTGAATATGTGTGAAACTAAGGTAAATAGTTGATAAAATAAACGGAAATAATGAAAAAACGGTTAAAATAAGAAAAAATAAAAGGAAAAATATGTATCTATATACATAGACATATATTTTTGCTATAAAAATAATATAAAAAAAGAATGAAGTTTTGAGGACATTACTCGGAAATTCAACATATACATTTCATTAGTCAAGAAAACATTTTACAGCCATTCTTGAGAAAATTAAACGTTTCGAAAACTGTCCGATGAAAATGGTAAGGGAATATACTTGTTTTTTGCATCTTCGTATCGCATCTTTGGAAAATGAACTTAAATATAAATTCTGATATTAATCCGACTGTAGTTTTTGAGGTATGCTGTTCAGAGAGGAACGGACTCTCTCCTTCTCGCTCTCTTTCTCACCGTACTTTTTTTTTCAAAAAACTATTTTTTTAATTCAGGAGATCTCAACATTATTTTTAGTGAAATATCAATTTCTTATATTTGGATGGAATCCAACACTTGCCTATTAATATGCTAGTTTAGAAAATTCGAACAAATACATGACACATCTCGAATATGGTTCACTTCACAAAAAATATTTGATATAATTTGTGTGATTTAACAAGATGTGCATTTTTCGTGAAGTGAAATGTGAATATCTCTTAAAATTCATGTACATTACGAAGAAAACGGCTGGGGAAACACCTACAAAATTAAAATATACATTTTAGTCGACATGAAAGTATCTTAAGGTATGGTACTTGAACAAAATCGTTAGTCATTTTAGGATAAAAGTTTTGACATAATCTTTGTGTCGCCTCTCTGGAGTTTAATCCAAATTTGACATTTTACCAGCTTCCTTTTTGAGTTACGCTGTCAGACATACATACACACACAGCATTTGTTGAACTTATTTAGACGGAGGTGGTCTCAAAACGTGTATTTCCGGTGAAATCTCCAAATCAAATTTTAGGGTGTAATGCGGCACTTTACCTTCTTACAGTAGTAATAGAAAAAACTAATCCCCAAAGAAGTTAAATTCAGTCTTCCAATGAATGTCACCTAATTTCACTCGTGTATTTCGTTAAGAAATACAAATTACATACAAACACAAACTGTTACGGCGAACAGCAACAGAAAATCCTTCATTTCGTTTGCTTTGATGTGCAGAGAAACTACAGGATAGTTGGCTATGCCGAAACATTATAAATTGCTACTGCAGGGCGAAGAAAATGATTTAATTTCGAAACTACAGAAAATACTTAGTGGACTACATCATCCGCAGAACCAGCCAGTTTCCCCTCCTACGGGCAATATTTCACTCTATGCATAGCCAATGGCATGTTATGACATCATTCTTTCTCATCATGACATGCTTTCCTGTATGGATACGAAGGAGAAATACTTACTACACATTATTAAGCGTCTAGATGATCAAACACTGGATTTTATGTTTAAAAGTTGAATTTAAGAACTTGCATGTTATGCTATTCTATATAAAGACATTAAAATAAGCAATAAGCAATAACAATAAGCAACATGTCTTCCACAATCATTTCTTTCTCATTTGAAATAGTTTTAGGGTTTCCTTCTGACCTGCTGGTGACAACATAGCCGCTTACAAAGCGGGAGGCCTGGGTTCGTATCCCGCTGAGAGAATTGGTACCTTGGTACCTGAGGTACCTGATGCGGAGCATTTGAGGAGCTTCTTTAGGGAAGTAGGGGCTACAGTTTGAGAAGATCGCACGCTTACCACGCCCTACTCTTCAGTAATGCACCCCATTCATGACGCCCATTGTATGGGGAATGCAGCGGTCGTACGACCTTGACCCTGGCGTTTAGTTTTTATCTTCCACTTCAATATTAAATATTGCTTGATTACAAGATTAGCTTCAAATGAAATATTTTTTAATCAAATAAAATCCTTTTTACTATATTTCTTTTACCTTTAATTTTATTTTTTCTTTAAAAGGGATTAACTTTTTAAAATATAATTATAATAAAAAATTATTAGAGGATTTTATGAATTTAGAATTAACTGTTAATGATAAAATTGAAATTATTTTCCAATTAAGATGTGTTGATAGAATGTGTTCCCTTGTTCTGTTTATCTATCGGCGGCCGTTCTCCATTGGAACATACTGAAGGTGTTAACTCGCTATCTTTGGTTTTTAATCATTAGATCACGAACACATTCGCACTCTCATTCATGCTTCCAGACTCTGGGGAAGATGGGGAATTATCTTAGTCGGAGAAAAATCCCCACCCCCACCGCCGGGAATCGAACCCGGGGCCTCTAGCACGGCAGGCAGGTGCTCTACCGACTGAGCTACGGGGCCAGCCGCTTGGTGTGTTGTGTCCCATGAACGTATTTACAAGTAGAAATCTGTACTTCGTTGCTTTACCTTAAATCCCGAAGATAATTTTTATATCAAATGAGTGGTTATTATTATAAGGTGTCTTCGAAATGCACATCAAAGTAACCCTCTGGGTTCGAAACTTTTCTATAAAGAATTCTTTGTCTGGGTTGATTGTATTACGGTACTGAGAGGATTCCACATTGCGAACCAGTCTTGATCTATAGTACCTATGTCCCAAGAGGAGCATCTCCAGGAGGAAGGATGAGGACAGAGGAGACAGAGGGAGGTCAAACCAAGCAGTCATGACAATGCTGAGGGCAGGTTCCCTAATAATCTAATTGAAAACCTGCTCGGAAAGCGAGCACAACCGGCATGCCACCCGCCACGGCATCCCCGGCCCACTAGTTCGGCCTGGAGACCGAAAACCGTCCTACCGAAGAAGGAAATGCTTACCAGGAGCACATCATCCTACCATGCAGCGCCGAGGCACCTGCCAACTATTCTACCCTGTAAAAGACCACTAGATAAGAGATGATATGAAGTGATAATGGAGATGAAATGAAGGGACGCATCGAATCTCGGTCAGGGTGAGTTACCTGTATAGGGTTTTTCCGGGGTTTTCCCTTATCCTGAATGACGAATGTTGGGTAGCTCTAAGCTCCATGGATCCGGGCATCATTTCACCCATTTCATTCACTATCCGATATGAACGTTGGAGGACGACCACAAAAAAAGTAATTTTATGTAAACAACATGTTCTCAAGTGTATACCAAATCTAAATTTTGCGAACAATTAGTGTTGTGAAGCAAAGAATAAAAATAAAAACTGTGGATTATAGAGTCTACCGAACTAGACATTGAGGAATTAGGAGTACAGTTGAAAAAAAGAGAATATGTCTACAAACAAACCAATTTTAGGAATAACTATGTACAGTTTTAGTCATTCTATTCAGAGACCAACAGACAGATGAACAGACAGATAAAGATAATCATACAAAAAAAAAAAAACAGAAGTCTGAAAACGCCTATTTACGATGAGTTCTTATGTATAAATCAATACTTCCTTTTCCTAATGTAGTGACGAGATCAACAAACCAACCACGTTGCGGATGAAATCCTGATTCCTTCCTCATCCCGTGCTATAGGAAAGATATTACAAACAATAGCTCTCGTTATGTAAAATCATAACGATAATATTTCCTAAATGTTTGATGACATAAAAAGCAAACCGTACTTTACAGACATCCATAATTTTATCGATAACGATAGGTTTTGCCTCTTAACACCTCGTGGACTTCGAAGAAATAATACAATAACGTTATGAGATATTTATTAATTTGCGTACAACAGAAGCACGGATCCCTTAACAATAACATAAGCAATCCCCGAGAGGCTGTAAAGGAAACAAAACGAACTGAGGTCCCTTTGAAATCTTCCACCGCAACCACGCAACGCCCCTCGAAGCGCGCCGTCTACCTGCTGTGCCGAAGGGGAAGACACTCATATTTAATTTATATTGTCCGCTGAAGCTGTATGTGCAGGCGCGCCCCCTTGTTTTAACGTCATTAAAAGAAGTAACGTAGCGCACTTGTCTGTGCGACGAAGTACCTCTGCAGTGTGCTGTTCTTTCCGCTGCAGCTGAAGAACCCTCGAGCTGTGTACCATGATGACCTTTGTTATAAATGTTGGAACATCTCTGCAAACCTTTCCTGGACTGTCACACTAAGCAGCAGAATGGCTGAATGGGAGGGTGACGGTGGGGAGAACTACGTGGCAAGTTTTAATAAGGACTCTTTCTACCTACCACATGCATTTACATGTAGAGTGTTTCGCTGTAATAATGTGCAAGAACAAGGCACCTCCCTTGTTTTTAGAAAGTATTTCAGAGAACATAAAATCCTGCATGTAACATTACGTGTAATTTATTTTGCATACATGAATGAAGTATGTAAACGTTCAGTAACATTCTATGAGGCTGCTTACATTGTATGACAGCAAAATAAAAAAATAACATAAATAATACGATGAAATGGCTAAGGAAGCACGAGGGATATACTTAAGTCAGTCTTAGCACACTGCTCTATATACAGTTCCCAATTTCCCGACTTTGTATGTGTAGTGCTTAACGCCCGCTTTTACTACATGCGGCACCGCAGGCGGTGACACTAATAATACGTGAAATTAAGATGAAGCAACTGTGGATCGCCTGGGATCAAACCCGGGCCGCCTTGGTGAGAACCGACCGCTCTAACCAGTCGACAATGGCGCGGTTACTTCCCCCTAAATGTCCCGTTTTTTATTTTTATTTATTTATTTATTTATTTATTTATTTATTTATTTATTTATTTATTTATTTATTTATTTATTTATTTATTTATTTATTTATTTATTTATATAATTGTAATTTGCATCCTCCAACGTTGTCATATCAGCTGATGAATGAAATGGTGCTCAAATGAGTCCCAGGTCCATGGGGCTTAGAGTTACCGGACATTCATCTTTCAGAATAAGGGAAAACCCCGAAAAAAACCTTACCCAGGTAACTCGCCCTAACCGAGATTCAAACTCGAGACCTCTTGAACGTGAGGCAGACACGCTACCATCTATGCTACCGAGGCGGGCCATGTCCCGTTAAAGAAGTATTAATTCAAATAATTCTTTTTGTTTAGGTTTAAACAGTTCCAAAATATCCATTAATACCTACTTGCTCGCCTCGGTAGCGTAGATGGTAGCGTGTCTCACGTTCAAGAGGTCCCGAGTTCAAATTTCGGTCAGGGTGAGTTACC
Source organism: Mantis religiosa (assembly GCA_030765055.1). Taxonomy (NCBI): domain Eukaryota; kingdom Metazoa; phylum Arthropoda; class Insecta; order Mantodea; family Mantidae; genus Mantis; species Mantis religiosa. The sequence continues at coordinate 158,274,154 of CM060952.1, forward strand.
TGGATGAGGTTTTTTTTTCCGGATTTTCCCTTATCCTTCAAAACGAATGGCAGGTAAATGTAAGATCCATGGACTCATTTGAGCATCATTTCACCCAATTCATTCACCGTCCGATATGACAACGTTGGAGGACATAAATTAACAATTGCTGCTCCAATTCAGTTGTTCCTCTCAATGTCTTAGAAACAGCACAGTCTTTTCAAGCGACATATAAAGACACATTTTTAAACAGCCCACCTGGGTAGCATGGTGGTAGCATGTCTGCCTCACGTTCAAGAGGTCCCGAGTTTGAATCTCGGTCAGGGTGAGTTACTTGGATAAAGTTTTTTCCGGGGTTTCCCTTATCCTGAAAGTCGAATGTCGGGTAACTCTAAGCTCTATGGACCCCGGGCTCCTTTGAGCATCATTTCACCCATTCCATTCACCGTCCGATATGACTTAACGTTGGAGGACGTGAAATTACAAAAAAAAAAAAAAAAAAAAAAAAAAAATTACACATACGAATATAGCTATTTCCTTTCTAATGAAGAGTATAATATATGAAATGCCAACGTTAATGCCAACATCAAAGCTATAATATGCCATTCAATTTGACCAGTTTGTTCATGGGAGTCGTATATGTTTAACAAAAGTTTTTGAGAAAAAATGCTAGTTCAAATCTGTATGGTGGGTGTTTTGAATATTCAAAAGCGGAAGTAATATTCAAATCTGTTATGTTATGGTTATGTATTTAATTGACTGCGTGGGAAGAAACAAAAAATGCCATATGTATGTTGAACTGATATTTCTAAAATATACTTTCCCAGAAATTTCGTAAATCACAAACATTATGTACCTACACTCATTTATGCTTAACATGATGAAAATCGTATTCCAGCTCTGATATATGTTATACTATGAGTGCCACTCGACTTAAATAATTGTTTGTAATATGTATTGTATGAAATAATTCACATTTTGTAGCACTTCAAATAAAAGTCCTGTTCCGTTTATAGTTGAAGGATTTATAGGCAGCGCATATGGAAGTGAATTTGAAACAAATGAAGGCTTATACATGTGATTTTGTTTTCTTTGGACTGTAGGAAACAGACATCATTAGTTACTGTACCGGTTGAGTTTCTTACGCTGCAAAACCTCATTAGTTGTAACTGTGGCAGATTGTGTGTGAGTACTTGCGCTGTTAGCAAGTCAAAATGATTACATTCAGGTACTTGGCAGTCATTTGCTCCCCTGAGAGGTAGGCGACACTTGTTCCAGCACTTCAACTCCAAACCGCAGACTAAGGGCCTTCTCTAGATAACTACCCTTTCATCTCTCCCTTTTTACAGAACATTGTTTGGGAACTGTTATTGTTATTTAGAGAGCTGTAGCGCCCAACTTCATTGTTACTAAGCAGTCCTCAGTATGAGTACTTGTCTGTTCAACTTCAACAGAATGCTCTGCCTTAATCGAAAAAGCGACCTATGTTGGTTTCGGCTATAAAACTGCAATTTCTGTGATTCCCAAACGTTCCTAGACTGCGCCCTTACATTTCAAGGTCCACAAATTCTCTGCGCTCCAAAAGCTATGAGTATTACACTTTTTAAAGGTTTAAGGTTCTGTAAACGGTCCCAGGGTCCATATGGTTTAGAATTGCGAGTACTTTCTTTCAGGATAAGCAAAACCCAGGTAATCCCAGTTCCCTAACGAAGTTGGAACTTCTCTTGAATATCAGCCAGACACGCTACATCAGCACCACAGAGATAGGCATTTTTGTTTCCCTTTATAATAATTCAGGTCCTGCGCCGTGGCGTAGCGGGCTAAGGTAGCCTGCCTTGGTCCCTGGCCACGGAAAGCGGCCCAGGTTCGATCTCACCCATGTGGTGGGGATCTTAGGTCCCGGGTATAGGATCGGTGCCACTGAGCATCGTGAGGAGCTTACGCTAGGTAAGCGGCCCTGGTCACGGAAACCAACATTCTGGCTGGGGGATGCCGAGATGCTGACCATATCTCCTCCCCGTATCGGTTGAATGATCGTCCACCTCTGCCGTGCGTAAGTGGGCGTGAGGCCGGCAGTCGGGTTGGTAGGCCTTGGCCCTCTTTAAGGGCTGTCGCACGATGGGCTATTATTTATTATTATTAAACCAAAGAGAGTGGTATTTCAAATTTGTACGGATGTAAGGCTAAAGTTAAATAAAAATCTAGTTGGGCAAATTACTTCAAAGTGAAAATACTTAATTTCAATAATTATTAATTTATCATTAATTAAATTTAATTTAATTTAAATAAAATTTAATTAAATTTAAAACTAAATATATATGAAAATATCTTAAATTATACATACAGTAATTATTTAAATTGCAATTATAACATTGAAGCAAAAGTCGACTCGTTTATATAAATTGAGCTGCCAAACTATGGGGGTTCGCGAAGAAGTTGACGCAGGAGAGTTTGAGGAACACTGCTGTAACCCAATGGGCCAGGGCTGCCCCTATACATATAAATGAAGTACCTTAAATTCGATTTTTTTTTATTTTAAGCCATATCACAAACTAGTATCAGTTATTCATTCCAAACCCAAAATTACCAGATTGTGCTTGGCTACAGTTGCATCATATGCATAGAGAAATGACTATTTTTCTTCAAAGGAAGTTTTCAAAAACCGTTTATTTGATATTAGCAATCTTATTTTACACTGCAATATATGTGGATACTATTAACATATGTCCGCTTGAAAACTAAAATGGTTTTCAGTTAACAATTAAAAATGCCTCAAAACAAGAGCTTGAACATTCATATTGGCTAAACAGGAAAACAAACATGTAGATTATGTATGTTTTCCACAGCCACCTTCATCAGAGAAAACCGCAAGGGACCGGTAATTATTTTCCCACTCAGGGCGCATTAAACAATGCATTTGGCTTTTCAAGTGGCTGTTTACAAACTCCATTTGGTGACTATGAATCCCAAAATCTAGTATATTCACAATTCCCAACACAGTTAAAGTAAAAATGCGCTCCATCAGCGAACCAAATATTGTTTATCCGGTTATGGCGCTTTTTCCCCGTTATGCGAATGAAGCTTTTCCATTTGTCATGGCTGATACGTTTGTCCACATTCTGTTAGCTCCCGTTTCACTTGTTTTACAATTGTACTGTTGCTGAAACTGTTTAGAGTACAAACAGTGTGCTAGTAATGAAGAATTACGATCGTTTGAATTTTTACAGCGTTCCTGCATGGATTATCAAAAACTATATACATACAAAGTAATATTGAGGGAAATAATAACTCTATAAATGCAAAATTGGTGTCAATGTGTAGGGAAACTGAAAGCAGTTATATCTATTGTCGTCTAAATGTTGTGGAAAACAAATGAACGTTTGTTTGTTTGCTCTAATGAAGTATAGTGGCAATTCAAGCGGAGAATCCTCTGTACATTATTTGGTTTAGACACAAAATTTCAACCACGTCGGTTTTTGTAACAAAGCTATATATTATACCTACATTTGGTTTGTCATGTGTGAAAGGAACTAAAAAAATTAGTTACAGACGAGTTACAGATAATCTATTTTCAAATACAATGAAACCCTTCCATTCATTTTATGTTGTGTAGGAGAAATGCACCCAATCTATAACAGTAACTGTTAACTACAGAAAGGTAAAATATTAGATATATTCTGACATGCTATGGGAACGAGTATTTCCGGGATTTGCCATGTTAAAATATTCATATATTAAAATACTGTGATAAATATGACAACACGAAGTTGCACCAAACTCACTGCATGAAGTCTAATGTTCTTCTATGTCTCTGTTTAGTACGTTGTACTAAACGAGCTGTTCAAATTCTCGAGGTTATTGCTCCTTTTAACTGCAATAGGCTCCGACCAGCTGACTCACAAATCAGATACTCTCTAGTCAACTCGTAACTAGCTACCGAACTCAGACTGGCTTATGAGCTCCCCTTTTGTACCTGCCGGTCACGAAGAAACTTCCTGGAAACTGAAATTTCTAGGAATGGGATACTGTGGAAGTCGAATCTTCTAAATCTGCCGAAATCGAATGGTCTGGAAAATTACAGCGCTGTACAATGAGACACATACTTCCGAGTTCATTACGTCGGCTGGTGGTTGTCCTCGAATGTTCCTTTCTTTAGCTCCACTCAGTAGGCAAAGAACGAAAACAATGGAGTGACGTTCATTTAATCCATTTGCGGTAGGCATCCGCTGCCGTCGTGACACTACGTAAGTACAGTTATCATTATTGATAGTTATATATTTTTATATTATTTCATTTCATGTCAAATTAAGATTGTTAAATTTTAAAAGTGGATATTATACTCCAGTTTTAGCGTTTCCATTTCCTCAATCAACATTCCAATATGACTGAACAGAACGTTGTAGAAAGTTTTAGAAAGGCATGGTTGAAGTTACAAGGAATTTGTAAATATAATTCCCACTAAAAAAGCCTTAAGCTCCTATACCAACCGTAGTTCCATTAAAAATATGTTCCAATTGTATCACATGATGTGAAACAGAAAAACGCTTTTCGTTTTGTATTACATATATGGATAAAACGCAAAGGATTATTTATCGTTAAATTAACGTTTTAGTAACAAATGATTCTGACATCACAACAATATTAAATTGATATTTTTCATATTTTCACATTCTGGATAGTTAAAAACAGCAGCCAAAGTAAGTTCAGTAAAACATTTCCAGGGCACACATTTCTAGAATTTCATAATCTCGAAAATGGCTTCCAAATATCACAAATTTCTTTCAGTCTCTATTTTCTTTGAGAGCTTAGAAGGAAAGGTTAACTCAACTCGTCCACAAACCCTTGTAGACTTGAAATACAATAAATATTCTCATAGAAATTAATGCCGTGTGACGATTCGTACATTTTCTCCATTTGGAGACCATTTGTGGGACATAATGTTCAAGAAAAGAAATCGTTTCCTGAACCAATCATTATTGGTATTAACTTCATAGCAGTTAATTCACGTAAATAATACAATTGCTGTCCACTATGTAACGGCAAAATACCACTCCATATTTTGTAACATTTATCTTGAGACATCTGCAACTCTAACCACAAAAAATAAATGCCCTATATAGTACGAGGGCTGATCAACAACCACTGACACCGACTTTTTTTTCCTGTAGCCTCCATGATAGTTTCGTATCTGTAACATAAAGTTTTGAAAATTTCGGGTATTTGAGTATAACGTGGGTAGGCGGCAGCACTCTCGTATTGGTAGGTTGGTAGTAATGCTCTATTTTGTAGACCATACGTGCATTTTGCATTGCAGACAATGGAGGGAAAGTGATGAGTGTAATGGAACGATTTAAAAGCATGCAGTTCCCCCTCACACTACTGTTACACCAGTATACTACACATCAGTATGGGCTACACTGAGGAAGCACATTGCAAAGAAACGACTTCATCATGACAATGCACGGCCTCACGTCGCAAATCAAGCCATGCAGTTTCAACATTACCTGTGTACCACATCCACCTTATAGCCCTGATCTTGTACCCTTGACTTTTTTTATTCCCATCACTAAAGGCAAAGCTTAGGGGTATTCGATTTGAGAACTCTGGAGCAGTGCTCAAGAAAAGTGAGTAAATTCTCAAGGAGCTGTAAAAGAATGGCTTGCAGCACGTGTACAAGGACTGGCAGAGACGCTATAAAAAGTGCATTAAGTAGGAGGGGACTACTCTAAAAATATCATGTAAACATTGAATTGCAGTAATAAACATCTGTGATGTGTCACTCTTTCTTGATTAGCCCTCATATTTTCTCTGTCTCTAGGTTGCTCTACTGCCTTGGTCACCAATATATCCAACTTATAAGCCCCCTGTAGTTATTGGCCACTTTTTTGAAAAAAAATTTAACATTCTACGACGGTGCAGCAAAGTGGTGGAAGCAATAATGAAAACTGAAACATAAACATAAACAATCATGTAATACAAATTGTCAATAATGAACAGCTGTCTGAAATTTATATAAACATATATCGAATTGAATTAATTATTTTCACTGATACTAATTTAACGAATATTGAATTCAATGTATGGGACCAACCAGTTTGTTTTTAAAAAAACATTCTCTTTTCTATATGTTCTAAGGAAAACAAAAGCAATAGGGAAACTCATGATTATGTTTAAATATCATTTCTATATTGAAGCCTCGATTTGCTATTGTGGTGTATCTATCTAATAAATTTATCATGGTCCAAATGCAGACGCAATGCTCTTATTCTTTAAGTGCCCTCTCACACAACTACGTGGTGTGAGGGTAATCTTGTTCTTCTTAACCCTATAGCGGGTTGAGGAACGGAATTTCTGGATCAGTGAGAGAGAGGATCCACGATGTGTGATCAGCCGATGACTGGTACGAGAATGAGGCAAGTGGATCACAGAATGAGGGCGAGATGAAATGTTAGCAAAGATGATGATGGAGCAATTGGTGGAATGCCGGAGGGGAAACCGGAGGACCCGGCCTTGGTGAGAGCCAAACGGTCTAACCACTCGACCACGGCGCGGCCTGACCTGTACTTAATTCAGAAACTCGAAATGAGTAGATCCGATTGCCTGTTGGTGAATTTGTTGCTCCAAAACGAGTATATTATCAGTCAACTAGCAAGTAGTGTAAGAGGTAGTCCTCGCTGTATTTCCCTATAGCAGTGAAGAGAATTACACGCTAGGAAATGTGCGCATCTTTCAACATTTGTATCAGATAAAAATATTCTCGTGTGCACGTAAGCAACGTAACTTTATGTCCTTTTTCACCACTTGAAATTTTTTCCTCCTCCTCACCCTCTCTCACCCTGTTACATTAAAAAGAAGTTGGCGGGGGAAACATGCGAGTGACGACGATGTCGGCTAAGGGAGGAAGATCAGAAACTTTCATCCGCCCTCACACACACACGCGACGCTGTACAAAATGGCAGCCCATTAGCAGATCGACACACACACACACACACACACACACACACACACACACACACACACACACACACACACACACACACACACACACGAACACAAAATGTTCACGCGAAGTTTTTATCAATAACCATTAATCAATATCTCTCTCTCTCTCTAGACCCAAAGCACTTTCCTGTCGTGTATGTGTGCTCGCGACCGAGCAGCGTTCCTTTTTCTCAGAGTCGCGCACTCAAATCACGACCATCCCTTCCTTCACGACGTTGTCGTCTAAGTGCCATCAGGGTAAGAAACCGAACTGTTGGAAACGAAAATGACAGGGTAAAGGGGAGGTCACGAAAATGTCGCTCTTGTACTGTACATACATACTCTCTCGCCCACAAACACACATACATCCTTTAGGAAGTCACACCCACCACTAAACACCATGTCATGTCTACCACGCCAAAGATAAAATAGTTCTGTCACCCTCGACGCATTAGACAAGCTTTCCTGAAGGCCAGTTTATTTCAACAATGATCTTAGGGTTTTAAGGCTAACAAGATATGGAAAGGGTGGTATGGAACAGCCACGTTTAACTCTGATGTTTAACGATCGTAAAACATAGCCTTCCCATTAGGCTCACAGACTATCCCCCATATATTGGATTACCAAGTTAAACGTTAAGACTTTTAACTACGTTAGTCATTTGCCTGTTGCTTCTGGCTGACAAGGAGCTCATGCAGAAAAGTAAAGAACAAGAAATAATACATCAGCTACACCTTGCTAAAATTTGAAAATGCAACCAAAGTTCGGAGGTGGCTAATGCTAACAGGTAATAGGTTAGCTTTTCGTAGCATAACACATTATGAACAGGACTACATATATCGCTTGCAGAAAATCAGGTTATATTCTTATTCATCATTTTATATTTCAAGCCAGAATCTTTAAGAAAAGCAAGGAATGGTATGAGTGAAATTTGTTCTTCTGTGCTCCATTCTCACTTTGTCTCTCCTTCTCAGCTCTCCTTACGTCCATACTAATCTCCTCATTTTTATTATAGATATTCCTTACATCTAATTATGGGCCAGTGGAGGAGCACAATTTTCGAAGCCTGGGTGCATGAAAATGTTTCAGATGTTTACGTGATCAACTTTATACTTGTGTAACCCACTCTTTTCATTCTAGAATGACTTTCTCATCATCTAAGACTAGCGAGCTATACATGGTATGTTGCCTAAGACTGGGATAAATTGCTCCAAACGTTGTTATGCTTTCAGAATGCGTCATTGTTGATATGTCCCCCGGGTACGCTGAACCACAGAGCTATTATCGTTTACCAACCCATAAAGCATCTGCCAGTTCCTCATTTGAATATCCCATAGCCGCGTCCATGATGAACACATAACAGTCTAAACTACCTGCTCAGTACTGTATAAGCAATGAAGTGAGTCGAATGGAATGGCTAAACCTAATATGTTGGTAAGCAACTGTTACACTTGAGAATTACTTGTTAACACGAAGCTGGTTGTAAATGCGAAGATGTTGCTTAAAACCTCAGTTCATCGAAATGAAGAAACAAATTCCCCAAGCCAAAATAGCAAACCAGTAGATTTTGGAACTATAATCAAATACACCTTTTACCTCTGGATTACGTTCTTTGGTCATATACCAACAACTCAATATGTGAAGTTCAGCTTCTGTACTACGACATTCCTAAAGTAACCTCAGTTTTCAAATACAAATTAAACCAGCTGAAATATTTAAAAAAAATCATTACTATATTAAAAACGAATACGTTTTTTTTTTTAATTTTTCCACATATTCTCCGAACAACTTCAAGCCCTTGCTATACCTTTTAACAGCCTTTGAAATACGCTCTCCATAAATTCTGCCGTCAGTGAACTAGCCAAACCGTCACGGCTTGTGTGAAGCTCTTGGTCATTGGCACTGAGATGCAACTCACTGTTTCATGTATGGGAACAGATCACTGTGAGCCATGTCTTTAATCAAACACGTCGCATTTAAAAATGGCAAAAAATTCATTTGTTCTTCGAGCTGTGTGTGAGCAGGCATTGTCATGCAGAAGGACAACACCAGATATCTGCCCTTTTTAGTCTTTCTAAATTTCACGGAAGGCTTCAGAAAAAACAGTCGTGCCACGTTCATAAAACCAACGAGTAAGATGTCCTTGCCATTGAAAAACACCGTAAACTTCGCACACAAAGTTTGACTGTCTTTCTTTGACTTGTTTGGAGAAGGGTATGTCCCCATTGTATTGACTACCGTTTTGTCTCAACATTCAAGTAGTCCTATCGCCGGTAACAATTCTTGAATAGTAATAAGCTTTCACGAACGGAGTCTAATTTCATTTTCAGTTGTGACTGAAACTTCACCCAGATGGTGATGTTCACCGCAAACGTGAACCAAACGTCTGGTTCTTCCAACTCCAGCAGCTCCTGAGCCCGGAAAGTTCTTCTATCTACAAGGTAACAATTCTGTTCAAACATGTTCCTCCTTCAGTAACACACTGAAAGAAAGCCTGACACGACTCTTTCTTTTGGATTTGTGGTCGTCAGTCGTCAGTTTTGGTACCCAACTAGCACAAACCTTGGATAGCCTAGGTGTTTTGTCAACATCTCGTGCTCGGATTGGTTGGGGGGCCAAATTACCTTACAAGGTATTTTCAAGGCACTCTCAGTTGCTGCAACTATCTCTCGCCATCTCTAATTGGGCCGGGTATTAGAGAATGTTATCTTTTCCTCATATGATAATCATGTTAAAACTATTTCAGTTTTTGTTTCATTCGCAAGCAAATTATCCGCACTATTATTTATATAAGAAATAATTTAGAAGCCCAAGTTGAAAGACACTAGGTTTGGAATAAACACACTACTCTTTGATCTGATATGTAGCTCATAGCAGTTAAATGTCCTTCGACCACATCAAACGGTTATATTAACTCCATGATAATTATATTACCACCGATACTTCAAACGCCGTTTATGTCCTAATGCCTAAATCGTGCCTGTCACGTTGTTACTGGTATTGGACTTGCTGCAAAATTAGTTCCGGTGTTAGTGTGAAGAAAGAATCCAGGCTATATAGAGGAAAAATGTTATTTATGCACTCAAATGACTTTCTCTGCAATTGTGCAAACTATTCTTACAAACGTTATTCTTATATAGGGCGATCCATATAAACCTGAACCATTTTAATAGCTCATAGGTCATAGGAGATTACATTACACTATTTACATCTCAGAGAAAATGTTGTAAGTGTCCTCCACCAATACATGTTTGCCTACGTCTCACCATATTCTCTGAAGTTTTACGGAGAGTATCCTCGCCTATGTTACTTATTTCGGTTCGAATGGATTCCTTGACAACATTAATTGTACGTGGCCTATTCTTGTACATTATTGTTTTGATACCCCCACAAGAAAAAATCCGGTGAGATTAGGTCATGGGATCTGGGAGGCCACAGACCTTTTGAGAGTATTCGATTATCAAAGAAACTGGTTACAAGTTCCACTGTGTCATTAGATATTTGGCACGTTGCTCCATCTTAATGGAAATAACCTCTCAATTCGATATCATCGCCGTAAAACTTTAGAGAATATGGTGAGACGAGTGCAAACATGTATAGATGCTGGTGGAGGACACTTCCAACATTTTCTCTTAGATGTAAATAGTGTAATGGAATCACCCAGTTGTGTATTGTGACTTCGTGGTTTGCTGGAATGAAAAGTCCAATTTGCAGAAATTCAAAATGTTCTTCATTTCCGTAGAAATACACTCTGTTCAATCCTTACGTAACACAATTACGTCACATGTCCACAATCTACCAAGGTCGATGACAATAACAAACAACGTTCTGATTACATCACCTCTCGTTACAGCACTCTACAGCTGCTTACTGCTTACGACCGACCCTTGGCGAGTCATTGCCTTCTTAAATACCTCATTGATAGATTCGATACTGTTCCGGAACCACAAAGAAACCGAATATTCTATCACCTTCCAGAAGTGTAAATTAATCTATGCCGGCAAGTCCTTTATCTCAGCTATCTTTATTTGCCGGCTCTTTGTGTACACAAGCCGCGCTATCGTAGATAACGGCTTCGCGACAGTATTACATTCTCCCAAAGCTGCACGTGTGTCCTATTATTGGTTCAAAAGTTTGGCCTATTGAAATAGTTCAGGTTTATATTTATTCCTGATACAAAGGTTATGTTATTCCTATCATGACCATATTAAAGGACGATAGCAATATAGTAGGCCTTCTAAGGGTTAGTTGCTATGCCATAGCTCTTATATTCCATTCTGTTTGCTTAAAACGAATAACAGCCTCTTATTTGAGAAAAGTTTAAATATGGTATAATTCCAACCAATAACAAGGAATACCTTCAACAGAAAACTTTGTAAAATACAGTCTGTGTCTTTTAGAGATCTGCAGTGTTTTTGTAGTAATATTTTGTTTATTTCTTTTGCCTATGTTACGAGTTTTCAAAATGGTTCCAGAATGTAAAATAATTTTAAAAAATTCCCAGAAAATTCAAGATATATTTCATCTGTCACTTAAAACTGTGGCATGTTTGAGAAAGTCAAACATTTCAAACTGTTGTTTGAAGGTTTTCTTGAAAATCTTCGTATCCTTGTCGTATCCCTGGAATATGCTGAACTACCATTTGGTATCTAACCAGAGAAACAATCTTTACAGACAAGGTGTCGAGGAGATTTTTTTCCTTTTAAAAAGTCATTATTTCCTCAGTACGCGTAATTCAACGAAATTCACGTATCGAATTCTTGAGAATGTGGCACCTTCTCTACTTTTTATGCAAGTACTCAACAGAGAAAGTGATTGATGAAAGGCATTTATTGGACCAAGTTAAAATATGTGCATTCAATGCAAAAGCAATAAAAACAATTGAAGCACCTCGATGAAAATAGCTTGAAAGGCTCTTGCACTAAATTGGGTATAACAAACGTTGATGACAAAACATGTGCCGGATGAATGCGCAATACAAGAAACGTAACAACTGCATCATACATTGAGACATTCAGTTTTTAACGTTTATGCAAAATAGAATGGTAGGTATGCTCTACACCTGAACTAAAGCACATGGTTTACACGAGAAAGAGGCTGCAACGATGTCTTAAATCACTGAACATAGCAGAACATAAGATGTTTCGTGAAGTGATATTGAAGGTGGCGAAGTGACGATTTTAGAAGCTTAATTGCGCTCTGTGATACAATGTCAAACTTTCAAAACCAGAACAAACAGGATGGTCCAGGTGGTAGTATCTCTATCCTGCATTTGCGAGGTTCGATTCTTACGATCTTCCTGACCCTACTGGCTATTTTTGAGATTTCCAGGATGCTTCGCAATTTCTGGTATGGTTCATTATATCCGCCGAATTTTCCCGCCCTCCGTTCATAACAATTCACCGTATATCCGCTTAATCTTTTAAACTTGATCCGTATCGAAGTATTTCATGGGTTCCTCTAGCTTCAAACCCAAATTTCAATCTGAAAATATCAGGGATCTGGCCCTATATACTGGGATTCTGAATTGCTTAAACTGTCCCACGTTCCTCCTCCAGAAGGTACAGATTCAAAGGGCTACATGGCCGCGATTCCTAAGTCCCATCCACCTTCCCATACCTTAAGTATTCAGAGGAACAGAAATCAGAGATGCTTTCACAGATGAGACGGCTTAACACAGTCGTTCGCTCATAAGATGCCAGTCAGAAAAGCTACTTATTTACATATTAGAACAGCATGATTTTGTTGTGACATTTGCTGAATTTACTTACGCCAAGAACAACCATTTTAGAGTAATACATTTTCCTTTCTCATGGGAGATGCCATATTGTAGCTGTATTTTTTTCCCAGTGGATCATATAGATCAGGGAGCATGCCGAAAGAGAGCCATAGCTGGACCGTTTCGGAGATAACAAGATGAGCACACTCTAGTGTATCACTGGTGAGATGACTTAGCGTGGTGGATGACTAGTCACTGGAAGAACATCATGCTGTCACAGTATATTTTTGTCGGTTCACTTCCCTCCACAGCGACATCTAGTTATAACTTCATCTTGCTGCATTTGCTCGCCTTGTAAAGCTATACCGAGCACAGGAAAGGAAATTCCATTCCGCCGGGTGCTAGATTAGCCTTGAGAGCATCCAGTGTGCAGCGACAAAATAATTGGTGGGAGTATGCAACCGAGAAATTATTAGCTGAACAGTACAACATCATAGTAGCGTTTCTGCTAGAAATATTTAATATATTGCTTTGAAACCTATAAATGCTGCATTTTGACTTACCTATGAACATGAAACAAGTAATGAAATATCGTTTCATGCTGTATAACTATTATCTATTGTTACACTATCAGTCAATACTAATTATAGGTTATTAGTACATTGAATTAATCACTAAGTGTGCTTAGTAATATACTTTAATAACACAGTGATGACTTATGATGTTGAATCACTTCATCTATCTCTTCAGTGCTGTAAAATTTAACCTGTTTGAGCTCGTTATTTTTATTTTTGGCTAACCGCGCTTCATGAAATTAACAGAAACAACGTTACTTACACCAATACTGATTTTCTTCAAGAAAATAGAATTGTAACAGAAATAATCTAAAGCTTTCCGTAACCATGAATGAAATAAATAAGGTAAGTGGGAGGGGGGAAGATGGAATTAGGGGGAAGCCGGAAGTTTCGTAACATTTTATTGATCTGAGACTAGATAGCAGCACTTAAAACAGCCTAGCACAGGGGCATCCAGTTGGAAATGTGCTGTTGTTTTCTTTTTCTTCCGTTTTATATCTTGCTTCATCCAGTGATAAAGAAGCAAACTTGGTAAGTACAAGCAACGTAATATTTCGTTGCTCATACTTAAGGTCTAGCACTTGATGTACTGCATGGAGCTTCACCTAACCATGGTATTTTGCCATGTGCGTCTTTGTGAGCACATGGTAGCTCGGATCAATATGGCTGGTAGCGTACACCAATCCTAAGGGTCACTTGCATCTTCCCCCAGGCATTGGGTGAAGTTGAAAGTTCTTAAAGAATACTGATAAGTTACATGATGGTTTGACCTATCATTCTCCAAACCATTGGAAACATTTTGGCAGCAAGCTTTGAATACTTGGATTCATTCAAACCCTGGCCGGAGAGTCACAAGACTGCAGTTTCGTTCTCTCCTTTCTTCGTTGTATCATGTCTCTAAAGTGCGTTAAATTTAAATTTTATAAAGTGACTTACATGTTGTAATACAAATGATCAATTTACTTTTTCTTTATTTCAAACTTGTGTTGTTGCATTTTCCTCTATGTTGTTCAGTCTTCCCCAGTGTTAACTCCCATCTTCCCCTAATGAAGGAGTGAGATGTAAGTTTTGTTGTAATTGATGTAAGTTCAATTGTACCTTTTTATCTCCTCACATTTAAGAACACTGTTTACAGTTTCTTCCAGTAACAATTAAATATACAGGCAATATCTTATATTTTTATCCATTCCCATTTCCATGTAAAATGGACATAACTGTTAAGTATGTCATCTTCCCCCGACTTACCTTAGATGAAACTATATGGACATTCGTTTAACATAAATAAAGGTATCTTTCCTTGAATCTGCATACAAGGTGCTTAATTATTGTTATCCTACATCTAAAATTGTTATTTAGGCATGCTTCTTTGTAAAATTATAACACTTACAATCCTTGTATCAATACGTAAAAGTTTACTTCAATTCCGTTATATAGCGCAAACGTATTTTCCATCGTCAACTACGACTTTAATTGCAAAATCATATGTAATCCAATATTTCAAAATTACAAACACATTTTCATAAACCATATATAAATTGACAGTAATAAGTCAAGCAGAAAAACGAAGTGCGAAGTTGGTAGTGTCGACATTTTGACATTTCTGGAATTAAAAACACGGAATGGAATAATTCAACAGATTCGCCTTTCTGCGTTTGAAATATATTGTTTAGTGGAGCATTCCATCATCAATTAATTCTGATTATTTATTGTTCAGAAAAAGTACTGCAGCGTTACATCCGCAGACGCCCTTTCCCGCTAGTGTACACCGAACTGACAGCATCAACTATTTCACGTCAGCTACACATCATGTAATCCTGTCCGACACAGAGATACACCTGCCATATTGAAGGGAGTTCTTCAACCATATGAATCACTGCATCTCTTCACGTCAATATCACTAATCTTGTTAGGTATCAGCGACGATGGACAACTACAGAGACGACTTTTCCTTGCTTGCTTAGGCAAATTATTTATTTAAAATTCCAACGTGATTTCCTTTAATTGTATAAATTGTATTCCATAGCATTTTGCTCCTTTGTTGGGCTTTCACTACTTAGCCGACAAGAGTTAGCTAAGTTCTTACTTATACACTTCACTCTGACGCCTATAGGGGCACTGTCACAGATCAGAGAAGCCTCGATTGTCTCGTCTCTATGGAGAGAGATAATGCAAACCTTCGAAGCACTGCAGATTTAAACTGAAACTTTTTACGAATAGCTCTCGTCTCTACTATATTGTTGTTTTGATTATGATCTGTAGACTCCTGTATCTCTGTAATAGACCCAAAACGTGAAACTAGTTTCAAAGCTGCGTTCTCTATTTACATCCTTAAATCTAATCCTATATTGATCTGTAAGTGCAAAGTATTACGTACTGAAAAAAGTGATGCAAAATGTATAAAACATTAAAATTAACTCTCATATAGGCCCTATGTATTCCATCCAAGATAACAATATCTCAAAAGTCTAAACGAAAACACTACGAAAAGTATACACACAACCATATACTTAGCCAAAAAATGTATTAAAATAATAATTTTGCATTTCTCCAAATCATTCAACATTTTCAGGTAATTATGTCAAAGTAATAACTACGGTAAATCACGTCTAAAATGACCATGTGCTCATTCCTTCAGACCCTTTGGAGTTATATATACGTAACTGAGGAAACATAAAATGTCAAAATGGTATTGAAGGTATATACAACATTTTCATTGGTTTGTTATTTTTGATAAACATTTTCCAAAGGTTCAAAGAATGCCTCTGTTTTGTTTTAAAGATATTGCTTACTCTGCAAGAGATATCTTCTACGTGGAATTTCTATGAATTTATTAATTAAGAAACTGTTTACCCACTGCCAACCGATTGGTCTGACCATGTAAATTCATGAAAGATTATTTCACACGTGTATACATATCAACCATGTAAAATATCCTTTATTTATGGAAAAATAAAATATGTATGCAAAATGTTGAACCAATAAACCAATAATAAGATGTTCAGGGGATAAAATAATTACTGAAATCTCGTTATTTTAATTGTAAAGAATAATACTCATACGCTATTATTATTTTAATGTAATTTTATTTCATTTGAATCTTAGTAACAAAAAACAGTTACAGTTACTCCAGTGATGCACACCTCGGTAACGTAGATGGTACCGTGTCTGACTCTCGTTCAAGGGGTCCCGAGTTCGAATCTCGGCCAGGGTGAGTTATCTGGTTAAGGTTTTTACCAGGGTACACTTATCCTGAAAGACAAATGTCGGATAACTATATGGACCCTGGGTTCATTTGAGAATCATTTCACACAATTCACTTATCGTCCGATATGACCTAACGTTGGAGGACGTGAATTAAAAAAAACTGCAGTGATAACAGCTAGATACAATATTAATCGTCACTTTCAACTGTTAAATATAAAGACACCATAGCAGTTAAAGCCGTGACATTAAAATAACAGTTTATCACACCGCTGCATCCAACAGATGCCACTGTATAACAAGTTCCGACATTAAAAAAAAAATGAAAGTAGCCGAACTCAAGGCATGATTCTAATTCATTCGTATTTATGTTTTATAGCTAAAATATGCAGAGAAGCAGACTAATAGCTCAGCTTTTCAATGATTCTTTCTAATCCCTTTCTCCACCCCCTTGTATGCGTCGAGGGAAAAAACCGGTGGAGATAATTCGTGACTCATATTCGGGAAACCGTACAAGGAAAAGGAAGGGAGGGCATATATCACTGTACCGAAAGATTGATAGCTCGCCGTAAGCCAGCGACAACCCGTAATGCATCACTAATCAAGAAGACTGGTTTTAAACAAGACCCGTCAAGTTACACCGCAAATTTGGTAATAAACAAGAAAGCTTAGATTGATAAACGATGTAGCAGCTGCGGTTCTAAGCAAAGCAGTTTAAAAAAATTATTGACATTATAACAGCTCTTGGGGTGGTTACTTTCTAGAGCGACTAAAAGGAAATGGTTGGTCTAGAGTTCAGTGTCGGGGTTCAGCAAAGATTTTTTTCTCAAAGACACCAGGAAGCTTCCTGAGAGGGGAAGCTGCCTAAAACACTCCAATTCCAAATACAATTCAAAGTTCAAGGGAAGCTTCATCGCGGTTATATGCAAGGCTCGCATTCGGGAGGTCCCAGATTCGATTACAGGTTCGATTCGACCATTCTGTTTTCTTCTCATCGACTACGATCTGCTGTGCTTTATTATATGTACCTTCATTTCGTTTCTTTCTCATTATTCAACTGTGCTTCTAGATTTTGTGGCGATCGTGGTGTCGGACACAGTGGCGTGGATCATTCCTCAACAAATGCACTACTCCTAGGACACTAAAAAGCTGCTTAGTCAACAGTAAGTTCGTGCCATTTCTAGGAAGCCAGCAGTGGTCAGATCCTGGGATGTCGGTAACTTCTGCACGCCTCTGTGACCGGTTCGGTTGGAACTGTAGCCTGCTGTGCTTCCACAAATGAATCCCTTTTCCGGAGGTTGGTAGCTACAATAGACCTGTGAGTCTACATGTGTAGCTTCCACTTCCTATGTAACGCTTCTAACCACCCGAAGGAAAATCCAAAACAGCCAGTAGAGCAAACTTTAGTTGTAAATTCAATTCAAAACTTTTATAAGTACGGCTTCAAAATAAAGTTTAATTAAATTAGGAGTTTTCGCTAATTATTATGTATACTAACTGTTTTGCTTATTCTAATAAGCATACTAACAAATTTTATGTTTTCTCAAACTTTGGAATCCACGTGGTCAGATATAAAACAGATGTTGAAATTTGTATTCATTTGCCTCCACGACTAATAATGCAATTATTCTGCACTAAACCCTAATAGGTTCTCAGCTTTGTTATGGCATTACCTTAACACATTATTTAAAAAAATATTTATTTAAAATTCTGCGTACGAAAATATTTTCCTTCTAGAACAGAAAAGTTAGTTATGAATTAGGGTGGTGATTTATATATAAATAATGGTTAGATATATTAAACTAATTCAACCTAATGAAATAATGAATGCGTAATGCATCACACCTTCCAGCATGAAGCATACACAAAAAAATCTCCAACAGTAAGTTAAATTTCGTAATTAAAGTTGTGTTTGATCTATTATATAATCCAACTCAACAACAACCAATTCTATCTCTAGGCAAACTGTTTTGTCAATCAGGAATTTCAAGGAAAGATTTAAATACTAATATGATCACTAATTCTGTGCAATGCTGCACTTCTTCTGTGTATCCACCCTCTCCAGGGGAGGGGATCCGTCCCCTTCAGCTGCTTTAGTGCGGGCGCTGCGGACCTCACTCGTGGTACCTCTGACGTTACTAGAGGAACCTCGGGCCGAACATTTGAGCCCCTCCCTGAATGGGAGTTGTTCGTATTGGGTTGGACTCGAGGGGGCAGTATGTTCCCGTAACCCGCAGGAAATCGGGTACCTCCGGCCAGGCTTCGGTCGCCCGGAAGGGGCAGAGGGTTGCCTAATAAGTTCCGGGTACTAGCCTGCAGAGCTAGTAGAAGATGTGCTAGATCACCAGGCGGCCCCACCGAGGTTATTCGGTAGTCTTCCCTGCGGGGTTGACCCGCGTAAGTGGCGTATCCACTTCCACCCGTCTTGACGTTGTTGTCGATGGGGGGGGGGGGCTTTTTAGACTCCAGGTATTGCCCCAAGGAAAGACCCACGGAGTTTTCCATGGCTGCCGGGTAACAGAGGCCGGGTTCTCTGGACTTTCGAGTAGACCTCACTGAACTTTGTATCCACCCTCTAACGAAAAGCGGATATGATTTAGTCAAGTCAAACACTTCTGTTCTCCCTCAATATAAACTACTAGCTTCTGGTTTTCTTCCGAGTTTTGGGTGCATTATTTAAAGTCAACTATTACCTGAAGGTCATAATAGCCAATTTTACGTTTTCACAAACTTTGGGGTCCTGACATGGATAGAAACAATACAAATGTTAAAATTAGTATTCATTTCCTTCTACGAGTGATACTGCAAATATTCTGCATTACAGCCTAGTAGGGTTTTAGCTCTGTGACGACATTATTTTAAAACGTCTCTTGCAATATCACTAGGCACAAAAACTGACCAATTTAAAAGGATGCTGGTTAAATGCGTTTGTGCTGAGGCAGTAAATGCGGTTCCGTGCGGCTTGTGTATTGTGTGCCGCAATTCAAACACCGAAGCAGGCTATAAAGGTAAAACAGGTTCCCTGGGGTTGGGGTAACACATACTTTTGGCTTTACGCCAGCCTGATCAACAAACACTACCCATAAATCACGGTTAATTCTTGTGTCAATAACGCAAGAATCGGCGCAATTGCACCGTAAATAATTTTTCGAGAGAAGCGCGCGAAAATGAGAGATATGGCAGAGAACCTGTAGGGTGTTGGATTTCAGTGGTCAGCCTTCAAACTGGGGAATGCGATATGAAGGGTAAATCCGGTACAACTTGTACGAGAAGTCGTCTGCTTTCAGTATGCACAACATTGGAGCCTACTTTCTTCCCAGTTTTACGAAAATTATAACTAGAAAGTTTTCAAGAACGAAATGTATTTATCAATGTCTGAATATACTTTTTCTTCCAATTAGGACCATTAGAAATATGACTTCGTGCATAAATAAGGATTCTAATTGCTTAAGAAGGACATGACACCTTTGTATTTCTAATCTCAGATTCTCAAATGTACAGCTTGTTTCAAAACGATACCAGCCGATTATAGCCGTTGCGTGGTTCACAACTAGTCCAAATTACGCTGTCGCAGCTTCGAAGTTCTGTTAGGTATACATAATTTTATGCAGCGTTAAATATTACATGATTTTGTGATTAGGCAGCGCAGGAACCACTGGTGTGCGAACCTCAAAAGTTGTTATTGGGACGCACCGGCCACGAAAACAAAAACATTTTTCCTTGCTGTGACCTTAGCCTACCTTAAAGGTAATGGGACAAAGGGCAGTTACTTGTGAAAAAGTTGACCAATAACTCGGACAGTTGCAAGGTTGCTCTTCAGTGTAAAACTACACATTCCGTCCTAACAGGGAGGATTTTGCGCGTACTTAGATAGCAAATCCAAACAATATGCAACCCGAAATGACGGATATGGTTTTGATGGATGGAAGAGCTGAAGGGAGTTCAACGAATGCACGATTTATTTAGTTTCATTAAAAATATGAATTGTAAAAATAGTTATATCACTGATAACATTTATTTGTTTAACTTCATAGTATTTTGTTATGATTTTAATTGTACAATACTTTCCACCACTTATTGTGAATATCAACAGCTTCCTTTTCAGTTACAAATGCTTTATTTAGTATTATCAAACACGTGAAATAAAATGCTCGTCTCATTGTATAAGCCATTTAGTTTGGGTTAATTTATCTACAATTCTTTGATGCTGATTTCTGTTCTGTTTATCATTTAATGCATCCATTCTCAACCTAATTAACATTAAATTCCCTCTCAAAGGTATAAGTTGCACATGTTCACCAGCTTATTTGCCATCATGGACTGCTATAACGGAATTTTGGAACACGTTAAATACTCATAAACAATAACTAAGCAATAAGTTTCATAAACCAAAGAACTACTTAATAGTAGCAAGCTACTGCGGAGTGTGATGCTGATATGTTTACAGCTACAGCAAGCGGCACGGTTTGTGACCTATACCTGCGAACTCCGAAAGTATGAGGCACGCGTCGTCGTTCCTGTCACTGCCTAATCCACTCTCATTCTGGCGCATTTTTTATGCGGCTCTATTGGCGGTAAAAACCATCTATATATGTCACACACAAGCTGACCAACTACTTCTATATGTTCGTTCGCTGTCGATTTGAAACATCCTGTATTCACACATTGATATAGTTGGTAAGCAAGTAATGGATTTTCATTTTACTTACACTTCGCCAGGCATAGCAATTCTTAAGCAGTAGGTTTAAAGTTAGGTATCTATACTTAAACTACATATTAATACAATAAAGGTAAACAGCATTCAAGGTTCTCAGAAGTACACTATAAGACAAGATGTTATCTACGACGTCCCTGAAAAGCTCAGTGACAATTCAATTTTATTTTCCTTCCTGCTGGATTCAGTGCTTAGAAATCATCAATGATGAAAATTCTAAAGTTTCATTTAACTGTACAACTAAAAAAGATGTTTCAAAAGAAGTATACAATAAACTGGAGTATCAATTAGTACCAGAATTCAAGTGTTCGAAGTTTGAAGTCAGAGGTTGTCTATTATGTACTCCATTATCTTGGTTGAACAGCATGTTCTGCTCAGCTCCACTTGTCGCGCTTTAGTACAAGCTTGGCTAAAGTTGTGTGTTATTTGTGAGTTATTCGTCCGTCAAATTCATACTTGCGCACTTTCCTCAGCGTAGGCGATCTTCCTTCCAAAACTTTCTCCGTACAGTGAACTCCCTTATCAACAATCAGGATGGTTAAACCAAAATTACATAATTCTCTACTTGTAAATTTTGTGTTATACTTACCAATGCTTCGGTTGAGACTTTGTAATTAATTATTCATCTGAAAGGCAGAGCTGACATTTGCCGATGATAGATGTTAGAAGTTGCACATTTCATTCACAGGTATTAAACTGTTTTCATACAATTTATAACATAGTAAGTATAAGAGAATATGCTTGGGAAGGAAACATTATGGACGGAGGCAGAAAAAGTTTGTGCAAACGTTAAAGGTAAACCGAATGAATTTGCAAGTTGGTTCAGAGCAACAATTCCTTCCAAAGCTTTACAAGGAACGTTTCTCAGTATAAAGGGTCATCCTAAACAAACGTTGTGCAAATGTAAGAATATAAATTAATAATAAATTAATTGTAGCAAGTCCTGAAAGCTCTTTCAATAAACGTAGTATGTATTATCACCATGACTACTGATTCCAAAGACACAAAGAAATGATATGTAGTGTGGAATGGCCATACAGTTTCCAGATTGTTTTCGAACACAACTAATTACATAAAGATGGGAATTTTATTACCGAGAAGAAAAATTCCATTAGTCCATCTGCAGCAATGCGTCGACCCGCCGCAATTTAATCAACAACAGTCAATCATGATTACACGTAATTCTGTTGCCAGTGTCACCCTCCAATGCAACTCTGTTCCGGTTTTGTGTGCGGGGGGACAGAAAGAGATAGAACGAAAACTCTCTTTTGCACATGTTTTCCTTTAAGTGTCTAAATAAATTTCACTCAGGTACCACTTAACTTGTCTCTTTGCCAGGGAAAAGAGGTAGATTTCCTTTCTTTTCACGACTTATCTTTCTCCAAGCTCTTCTCTTCAACTCCCTCTTCATTTTCTCTCTCAAGTTCCCCGAAAGCAATAAGAAGTTGCTAAAGAAATGTAAAATGATACCACATGTTCCAAATGGTTGCTAATAATCAACAATGGCTCTTCTGTACGGAAATTGCCTGCACAGATGTTCTTGGGTCCAATGGAAGAACATGCCGTTATTTTTTCCTTTCTTTTCTACTCTCTTTCGCTCGAGAAAGTTCTTTCAGAAAAGTTTTCCCGGGAAGCACGTGGCGCTTGGCCGGTTCACACAAAAGTCCTGCCACTTATTGCAGCGAGCTGGGGTGACATCACCGTTACAACAAAGAGGGATTTCCTTCATTAATGGGAACGTTCACTCATATTTGCTCGAGGAGCAAAAACTCCATGCAGCCACTTACTATCAAATGTTTATGTTTTACAATGTAAGACATATCGGGTGTTGAATGAAATGGGCTGAAATCATGATAAACTGACTGCAGGCTCCTTAGAACTTAGAGTTACACGACATTCATCATTCAGATAAGGGAAAACCTTGAGAAAAAGACTTAACCAGATGATTCATCCTGAATGAACAACGAAATTGGGATGTCTTTAATGTGAGGAAGACGCTCTACCATTACGCTACAATAGCGGTTTCCTAAGTTTCGATAAAGATAAAAAAAACATTACATTTAAAGGCTAACTCGGTAAGGGGATTTTCTTGGGCATTTTCGTGTCGCATTATTGGAAGACGCTGGGTAACATATCAATTAGTACACAATCAAGTACATATCTTTATCAATTTTTATTCAGGAACCTCAAGAGCCGCGTCGTGGCCGCTCTATTCTCACGAAAGCGGCCGGGATTCTCACAGCGTGTGAGAATTTTGGTGGAAAAAGCGGCGGGGAGCAGATTTCTTCAGGATGCTCCGGTTTCCCCCGCCATATCACTCCACCGGTGTTACGTCTTCATTTCATGTATCATCAACCGTATGCAGGTAGTAACAACACTTGTTAAACTCTCCGAAGTAAAGGAAACCCTAACTCGTGCGTTTCTGATGAAATCCCGATTTGCAATTTGTTGGTGAAATGCAATACCTGCCCTAGTTTATCTGGATAACGGGTAGTGACGGTAAAAATACAAGCACGGAGGAAAAAAATTACGAAATCACGCAACATAGGTCACAGCTCTCGTATTATATGGATTACATTAAAAAAAAGTTACAAACTAAAGTTTGTCATTTTATGGCCAAGGTCTTCCAGTATTATAAAACGTTTGCATTTATTTTTAGCCAAACAAAAGTGACGATATGAAACTTAACTACACATGCCACCTGGAGTGAAAATATAGGGCTCTCGTCGATAAAATACCATAGCTGTATAAAGACCCTCACATGCCATTAAGCCTGAAGGATTCTTGCTCGGGAAACTACTAAGCTAAAACACCAATGTATCTACTTTCAGCCTTAGCAAATATCTCATTAACACTTAAACAGCTAATCAGCGATAGTATATATATATATATAAAAATAGGTGTATATGTATGCAGGTAAATAGTTTACGCAAAGAAGGATGAACCTGGCATCTCAACCCGCTATTGGAGCTTCTGAGCGCACACCCCGGGAGGAACGGATGAGATGAAGGAGCCGCAGTAGACGTATGGGCTGTAGGAAGGCACGACGTCAACGATAGAATCGCGTTGAGTTGCTTTGAAGCTACTGGCTTGACCATCGGGCGGGCAAATCTCGGTGGCGACCTGTCCAAAACGTAGGACTGTGACTCAGCGGTCCCTTCTAGCAGAAACAGGGAAATGACTACCCGAGCAGCAGAGATTCATCGGGCCTCTATTTGAAGGAGTCAAAAAGAAGTTATGAATCGCTAATTTTACGACAGTCAGACACACAGCCCCGGAGTCGACCTGTTATGAGAACGAGGGCGACGAAATGTTTTCGTCAGGAACATCTGGTTTATGCATCCAGGAATAAACAGAGCTGGTTTTAATACAAAAATCACGTCAACTATGAAACGTCTGAAATACACCCAACATTCGATTTTCATGTTTTACACATCATTGGCTAATAATAGGTACGTAATATTTCGCTACCTAAGACCAAATTTATCTTGCAGATATATGCATATTGCATAAATCTCGACGCCATGCCAGCTTTACATCGATTGTTGAGATCCTTGGTTTGTTCCTAGAAACTTCTTCATCACGGACGCCCACGTGCATATCAATGAATACAAACAGGCTACATAGTTATGTGATTATCCTATAATTTTCTGGGTAGAAAGTTATTCAATCTCGGAAAAATTACTTCTATGAAGCAGTGCCTTTTCCTAGAAACCGTGCTAGGTTATAAGGGAGAATTAAATAGTTTTTGTGCCGTCTTAATAACTGGAATGTCTTCTGTAATTTGATATGAAATTTATTAGTGCTGGTACTGCTGGTTCTAGTACTGCTTGTTTTTAAAAACTTTACTCCATATGTAATTTTTACTGGGAAAATGTGCATAACTCTACATACTTTGGAGCAGAGAAATAAAATTTAACCCGTCTTAAAGGGAAGGTTCGCTCTATGATTTGGCATGGTCGTTAAATATGAGAGCTTCTGTGTACGAAGTGAATTGCATGCTTTCCTTACAAACATACTTTTTTATCCATTTTGCCTTGAAAACCTTTTCCCATGAATGGCATGTTCTGGCGTTCTTTGGAAGAAACTAATCGAAGATGCTCAAAATCTTCTCGGGCAGCAAGCTACAGCATGCATCCCGTTTACCGGCAATCTATCCAGCAGAATCAGCTGAATTCTCGCCAAATACAACATCAGGACCATCCATAAGCCACCTCCGAAGATTAAACATATGTTGAGATCAGTGAAAGTCAAACTGGACTTCCAAGTTCCAAGAGTGTACCGCATTCCCTGTGAATGTGGGACACCGTGTATAGCACAAACCGGAAGGGCTACTGCTACCAGAATAAATGAACATCGACGGAGCATTTGTTTAATGCAACCTGAGAAGTCTAGGCTGACAGAGCATTGTTTTGATAACGACCATAGAACCAAGTTTCGGAAGACGGCCATTCTGACAATATGCAACAATTACTGCATTATTACATTATTACAATTATTACAATTATTGCCTTTGTTAATATTTGTGTTATATCTAATGTTTCATTTGTGGTTACAACATTTAATACATTTCCTAATGATGGGAGAGATGCACACTCCCGAAACGTCGATTTCTAATCGTCTTTTCCACTGGCTTGCTGCCCGACAAGAAACTGAACATATCCGTCGCCAGGAAAGCTTCAGGTCTCATTCTAATGGAAGATGTTTAAACCATATTTTAGGAGATGAAAGTAACCACAAAATAGTGTTGTGGATCTACTGTTAATACATAAATGGTTATCTTATTTTTTAGATGCAGACAGATTTATATCAAAAGTTTATCTAATTAAAAAACAATCTGTTATTCCGTAATAAATAAGCTTACTGAATAAAAGTACAACATGCTCTGAAGGCCTGTATTTATATCTTGTGAACAAATGGGTAACGAGTAGTGACGTTCTAGATTTAAAATTGGCTGGGCTAGGCTTTTAATCCCCCCTTAAATAGAAATCCTTTGTTGCATTTTAACTAAGAAATTCTGTTAAATAAAACAATATACTTAGAAACAACTGGAAGGAACATGTCGACAGAATGAATGATAGCCGCATTCCAAAATTAGCTTTAGATTACAAAACATTAGGTATGAGAAATATTGGCAGACCAAGAAAAGCCTACCTCGGTAGCGTGTCTGCCTCACGTTCAAGAGGTCCCGAGTTCGAATCCTGATAAGGTTTTTCCCTGGGGTTTTACCTTATCCTGATAGACGAATGCCAGGTAACTCTAAGCTCCATGGGCTCATTAGAGCATCACTTCAACCAGTTCATTCATCGCCCGATATGACTTAACGTTGGAGGACATAAATTAAAAAAAAATTAAAAAAGATGGACGCACACTTTTAATTTAAAATTATGAGACCGAAACGAGCCTTGATGGCTTAAACCGTGAAAAGTTGTTGATGATGATGGTGATGATGATGATAATGATGATGATGATGATGATGATGAAATTATGTTAAAGATTTATCGAAAACTGCAAGCAGCTCAAAATACAACACTCCTCTTGCTTCATTGGTTAGGATCAAAATAATAAAATACATTTTCAGCCTTCTCGTGTTATCTAGACATGTGTACTTAAAGAAGGCTTGAAAAAGAAAAAAAAAAATGCTTATGATTTTTGCTTACTGCAAATGGCACTGCCTTGGTAATATTGCCGCATCAAATGCTCATTATCTATGCATAACTCATAGCATGAAATACTTTGCCTAATGAACACGTCGATATAGGTAACATGGAATATGCCGAGTTTCATCTACACTTTACTGATAAGCAACATCTATTTATACGCTTCATTTCCCATTCTCGTCAAGGCTTTTGGGTGCTTGCAGTGTTTTGTAGTCCTTACAACTTAACACATTTTGAAAGCAAAATATGCACATGGATGTTACAGGTAATAAATAGCAGTACAGCTTTAATTAGAAACTAAACGAATGGATATAAACATGAGCAAACCTAACCTCAAATCCTGAAAGTTCGAAA
Source organism: Mantis religiosa (assembly GCA_030765055.1). Taxonomy (NCBI): domain Eukaryota; kingdom Metazoa; phylum Arthropoda; class Insecta; order Mantodea; family Mantidae; genus Mantis; species Mantis religiosa. The sequence continues at coordinate 158,301,337 of CM060952.1, forward strand.
AGAGATAAACAATGAGTCAACAAGTCAGTGCTCCAAACCTCAGACCGTGAATTTCTATATTTTCAGTGTCGTACTTTTAATATAGTTTTGGACTGAATTTACAAACCACGGATAAAGGCACACTTCTTTAATTATGAGAGAACTTTACGGTGGCAACCAACAATAAAGCTTAAAAGTGATTCAAAAGAAAAACATGAAGCTTAATTTGCATAAAAGTTAGATTATTGCCCTTAGAGGTATATTCACAGCAGAAGCCGAGATTTGGTAGAATTAGTGGGATTAACATTTCTTCAAAAATGGAAAGCATACACTTGGCACTGCTGATTAATAGAAGTGTACAACACCGAGCCTTCCAGTTCCAAAGAAAACCACTTTACAAATAACCATTTTAGAATAACAGTCAAGAACTTCCACATGTATTTATGAATAAAAATAGCTATTTACAACATGTCATGATCAGGCTGGGGAATTCTGTACCTCCCTCAAGTTATTTACAATCACACTATACGGCAATACAAAGAATGTAAACAGCAGCACTTACGATCAATGATGGCAAATAAATTTGCCTGGTCACTGCTATCTGCAAATTCCAACACACTGTAGGAGAAACGGAGTGTGTTGTGTTATCTGCGACTCCCTGCATGATGTCCAGTAACAGATGAATTTCATTTCCTTTCAACTTGTCGTGAATTCTTAGAAAGGCCATTACCTGCTTAAGATTCTTCGTTTGCCATAACTGTACTTACTCTCCTTTTCATCTTATATTCACCTAAAATCGTAACGTGATTTAATAATTTAAGTCGCGTTACATCAAAACATTCACTGATATTATTGCTCACGTAATTCAAGTTAAAAAGAATTCACATCCATCTTCATTTCAATCTTTTTGAATCAATTTCCGTTATGTCAATGATAAGTTCCAGAGTGACAACTTCGATAATTACGTTTCGCATACGTAACATAAGAGCTGAGTAGTCAATTAAACCTGAAAGGTTGAAAAGTTTCTAGTAGGTGATGTCTTGTGGAAGCGTGAATAGTTCAAGTTGGTTGCAGTACAATAGGTTAACACGGAAAGATGAGTCAAAATGGACTTCGTGCCAGCGTTTGTTTCCTTAATACGTATTACAAAAGCCATAATCGTAGTGACCAAGATGTTTCTGCACTATGCCAATAAAACTGTTATGTTTCCCCAGCTCTGTTTACATTTTCCTTGTAACAACCTTTTTCTAAACTCTAATCACAACTCACTTCACAGAACTCTCCACAAAGTTTTTTTCGTACGCCTTTGAACTGATTTTTTTTATACATTTTCATTTCAATTGCTTAGCACAGATGGTGCATACAAATTGTGTAGCTGTATACACAAAATTAAAGTATTCAGGGAAAGAGGATACTCATATTAGAGTCCTTAAGCAAACTGGTCTGATTAGTGCGAGTATAAATTAAATAACTTCTTCATTACAGAATAAATGAACATTATAGAAATAAAATGTCCTGTGGCAAGCGCGCCTTCAGTCTTGATGCAGCATCAAGGCGACGTCCCAGTTGGAAGAATAAAGCACCTGATACATAAGGAAGGTGAGCAAAGAATCTGCTTGTCGTTGTAGAGATGTACTCAATTAATGCCATGTCCAATTCTCTATGCAGCTGTGCATTCCGGATGTACCACGTGGCGTTCACAGACAAACGTAACATCCTGTTTTGAAACACCTGAAGTTGTGAATATGAGTAGGTGAAGTACATCCCCATACAGGACTGGCATATAGAAGAAGTGGTCGTAGAATACTCTTGTATAGTAGCAGCGTACATTCGACTCGTAAAGAGGATTTGCGGTTGAGGATGGGATACAACTTGTTAAAAACGAGCATAGGCTTGATTTAGTTTGCTTTCGATATGTGTACTTCATGTCAGACCACGATCAAGATGGACGCCAAGATATTTGACTGCACAATCAGAAGGTAACCAGGGTACTTCGGTGGTATATAGTCGTATATTTGCCGGAGCAGCAGGCCTGCGCAAGGTGTAAAGCTTAAGAAGACATTTGCTTGGATTAAGTGTGATACGCCAGCGAGTTAACCAGTGCAGGAAAATATCCAGGGAAGGTTGTTGTAGGGTTGTAACGGCAGTTTCAACAGAGAAGTGAGAGGTAAATATGACTGTATCGTCAATAAACAGTGCGGTGCTTGTTGCAGGAAGTTCAGGCATGTCAGCAGTATATAGACTGTAAAGAAGAGGCGCAAGGACGCTACCCTGGGGCACGCCGGCTCAAATAGTACGGGGTGCGTTGACCCAACATGCACAGAAAATTTTGAACTGCACTGATTCTATCACTACCTGTCCATGAAATACAAAGAGCTTAGATACTCTATTAAAACAGCCAGGCCTAATGTGTTCCGGGAAGTTTGCTCCCACGGGTGATGGATAGGGTTGGAGCTACAGGAACTCATTTTTAACTTACGGAGAAAATGATTGGGTAACTGTTGTCATTCCCCGATGTCCCCGTGTCACACGATAATAACTCTAAAAATCCATTTACAATGTAAAACAAATTTGATACAAATTCGACAAATCTGTAAAATCCCAAGGATAGGAATGTACTCGCACAATCATATCCCACTTCATTCTCAAATAACGTTTACTTTTTTGCTTCTGATTCGCAGCTTTTAATGCTGTTGCTGCAAATAAGGTTTCTTCTGATTTTTTCCTCTAATATTATCATAATAGAGGCGTTAAATAAATTGTTATAACAATCATAGTACTTAAACTTGAATTCTGTTATAAGAAGTGAACTTTATGGCGAGATCGAAACTTGAAATCCATTTTAAGCCTCTCTTCCCTGCAGAATTTTCCTGTGGCTATTGTCCGCATGAGCTAAATGCAGGTTAGTAAAAAGTATTTTGCATACACCTTGGAAACTGGTCTACATTACTTTCAGGGCGATTAATTGGATGTTTTAAACCTTTCTTAAGATATCTGCGTTTTATATATGCCACATAACTGCAACATTTTTTTTTTTCACTTTCATGAATTTTACAAAACTCTACTGCAGATTTGAACAAAAGAATGGTATGCCTTGTTTCATATCTATTTTTAGATATATCAATAAATACGTCAATAAATCTTTAGACGATGCCCTAGTCGAATGGTTAGACTGCTCATATCTAAAGATCCTTGTTCGCTCCTGGTAACCCATTTGCATTTGTGGTGGATGAAAACGCAAATTTTTCTTTAAGTTCGACGGTTTTCTGCGCCACTCATTCCACCTATCCTCCATCACCTTTTCTTTAATTAATTTCGTTTTCCTTTCATACAATTTTCCTCTTCACTTTATTATTGGAACAGTGGCCAATCTTCCGATGGCGGAGGAAACCGGAGGTCCCGGATAAAACTCGCTCCCGCACAGTGTTGTCTACCACAAATACCACATGCGGTCACCTGGGATCATTCCCGGGCTGTCTTGGTGAGAGTAAACCGCTGGAGGTCTACCCGCTCGCCCTCGACGCGGCTGTTAGCATTACCATGGAACACTGTTCTCAAAGAGCCAGTCCAGCATTGACATGAATCTGTAATAAGCCAAGTGTTTCAGTCTTAACACTCATGAACTTGTTTGTGTGCAGGCAACGTTTCCTTGGAAATCTCTTCGGCAGAACAACATTCCTACAAATGACGCAGAAAAGTATTCTAGCCGCCTCACTCCAGCTCCCAATTATGGTAAAGCAAATCCCTACTTTGTCCACGTGTGCAGCGTTCTTTCCGTTTTTAGTATGAACTTGTTTTTCCTTCAAAAAAGAAAAGAAATCTAAGCAGTAATGTACGGCCATTACATTATCCCTTTGATAACTTGAATGCACAGCACTGCTACTGTGCACAAACTATTGGCTTTTTGGAATGGAAGCCGACTTTTCATGCAATACTGTCAAACCCTTCTCCTAAAGCATTGCTAAACTACATTCAATAGCTATTGAAATACCTTATAATTTGCGTACTTGCGACGCTGAAAGGTTTTAGAACGCCATGCTATGAAATGTGTTTTTATTTACAGTTGCTTTATAATGTTTATCGAATTGATTCCCGTGTTCATTGATTTGCTCTAATGATTTGGTAATTATCGTTATTTAAAGATATGGTGCTCGCTAATTCCAGAGCCTCACTCCAAATTGGATTTGGAATATTATTACTGGTGATGAATCTTGGATTAATTATTATGATCCTGAAAAGTAAAGTTAATTTGTACCATAGGTCTTTCGAAGAGAAGTCTACAAACGTTCGACGAATTTGCAGAGCTGTAACAAAATGGTTGCTACTTTAATATTTTTTTCCTAAAATCGGTTATAGTGTTACAATATCATTAGAAGATAAAAGTAGTCCATAGTACAATAGTCAAAGTTTCAAAGGAATCAAAATGGCCCTAGTACTGGTTAGGAATATTTTCAAATGATAGCTTTATTAAAAGATTCATAATAATTTAGTGCCTTAAATAACGATTAAAATAAAAGTAAAATAGTTCATAGTTATACGTTACACACTACAAATAAAAATATAATAACAACCTAATACTTTTTGGGGTTCTGAAATTCAACAATGGTAGAAAATCAAAAGACCTCTTAACGGTAAATAAAACAGTCATTTGTGTTTCTTACCATATATGTATATAACATTACAAAAATCATCATGTGCATCCAAATATTTCCAAAGATGTTTTCAAAAACATTGTAGAAACTAAGATAAATTTTAGGGAGTTTGGGCTTTCATTTTGGTTTCAATAAATATGTTTAACAAAAAATTAAGTTTTATTGGTTAGAAAATGGAATGTCATTATGTGCAAATAAGCTTTAGCTGGAACAAAACTCCATTCAAAACATTACAAATCCACGTAAAAAGGTTCTGCCGCACAGGTGTAAAGCGACATCGTAAATAATAATAATTAATAATTATAATATTAATAATAATTTTTCGTACCCTCTGAAAGTTATACTTAGCTTCATTACTTACAAGAAATGTTTAAACACATCTCCTCAAAGATGTGAACAGAGTTGTTATTCTTTCCTTGCCATAGATGTTCAGCAGGTTTATTTTGACAGCAGATCCCATCTCATGCAACAAAAACAACCAGTATTTATCCGGTATATCGATTTTGTTTTCTCTCAACTCGTGCACGTGGTAGTAACTCAGCTGGATGAGGAACTGTGCTGTTTGCTGGACGCTCAGTTTTTGAACGATCACCATGTAGAAGGAGCTTAAGAATACAGAAAAAGACAGGCTGGTCTCTCCAGGGTGTCTTCACAAGACTCAGTACTCAAAATTTTAACGCCTCAAATATATTTTTGGGCCAAAATCGTTTCAGCTTCTGAAGAGCCTTCTGCAAACTTCACTTAAAATTCCAGTATGGACTCCTACTTCCAACTGTTTTATTTATACTTTGAAATTAAATGTAAAGCACAAAAACGTTGGATAAAGCCAATTTGAAAAATAAACCTCAAAATCTCTGAGTATATATTTTCTATAGCATGGCCGTTTGTCATTAAAAGTGTTTTCTGACAAAGAGGCTTAGGTTTCATCTATTGCTATTTTTTTATACATTTTACTGACATACATTTCTTAAACTTCAGTCAGAAAATTTCAGCTACAAAAGGTATGTAACCTGCAGAGGGAGAGAGAGAGGGAGGGTGGGAGGGAGGGAGGGAGGGAGGGAGGGAGAGAGAGATCGAGAGAGCAAAGTACGGGGTAGCTAGCTTTATATGACTGAACATTTCCCTAAAAATCTAAAACAAGAAGCAAAATTAAAGCTATTATATTCAACTCATTTCCTATTATTATTCAAATTCTTTTTTTACTGAATTGATTTTCAAAGGAGCAATGAGCACTTCTATTCTTTCAACAGGGACGCCGCCTAAGTGCTGCACCAATACACACTTGCCACAGAACATTTTATTTCTATAAAGTGTTAATTCTGTAGTGATGAAGTTATGTAATTTATATTCCAACTAATCATATCAGTTTGCTTGAGGACCCCAATAAGATAATCCTCTTTCCCTGTATTCTTTAATTTTATTCTGTATCTATAGCTCCGCAATTTATGTAACACTATCTGTGCTGATCAAATGACAAATAAGAGAGAGAAACAGCACTTCTGCTTTATTTCTCGTTGTACTTTGGAAAAAATGATTAATGCCTTGCATCTTATTCATACTCTGGAGCAAAAGCTTATTGCACAGCAAGATCTGGATAGTTATACTTGGGGTCTATTTTGGGATTACAGCGATCTAGGATTTGATTTTCTTTCTGAAGATAATCATCCTCACAACCATAATCTCAGCAAAACATCCACCCGCATTGCAGAGCTCTCGCTTTTAAGAACAAAGCAAGATCTGTTGTAGTCGATTGGATTCATTTTATCAATACGGCTGTTGGCCTTAATTTTCTTCTTATGTTTCGGACTCCACATGCACCTCCAGTTTATCGCAAAACAGTAATTTTCGGAAAGAGTCACGTAAGCTATTACGCTCTTAACGCGAGTTTTCTTATATACTAACTTTAATTTCCTTTCGCTCTCTTTGTAATAAAAGAAGTGGACGGCGTGAGAAGAACATGGTGCCCCTTCCCCTTTACAAAAACTGCGGTTAAGCTGCGGTGTCTCGGTTTGTTTTTACACGTTCTTTTTTGTTGTTTCTCTTGTAGATTTCCCCCTTTCGAAGGATCGTTCCCAATAGACTGACCACTAGCATGTGATTGTCTGAAGAAGGGACTACGATGATGTTCCCCGTGTCACAATCTCAAGGGACACTTTAGGCTTCTTCTAACGGAACGGGTTCAGTTCTTGCCTTCTGCTATTTGTCTTATTGGCCCTAAGAGGGGTAAGATAGAGGAGCAAAACGGAGGGGGGAAAGAAACGGATAAAGCGCTCACATCTCGTTGTGGTAATAGCATTTGCTTTTTGTTTCACAATCGTCTACGTTAGCTCAAAACATTGTACTCACTGAAATTACCTTTGAAGAAGTGTCACTAAGTAAAGAAAACAATGCAAAACCGACACTCTACTAAATCGCAAAAGCTAAATTATTGTCTTTACTTTTGAGCATTATTCCTCCCTACAGTAAAATCCATACGGAAATTTAGCAACGAATACTCGTAGATGTTATGTTTTGAGATAACCTAAATTAATGAGGACACGTTTCCAGATACAATTTAGCTTTTACGTTTTTGTGTACATGTTATTCAGAGCACCGAACAAAAAAGAAAAGGAAAACCAAATTTCTGCGCCTCTTTAAAGTGGAACAATTTTCAGGGACTGCTTCTATACAGGGTGACTCACCTAAAATTAGCTCCCGCGATATTTCCGAAAATAAAGTGCTATTGATGTGAAGTTTTCACAGCACCGTTTGGTAGCCAGCGGCCCGTAGTTTTAACTTTAAATAGCTTTTAATAACACTTAGAAGTTGTATTTTTGGAGCAAACAAACACTTTTTAAACGCAACAATGCCTAATTACATTTAAAAATCAAAAGTGTGGTAAATTAGAATGTTAATGGTGTTTTACGAAGGATTCTAGTGCCAGTAGCTATAATTTATTATTTATTTTATATAACTGTAATTTATTATTGTTATTATTATTAATTATTATTATTATTATTATTATTATTATTATTATTATTATTATTATTATTATTATTATTATTATTATTATTATTATTATTATCATTATCATTATCATTATCATTATCATTATCATTATCATTATCATTATCATTATCATTATCATTATCATTAATTATTTATTATTTATTATTTATTATTTATTATTATTATTATTATTATTATTATTATTATTATTATTATTATTATTATTATTATTATTATTATTATTATTATTATTATTATTATTATTATTATTATTATTATTATTATTATTATTATTATTATTATTATTATCATCATTATTATTATTATTATTATTATTATTATTATTATTATTATTATTATTATTATTATTATTATTATTATTATTATTATTATTATTATTATTATTATTATTATTATTATTATTATTATTATTATTATTATTATTGATTTTTGGAGTATAAGGTAGCTGAATTTTTAATATGAGCAACTTATGTTTCAAACGTGTATGTTAAATTTTCATCAATTTGTTTAAATGAGCATATAGTAAGTTTTCAAAATTATTCCAAAGTAAAATACCCAAAGTCTGAGTTAATTTCATATGAAGTTGATAAAGCTGTATGTTCATTTGATTAAGCTTTTCATAATGTAAAATTTTCTCTGTTTTAATTATCATTTTCCCGCCATTTTTGTTCAGTGCAATTCTTCCTGAATTTAATATATTATTTTCTTACAAAAGTTGGAGTAACATTATTAATTAAGCATTGATTGAGCATTGATGGAGCAGAACCCACAGAAGATGGTCTGAAGCAAAGACCGAAAAGCGCTTTTGGAGGAAATGGTAAACATCGAACAGCCTGAGTAATCTTACATATTAAGCATGCCAGCTACTCATATTTATATAAAACAAAAAGCTCACTTTTAACAACTTGACAATTCTTCTTTAAAATTATAAGTACCAAATTGTCCAGAACGGAAATAAGTACAGACTGGGATGGCTAATGTGTTTTAATAAAAGAAATCGAATATGCCTATATTTCATCTTGAATATGAATTTTAATACCCTGTGTAAAACACTGTAGAAAAAGTCTTCTACTGCGAAAGAAACTTTAGTTGGGCACGAAGTTGTTGTCAAATTTGAACTGTCGGCTTATTTTCGTCTGTGTTTCACCTCTAACATTTTCCTAGAAAGTTTCTTTAGTTAAAATAACCTAAACTGTACACAGGAGTGTACATTAACTAAGAAGATGGAGTACCCTGTGTAAGCATGCAGCACTTGTAGGTGGGCGGGAAAGCCACGACTCTTGAGAGACTGTGGACGGAGTTTTCACTACAGTGGACATTCCCTTCATTAGACATTACTACCCGTAAAACAAGTGGCGAATACAGCTTTGGGATGGCCGTAAGCACAAGTTTTTCATGGACCCTCTCCACCGAGAGTGTGCTGGATGACTTGGAGTAATGACGTTACTGCAGTTACAAGAGCCTCGCCATTAGAGATTGTGCTCCCCAACCCCAATGTTCCTCACTGAGGTGGTAAATGTGGATGGCATCGTCTCGAATGTCTTCCTTTTGTGCACACCATGACCGTCATCAAATGCTACTCTAACAAATGTGTCAAAATAGTGATGTGCATGTTAGTTATACATATAATCTACGCAAAATATTTCCCTAATTCTTATTACCAATGATTATAAATCATGTTTATAGATTCTAAACCCACTCCACTTAATTTCGATATAGGTTTTTTGTTCCTTCAGAAATATGCTTTCTCTGACTTAAATACGATAATTTTTTGTGAAATTGTCAGTGAATAACGTAACCCTAAAACGGAAAGTTGGTTAACAATAAACTTGATGTTTAAATTTCGTATCTTTCCAATGATGCGACAGAAATCCCCCTATATCATAGCATCCTTTAAGTTCGTAGTTTCTCGTTATATTCTGTATACTAACTAATAATAGATATAGCGATATTATTTACGACATTTGCATAATAAATAAAGTTAACTATTACTTTGAGAATCACTTGTGACATCTCTTCATTTTGAATTGTATTGAATAACTGATTTACCATAGGAGAGGACGATATGAAATTTCAGCATACACAGGTTTCTCTCAAATATATTGTGAAGCACCTCGAAACCTGACGAAGCCACACGAAAGCTCACGAAGCTTCACGGACAGGCACGATCTTACGTGAAGTTACGAGAACATCATATAATTTCTCTGTCGCCTTCTCCCTCTGTTACTCTCACTCTGGGCGTGGCTTGGACGCTATCTGTCTCTTTCACTCCCGCTTCTCTCTCTCTCTCTCGGCGTTCGCTTACGAGCGGCCTCTTGACAAAATGTTAACGGAGAGGTTCCTGGGAAATAGTTTAAATTACTTTTATTTTTATCAAACGTAAACTTGTATTTTTTTCTCGCGGTCATTTAAGTTTAAAGTCGCAACATACATACCACATCATAGCAGGAACGTATTCTTAACTCACAAATGTCAAATTTCTGCTCATTCAGAATATATACATATTTTGAACGAACTGAGTTAGCTCCACACTTGTTTCATTTAAATGAAATCGAGTATAGTCCACTTGCAAGATATATTAAGATTGGGGGAAAATTAGATATAACTTGAAGCTGTATGTTATGGAATACCTATGTTGAATTTTGTTCTAACTTAACATTTAAGAATATTTGAAATGATTTTCATTATGTTTAAATGAAAGCGTTAGGTGCGCGTTTATGGAAATAATTTTAAATAATTTCTTATCTGGTAAATAAAGAAAAATATTAATATTTTGGTGATAGTAAAGGTAATTGTAGTTTTATAGATAATTGCAAACGTTTTAACATTTGCTTTAAGCAGTAGGTTTTAAAAACACACGTTTTAAAAACACGTTTTTGAATACACGCTACAGCTTCAAATAAAATAAACATCAATGTTACATTCACGCGGATTTCCAACCACTATCGCATAATTGTATCCCACATAACAATTATTCTTACCAATAATAAATACAGTTTATTGTCTACCTAATGGCGACAAAGGTTAACAGAAATGACTTCATTGGCGGAGTCACACCGCTTGACTCTCACAACTCGGCACGGGTTCATTCACGGGGCGACCACAAAGTGAAATTTGTGATGAACAACACCGAACTGGGGTGGGTTTTCTTAGGGAGCTCCGGTTTTCCCCGCTATTATACCACCATTGCTCCGTTATCATATTTCCTTTCATCCCGCTCATCTACTTCCCTCACCGTCATTCCGGGAACTGGGCTGATCACCCATCCCTGGATTTCTCTCTCTGATCCATAATTATGGATCTCTCAGCCAACCGCTAAAATGTTATAAGGGTTAGAGGGCCATAAAATGAACAGGACGTGCCCTATACCAAGAGAAGAAGACTTCATTTGATATTTCTTGTAAAGTACAGGGACTGAAGTGATAGCCAAACTGCTTGAAACTTGTCGCTGATTATAAAAGTTCATAAACTCTTTACACAACAAAATAATACAATATATAGTCCTGAATGAAGAGGCCTTCATAGACAAATCTGAGAAAATTCAGGATCCAAATTTTATTGATCATAAACATATATATTTCTTCCAGTAATGTCAGAAGAATTTTCAAGAAAATCAAAACCAAAGTAATTTTGACCATGTTAATATTAGTTTAAGGAGGCAGGATTTTCTTTTTAAAATTGTCACGTATAATTCTTGAAAAATTCTCACTTTCAATAATGGGACTTCGTTTCTGAGTCGCGCTGTTCTCTCTCTCTCTCCCTCTCTTTTTCTCACATACACACGCACAAAAAAACATTTGTTTTCCTATCATTGCCTCTCTCTCTCTCTCTCCCTCTCTCTTTCTTTCTCACATATACACAAATAAAATACATTTGTTTTTCTATCATGTTTAAAATGTTATACTTACCAGTACAAAATAGAAGGTGGATTTGGAAAATTATAAACAAAATAATTGCACTTGAATACTTACACACCTTAAGTGTTAGAAGGTTAGGGTAAAGTTAGAAGGTTATAGAAGAAAACAGGTGAGTATTTTAACAATCATTTACCAGTCCATTAACAGGCAATCATATAAAACCCAAGCTTCTCTAGCTATTTTAAATTGGGAGTAATGTCGCACAACACAATAGAAACAATGCAATTACTGCAAATGTTGTATTGTATGTCCTCAATGCAAAAGAAGAGGTAAAAATTACCTACATGCAACCGGTCTCACGTGAGATACAATCTTAATGTGCCAACATTAATAAAAGTATCGCTTTCTAGCACTATGTGCAGGTGGTTTAAAAATGCGGAGGAATAAGCTATCATCGTAGATGTTGAGATTGGGATGGGGTCAGCTTTAGTTACTGGCACATGGCCATCTGCAGCCTGCGCCACAAGGACAAATGGAAGATGGATGACTGGTCTAAGGGAATGAGGCAGCCAGCGAGATTGGATGCAAGAGGAGGGAAGAAATCGGAGAAGATGGACGGGCGGGGGGTAGCAGACGGCAGTAACTTGGGAGGGTAGTTCCCAACAAAAACAAAATGCAGCAGTGCTAGAGTTCTTAATTTGTATCGCGTGTTATGAGTAATACTATCTACTCGGTTTACCCATAGAGGCATTTTAATTGTTATAGTTTGCAGAATTTCATTTGAAGTTGGATTTTATACATTGAAAACCTTACAAAGGATTTCAATTTATTCCAGGGTGAACACAATAGAGTAGTTTGGAAGTGTCTTCCGTAACTAAAGTCTGTTTAGTTATAACTCGTGTGCACTTCGACCGCTGCCTTTGACGAACCCTTATAATCGTTTTACAACACAGACCCTCCTTCTCCCAGACTTTTCAGCAGGGATGCCACCTTTCTCGATACGCCATGGGTATCGTACGAGGTTTCGTCTAAATAAATTATCTTTATGTCCATTACTGCGAAACTTCCTTAGTTTTGACGATATATATCGTACTGCGAAACTTCCTTAGTGTGTGTATGTGTGTGTCTGTGTGTGTGTGTTTGTGTGTGTGTGTGTGTGTGTGTGTGTGTGTGTGTGTGTGTGTGTGTCACCAAGCTACAATTCTACTGGTTTCCATAATAACCCTTAACTTATTCAAAGTGTGGTATTTGAAACCCAGCTCCTTTAGGAGGCCACGCAAAGCGCAGTGCCCATAAGCAAAATCACAAATTTCTTGCAAATGTGCAACCAATTCGTCTAAGGTGGGCGCTCTCCCTTTTGCATAGAATCTATACATTTATCGGCGAATTAAATCGCATGTGAAATTATCTACTTTAGAGAAACGTTCCCTTTTCTTTCCACACTTGATTGGCGTCTTTGGTATTCCTTTCGCCACATTATTTCTTACTGTATTTCTGTGAATACTCCGAATTTATCAGGTTCATTGCACGACCCCTTACGAAGATTATTTGTCAGCACATATTTATATGTGTTCTAAAACAAGCGCTTGAATTTGCTTAGAAACAGTTCCTGTATTAACTTTTTTTTTTTTTTTTTTTTTTTTTTTTTTTTTTTTTTTTTTTTTTAAGGCTTTTCCAGTAATATAACTCGGCCCAGTTATTCACACTATTGTCTTCACTTTGATTATTTTCACTTGACTGAAAGTTGTCTACTACTTAATTTGCATTTATCACTGCATTTCCCTCCCATGGTCTCCACATCGTGACACAACGAATTTCTGCACGTAATGAAACAGATCAACTGGAAGTTGGAACTTTGACAACTGAAACTCCACGTGGAGTAGACATGCGACTGTCATTTCCAGAAAATCAGGGCTGCTATTGGTCCTCAACGACAGTGTTCCATTTCTGAAGTGTGGAGTTAGATTTATGACGGTCATTAGTGGGCAGGAGGGTAGTTTCTTTTGAGCGGCAACTGCATTCGCGTTCACTAGAAAGACTTTACTAATGAAAAGAAGTGGCTTACACTTTTAAATTAAATAATACAGTGTAACCTGTTTGTTGTTCTTTGCCAAATCTGGATCCTTTGCTTGGGATGATAAAGAAATATTTATCCCAATATCTCAATATAGAGAGTCATGGCTAGAGATTATACGGAATTTAATTTAATTATGCTATGGGGCTACTCAGGAGAAAATTGGGTACAATCATGTCTGAGGTTTGGAAAACAAATAAGAGACGGGGTAAAGCAGTCTTAATGAAGTCATTTTGTACCCACTCAAGAGATATTTTGATCAGTAGATCGCATTAACATTACCTCTAGAGTATTTTCAATGTTTATTGGAGTACCTGGGATTATATTTTCATTATTCTTTACCTCATATGCATTGCAAACTGTCATTAAAAACAATGAGTTTAATTCAATGCAAGGTTTGAAAATACCGGGTATTTCACATGGCATTTGAGTGCATATCTTTGCCACATACATTTTAATAATACCAAAAGGTTATTTCTTAGCTTATGACATTAGATAACCTGCAAAAATGGTGTTGATATACGTGTAGAAGCGGCCCTGGGGAATATGAAGACAAAAAGTAGGTCACGTGCTGAGTAGAGCACGACGACAGATGAAATTACAGTCCCCCCCCCCCCGCCGAAGTTCAGGTAAGTCTGGTTCCTTGCTTGTTCTCACATTCGCAACAAGATCTACCTTTTTCAACACACTGCATAAGACCTGCACTGCAGAACCTGCATCTATCATATACTCGTACACTGCAGCAGGGAAGTGTCTGTTGGAGTGGGGAAAAGGATTGAGTTAATGACCCAGTAGGCACTTAAATTCCAGTATATCTTTAAAAAAAATGTAGAAAATACTCCAGGTACGAATTGAAATACATCAGGTGCAGGTGTATTCTGTATATCATTTTATATTCCTCCAATATATTTCTATGTAAACAATATAGATATTTGGAATGAATTGAAGAGAAAACTAACTACTGAGCAGTGAAAATAAACTTTGTTCTGAACTAACAAGAAAACAAGGAGACTTTGGTTCACAATATACTTTCGTAAATTATTGAAAAACAGTTACGTACGTTCCGGGGCAGGCCATTAAAGTAAAACATTACCAATTAAACTGAATTACTCTGTAAACAAACATTAGTTACTTATTTTAATGTCTTCAAAACTATAAAGACTATTTCAACCAGCGTACCCCCTAAAAAGGCAGAAAATGGAGGTAAGTATTAACACGCGAAATACCTTTAACATATGCGATTAACACGGTGCAGAAGCACGTTTCATATAGTGCAACCCCTATAAAACTGAACCATTGCAATAGGCCATAACCCATAATCTAATAATGGGACACACGTGAAACTTTGGGAGCATATAATACACAACTGGAAGATTACGTTACACTATTTACATCTCAGAGAAAATGTTGGAAGTGTCCTCCACCAGCACTCGTCTCTCCATATTCTCTGAAGTTTTACGGAGAGTATGCTCGCCAATGTTACTTATTTCGGTTCGAATGGATTCCTTGAGAACATCAATTGTCGACGGCCTATTCTTGTACATTCTATTTTTTAGATACCCCCAGAAGAAAAAATCCAGTGAGTTTAGGTCAGGGGATCTGGGGGGGGGGGGAGAGGCACAAACCTTTTGAGATTATTCGATAATCAAAGAAACTGTTCACAATTTCCATGGAGTCATTAGGTGTATGGCACGTTGGTCCATCTTGCTGGAGATAACATACCAATATAAACTTCAGTGTCTACAGTCGTATCAAAGAAAATGGGCCTTTAAGACTGCCAACAATTGTCAGTGTTGACAATTCTCCCAGAACCACTGAGATCATTAAAACAAATTTATACATTCTACGAGCTTTCAAAGGTAAATTATGGCTTATTGAAATGGTTCAGGTTTATATGGATCGCACTGTATAAGGCACGTGAAAGAACCTCAAGCCTGATAAAGAGGACGCTGAGAACAATAACAGTTAATGAATAGTCATAAACAATAAAGAAAAGTGCTGCAGAAGGAGGAAGTTTTCTTACTGAGCAAGATGGCTCATGCCATTTCGTCGCAGCTCGCATTCGGGAGGTCCAGGTTGATTCCCCTGGCCGCTTGCCTGAACATGGGCTTCTTCGGGGGGTTTCCTCGTCGCCAGGTGAATGCTGGGAGGTGAAATACAACCCCCGACTTTTCCTGTCCTTCCATTATTATTTCACATCATCTCACATCTAATGGTCTCTTACAGGATAGAAGTTTCAAGGGTAGAAGTGGCAATTTCGGCGTATATGGCGGGATGATATGCTCCTGGTGAACACCTCCGGCAGGCCAGTCTACGGTCTCCGGAGCGTGGTGGGCCGTTTCGGGACACGTTGGTTGTGATACCGGTTGTAAAGTAGCGCTGGTAGAACGGTTACCATGGATTTAACTTTGTTAACAGAAACCTTTCAGATAGCCGGTCGTGTGCTAAGCACCAATGAACGCATCACTTCAGCCAATGGAATTCGCCAGAATCACAAATGACAGATATATGTTCACTTCACGTGGAGTAATCCGTGCGTTATCTGAGAGGTATTTATTACCAAAGAGAAATCCATGGTAACCGTTCGAACAGCGAGACTATACTGGCCTGCAGAGGAGTTTGCAGTTAGCAAATTGTAGGGTTCCTGCCATTTGCACTATTGGACTTTTTGGTTCGGCAGCCCTGTCTCCTCTCGCCTCATCCTTCCTTCCGGGGATGCTCCACTTGTGGCATAGGAACAATAAATCATTACTGGTCACAGAACCGAATCCCTAAGGTACTGTAAGCCAATCGAATCCAAGTGAAACAAGACACTATTCGCCTTTCAGCAATAGTTATGAGAAATTCTCAAACCAAGCAAATTTTATAAATCTTTTAATAGTCATTGGTGTAAATACTTTTAAAAGTATATTTTGTTCTTAGTCTATATTTCTGTTATCTTACAGTAGTTACAAAAATTGGAACTGTACTGTAAAAGCTTCATTTCTCAAGAGCGTATTACGTGAGATGTCTTCTAAGTGTGATGGTAGCGTACCTGCTTACCAAGTGGGAGTCCCAAGTTTGATTTTCGGCATTGACGAGGGGTTTTCTTCCGTTTGAAGACAAGGTCAAGGGTACACTCAATCTCTTGAAATCCCCAGGGGCCGAATTGAACAGTTAACGAAAGCCACACTTACAACTCGGAAAGGAAGGACTCGGGAACTAACCACCACGTTCCACCCTCCAATATTGAAGCCCATTTATGATGACTGTTTTAAGCAGAAGTAGGGAATGCTGCAGTCGGGCGGTGCGGTCTTTATCATACGAGACGAAACCACAAGCTTTAATTACAAAGAAAGCCCTGCATTTTAATCAGTAAACAGTTGAGCTGTGTAGCAGTAGAAACCCCTCTAAGAAAGCCCATTGCACAAAAGACATTAAAACCATTTTTCCCCGCAGTATTTCATTTCACGTCGAAACTGCAGTCTTGAAAGTTTGAGTGGGATGTCAGAATCCTTCCCATTTTCATGACTGATGTACTGCTGCTACCATAATAGCCGCATTTAGTTTAGAAGCGTATTCCAAGGGCTTTAGGGACGACAACATCCTTAGCAATTCATCACCAAACAAATCTGTGTTGAAAACAAGTCGTAATTCTGCGTTCTTACGCTATAGCTCTCTGTTTTATTGCTCTGTTTCCTTTCCGCTGGAGTACTGTCGTCAAACTTCATTGTTTATTAAAATCGCTCTCAAATTACTTATTCGTCGAGCTCATTTCTCTATCTAGCATCAGTATTCGTGTAATTATCTGCTTCTACGTAAGCCGACTCATTCTGATTGCGCTCTGTCTGCAGAAATAGGTCTTTCTCTGTTTCTGCAGTAATTATTTCGTACTCCATGGTTCGATTTTGAAGGCTGCAAGCTAGGTCGCCCACACTTCTTACCTGGATTTGCTCAAATGTAGCAAACGTGTCAATCTGAAGCCAAACTTTTGCCCTAATTTGTGTGTATACTTATATGTGTAACTGATACGTGGGTATCAGATTATTGTGCCCTAAAATTATGTAGAATTTTTAGGACTGCAGTTAGCATTTATGTCGACACAATATATAAAATATGCTCTACAATTTAAATAATACAAACTCGTCATGTACTAAAATTGCTAACATTGTTTATGCTTCTTCTTCTAGCCTACCTTAAACCTATCGCAATTTGATTTATATTTACCCCAAATGTACAAATGTAACACAGCTTTCTACGGTAAGAATACGGTCACAGAGGTTGGTATAAGCTATGGAATATAATGACTGAAAACGGATATCCTCAACATTTAATTTTAATGATAAAATGTACGAAGGGACTTGTATTAGCATGGATAATGATTTTCAGACAGAAACTATCAACCTAGGCGTAAGACAGTGCTGCCCAATGTCGCCACTCTTTTTAATATTTATATCGACGCAGCAATTGTCGAATGGCAAGCTCAGTTGAAAGTAGATTTTAACTTAGGTCCTACAATCTTAAATACAGTCCAGTTTGCAGATGGTCCGGTCATTCTGGCAGATACTGAAGACAAGATTACAAATAGCTTTGTGCCAACTCGACAAAACAATGTCAAAGTATAGTTTTATCATTTCAGCAGAGAAAATGAAAGTGATGACTTTTATTGGTAAATACACAACACGGCCCAAAATGCTCTACAAAAATAAAATATTAGAACAAGTTAAATTACTTAAGATGTGATACTTCCTATGAATATGACAGATATTTAAAACAAATGATCTATACATTTCAAAACATATGTGGCACTATAAAACGAACATCGAAAAACAAAACAAGAAGAGATACCATATTAAAGTTTTATAAAACTATGGCAGTGCCTGTTATATCTTATGCAGTAGAGAACTGGACCTTGAACAGAACTGATGAAAGAATAATTGAAACGGCTGAAATGAAATTTTTGAGGTACGTAGATGGCTGTAGTCTTAAAGATTACATTAAAGGTGAAAATATAAGAGAACAACTAAAAATATTTACTTTAAATGACAAAATCAGGGAGTACAAACTGAAATGGCAAGATCATCTCTCTCGAATGCCAGAAGAAAGACTCACCAAATAGGCCTTGTAGTATAAACCAGTTGGTATTAGAGATATTGGAAGACCACGGAGACGCTGGGAAGGTCCCTTCTGAGCCTATCTTGAAGGTTGAAGATGATAATGATGATATAAATATTGATAAATTTCTTCACTCAGCACTGTTTATTCTTCTTGAACATTCTTATCCACACAGCACAAAACTTTGAATAATTTTTTTCAAAATTTATCTCTAAGGTAACTTGAGGGTGTTAATTTTCCTGCATACCTAACTATACTCTTACACTACATAGCATTGTCTTCACTATGAGGACTTTGCTACTGATATACTTAAAAATAAATTAAAAAAGTACACTATATTATGCAGAATATGCACGGAAAATTATGCACGGAAAAATATAAAATTCTGAAACATCGGAAACATGCAATCATACTCTAAATATGCCCGCCTCGGTAGCGTAGGTCGTAGCGTATTTGCCTCACGTTCAAGAGGTCCAGAGTTTGAATCTCGGTTAGGATGAGTTACCTGGATAAGGTTTTCTCCGGGGTTTTGCCTTATCCTGATAGACGAATGTCGGGTAACACTAAGCTCCATGGACCCCGGACTCATTTGAGCAACACTTCACCCATTTCAACTTAACAATTTAACGATACAACTTAACGTTGGAGGATGTAAATTACACACAAAAAGAACCTCTAAGCAGTATTTTACATCATAAGTAAAATAAATATGCATTTATTTGATTGCATTTGCATATAAATACGATGTCTAGTAATGAATATTTATAAATGTTACCCACTACATCAAACTGCAACTGTCTGTAGTTGGACATTGAAGCGAACATCAAGTTTTTAAACATCAAGTAAATGTTTATTGAACAAACCTTTACCTCTACCAGATCTTGGAAACTACTGGCTGCGTTTGATGTAACCGTGACTTGTGCTTTGAGCATGTCATAAATAGAAACCACATGAGCAAAAACTCCTTAGATTAACGTTTCTTTATCAAGTTAAAGTGGATATCTGGAACGACCTTACCTCGAGTCGTAGCTAGTGCAGTTTGGTCCGCTATTCAAAAAAAAAAAAAAAAAAAAAAAAAAAAAACCTGTTCAAAGACATCTCTAAATCTGGAAATGTATAGCTTGTCTTTCTCACCACCGGGAGATTCAAAACCTTATCGACAACACCTACTGATTTGTACGGATCGCAAAGTAATTTCACTTCCGGAAATGCATGGGTTTGGCTTCCTTTAGCCCTGGAAGTTAATTCAACCGTGGTAATCTTAGGCTCACATTAGAAGATTCAGGATTCGACATTGGGTTTTCATAGTTTTCCCTGATCGGGGTGTTTCCTCTCATTCCATTTTCTGGACATTTTTCAGGTGTGCCGGACAGATGGCGTGGACGCTTGCACAAAGGAAAAAGTACTCCCCATGGATACCTGAGGGCTGATTAATGGGTTGTTCACTGCCCTCTCTCCAGCAATGGCAGCCTGGACCTCTGGGTCTTTATATTACCTACTTATGCATCTACTATCTTTAAGCTACTTTTATGTCTTCATCTTGTAAGGGGTATACGTTGCAAATGGGATGACTGAAGATGCTGTAATGATTTAGAAGCCCCGCATTAAGCGATCATTTTGCTACGGGATTTGCGTTGCCAAGGGGTGTGGAATGGATGACGTTTTAATGATTATTTTCTCACCTTTGTGAAGATCTTATACGAGGGCTGTTCAATAAAGAATGATCACAATTTCATTTTGTGAACATACCTTTACGCAACCTCATAATTTTGATGGTCCTTCTTAAAATAGTCAAACTTGAATGCGGTGCACTTGTCCCAGCGTTTCTGCCAGTCTTCAAAGAAATGCTGGAAACCATTTTTGAGATATCCTTCAAAATCGCCTCCACAGCCTTCACCACTGCTTCTGATGATGTATAATGCCTCCCACGAAGGCGTTTCTTCAAGTTAGGGAAAAGTCACATGGAGCTAAATCCGGACTATAGGGAGGGTGAGGTATGCACTTCACGTCGATTTTTGCAAGATATTCAGCAACAATATTGGCAATATGCAGCCGCGCATTATGCTGGTGCAGCATCCAGCCTGCTTCATCGAAATGTGGTCTTTTGCGCCTGATATGGACTTGCAATGTTTTCAGGACATCCCTGTAGTATTATCCAATTAACTGATGTTTGTGCAGGTACAACATGGTGATATACCATTCCATGAATATCAAAGAATGAGATGACCATATCTTTCTCAGCAGAAGCAACCACTTTTGCTTTTTTGGAGTTGGTGATGAAGGAGATTTCCACTCTTAGCTTTGCTGTTTGCTCTCAGGATCAAATTTATGTAGCCAAGTTTCATCAACAGTGATTACGTTTGAAAGAAACTCCTTCCTCTAACATCAACTTTAACTGCATGTTACTTCCATTGAAGCGGTAGGCGATACTGAACATTTCTAAACTTGCCTGGTTCACACAGGCGGGAACCAGGAGTACCAACAATGAAACTACTACGGCGTGTTTGTATCACATTAATATAATATAATCAGATTGAATATTAGTGCTAACAATTTATGACCGTAAAAAACGTATGATCACTCTTTACTGAACAGTCCTTGTATTTCAATCCTAAAGGCTCCTCAGCAGCTCTGAAGATAGAAATCTCGTCTCTCGGCGTCGTCGCGAGGAATAGGAAGTTGATATTGCTATTGTTGGAGAATGAAAAATAATTCTTCTCTTTAAATAATGTTTATTTTATTCCAGCGAAACAATTTTAAGCTCTGTTACAATTATGTAAATGCTGTTGTTTACCATAGAAGGTTGCTGCATCGGTGAACTGTTTCTCTCTTGCATACGTTATTAGTGTAACGTAAATGCATTCACACAAAATTGTTTCAGCACACTCTCGGAGTGACACAAATACACGTCTTACTTGTAGTACGAAAGTCGCTTGTAGCCCAAGAACGCTAATTCCAATCGACTGTCTCTTCCGTCCCTTTTACGTTGATATAGCTACCAATTAATTTCTCTGTTATTGGTCCACGTCACCATATTACGTCATAACATTCTTAAAACTGCCAATCCTGATAATATTACATAACATCTTACTTACATTACATCATCCATGGCCTATATAACATCACATTTCTATTTTCGTACAAATTACTCTTTCCATAACAATTCAAAATACATTCATAAAAATTTAAAAACATGAAATAACCGCCACAATGTCATCCCTTCCTACTGGGGGGTTGTAGGCACAAAAGATGTAGATAGGTCGTAGTGCACGCAGTATGCTATAACTTATAGCTGTAAGTGACAAGTTCAAATTGTTTGTGTTCTAACAGCAAAGCAAACCTATAGCTACCAGCGTAGGGTGGTTAGACTAACTGTGCATGACACGCCACATTGCGCTTTGGTTTCCTAGGTGAAATTTGTGGTATTTGCCACTTTATGCTGGGTAGCAGTAAGGACGAGATAAAATATTTGAACACCTTTTGTAATATAAAGCACAGTGTGACCCTCCTGCTGGAATAGTATGGTTGCTTGAAAACGCCCACCTTACCACACCAAAGTGTCAAGTGTCAAGCTAAAATACCCTCTCCGCACGTTTAAAACATATACAGTAGAAGTCCGAAATAACGCGGTTGTTGTGGTACGTGCTTTACCCCCGCGTTATAACGTTTTCGCGGAGGGGTAAGGAACCATACGCGCAATAATAAATTACAGTAGGTAGGTACATCACAGCACTTTTAAACACAATTACTCACCAGTAATGCTGGAGGTGTATTGCAGTCCTGAAATCGATCGCACTTTATACTATTGGTATTATCAACACGTGACTCTACCTCAAAAGGCATGATTCAGACTGAAATATTTTAACTGTCCCAGGTCTTGGAATTCCCGCAGACACAGATTTCTCAGCCCTTACAGAAAACCTATTGTTTCCCTGTCCCATTACAGCAATAAAGTGGCCAAGATCAATGCTAGGGATGAGATGAGGGTGAAAATTGTGCTGCAGAACCGCTGTTTGAAGACATTTACGGTTTTCTTTTTCAGGGGACATACTTTCCCCGCGTTAAATCCGAATCCGCGTTATTTTGGACCGCGTTATTGTGGGATTCTAATTTACAAAAGTATTATCAAACCTACAAAGCGCATTAATCACACATTTGTTTTATGCCTCAGGCATGTGAAGTATTAATACTCCCTTAAGTAACCTTTCTCAAGCTTCTGCCGTATTATGGTGATAGAGGTTATACTTTAATTAATCAATGGACCAGTTATTCACATTAATAACTGTGAAGCTTTGGTCCATTTTAAAGTTGTACCTACTGACATCGCAACAATACCTGAGTTTCTTAACGCCCCATCTCACATCCTTCACTGACTAAAGTAGTCATTGTTACCCGCTTCCACCAAGTAGAAATGGATTTTGGTATAACTTTTACCGATCAAAGACCTTTCTACACCTGGAATAAATCACGTGAGAGGATTTGGTTGCAATTTACTGCTGGAAACAGCTCAGTTAGGTGTCATTAATTGTATAATGGATTATAGTTCTTTGTTTTTTCAGTTATCATTCTCAAACTACAAATTAAATTAGCTTTTCTCGAATTAATACTCTAATGCCCAATTTCAGTAACAGATGTTAAGACTCAATACCTCTGTTTAGCAACAGTATGACAAAAATTGCATTTTACCGAAAATCGTTAGCTGAACACATGTGTTAAATCTCTTGTTAAGCTAACAAGCCACATTTCTATTGCTAAGTCGTTAAGAATTATAGAATTGTCATGATGGCGGGTGTGAACCCAGCATTTAATGTCGATTTGCTATATTAGACCAACTAAATGGCATTCTCTATAGAGTGCCGTTTAAATGAAGGAACGTCATTAGTAATATTAAAATTAAAGTATATTAAACAGTACTGAGACCAATAATAATATATGTTTCAGAAAGCTGGGTGTTGACAATCAGAGAAGAACAGTGGTTATTACGGTGGGAAAGGAAGATTTTGAGAAATATTTGGGGTGAAAAGGGACTTGGACGGATGAAGACTAACTTGGAGTTATAGTGCCTATTTGGACAAATATCATAGTGAAAATTAAACAAGGAAGAATAAGGTGGATTGGCCATGTGCAGAGAATGCCGGAAACCAGTGTAGTTAAAAAGATATTCATACTAAAGCTGGATGGCAGAAGAAGAAGAGGAAGACCCAGGAAAAGATAGGTAGGTGATGCAGAAGATGACTTGAGGAAGTTGGGGAATAAAGGCTGGAGAAAAAAAGGAGAGGACCGAGTAGAATGGAAGAGGGTAGTTAGGGAGGCCAAGGGCCTATCATCATCAACGTCATCATCATCATCGAATACAGATTATGAGGAGAAATGATTGTGACGAGCTACCAGAAGAAGTTTTTCTACAGAGGTATAGACTGTCCAAACAAGTTGTTATGAAGGTTACTGAGGAAGTACAAGAGAGGCTAGAGCATGCATCAAATAGGAATATGCCGATCTCGCCTTTGCTTCAAGTATTAATAATTTATGATTTTATAATTCACTGAATTCTGAGGATAATACACTGTCCACCTCCTGTCTCGAAACGTTCAGGTCTCTCGTCACTTCTGTGCTCCTTCGCACCTCGTTTTAAATTTACGAATTGAGGAAGTTGCTTCGTACTTCTGACTGTGACATTTGCTTTCGAATTAAACTTAAATTTTCAAATTTTTCCCACATCACGTCTTTCTCTTTCACATTTATCGCATCCGTCCTCTTATTTTGCACAATATTCTTATATGTAGTTATTAATTGAACTAACAATTCCTTCTGGATTAATGACAAATTTGTCCCACGGCTTCTCTTCTAATTTTGTTCACCCCCCATTTTTTCAGCTGTGTGTAAATGAAAATAAAAACAAAAGCGTATCGCAGTACGTTCATAAAATAATACGATTCATCTACAGCCTTCTATATCTGTACTATTTACAAGTCTCTCGGCGTTAACACGTATTTGTTAAAATTTTCAGAAATCAAGTTCGTGAAATGCAAGAAGCTTAACACTTCTGTTAACGCTGTAACAATTGTTATGTTACATTTGTTAACGTCGATTTTAACTTGTTTGTGAAATCTGGCATATTGTACTTACCACACTTGGAAACATTGCTTTCTCCGTCTAATTTACAGGTTCTAGGTACATGAACGTTAGTGTTGGTGGCAATTGCTTACCTGAAACAGAAAGAGAAGTAAGTAAGTACATTTATGTTCTACAGAAAGGAATTTTATTATAGTTAATTTATAAAAAGGCCGCGCTTCATGAATAAAAAAAATCTTTACTTTATTACGCTATATAATTTTATCTTGCTGTAGTTTGTTGTCAGTCCTCCAAGCCATTAGTTCTCTCGACACTTTCTTGAATTACCTAGATCCTGTTTATTTTTGCAAGCTAGTGCTACTGTACTTCCGTAATATTACTTATTAATACTCCCGGAGCGATTCCAAGGAAGCAAGACAAGACAAACAAAACTCAAGGGGCTTACAACACGCCTGAATAATTATTTATGATCTATACTATGTAAACTTAATTTGCTCTGAAAATCTAAAAGCGTTAAGTAATGCAGATGATATTACCTCACGAACCTATACCTCTTAAAGTATTACATTTCCCGACATTCTGAAGACAGAAAAATGACAGATAAGCAGCCCAGCAGCATAAAAGGATTTAGTCTAACGACCGATTAACGCCTAGAATGGTTGAAGCATTAGACTTTCTCTTCATCTAAGAAGCTTTCAGGGTTTTATCTAACATCCACGAAGTGAGAGGTAGTCCATAAGCTGATGAAGTGTGTGTGTGTGGCCTTTACGAAACAAAAAGAAAATGAGAGTCTCAAAAAACCTGGGGAGATTTACCATATCTGGTTTAAAGGAGGAGGGTACTTTGCTCTTACTTAGATTTCTGTGAAAAAGTGAATTAAGGAGCAAAGGGAACAGAACACCTTAGCATATCACACTCTGATCACTCATTACAATTTCAGGTAATTAAGTCTTCATACATAAAAAACCTGATTCTCTTTTCACGTCAAACAATCTCGTACCAGGAAAATGCAACAAAACAACTTGTTTTGTATCGATGAGTGAAAGAATTCTGAGCGTCCAAAATTGCCAAACTTTGATGAGTAACTGTCAACAGATGAACATCGAAATTCATTAGCTTTTATTTAAGAGTGCTGCCATCTTCATGTTGAGATAAGAAGCTTTTCAGACCCCCCTCGTAAAGCATTCAGCAATAATAATTAAGATACTAAGTACTGAGTACCATAAATAATCAATCCATACTGCGGAAAATCCGCATAACATAGTTAAATTAGTTGGAGCTTAATTGGAGCTATGAGTTCTCTTGTCCTCAGGTGAATGGTTGTATGAAATGGGTCTTTGTGGTTGTTGGCTACTCAGTCGTATTAATAATACTTGGTTTGTCGTAGAATTATTTAGTTTAATACTTGAATCAATGTATGTTTATCGACTTGGATCGGTGACCATCTTTCAGACTTCGAAATCTTCGCTTCTCTTCTTAATGCACATGGACACGTTCTTCCCGTCGTAGTATCAACTTGTAAGGTTTTTCTTACTTCTCCATTCAGTTCGAACCTTATCCTAAGCCCCTCTCTAACTTTATCACGTGACTAAACTAGCTCACCCTTCTCAAATGTTACATTATTATTGGTTTCTCATTTCATTCCGAATTTTCGCATTGGTTTTCAAAACTCATATGACTCACTGACGTTCCGCCCACCCTGAGTTGTGGAACGCCTACCCTGAGTTGTTTCTAACGGTATGCATCGTTACCAAATCAGCGAAGTAAATCTCTTTAGCGTTCATGCTCAACTGCATTTTGAAAGTCCTTTGTCCCAAAACATTCCTAACTGAAAGAATACAATAATCTTCAGACATTGAACTTTTACTAACACAAAGAAGGTAACGGTCCTTCTTTCCTGTCTCTGCGACGTGTACACATTTTTACAAGAATATTTTCTCTTTCTTGCCCTTCTAGTATATGTTATATTAAATTATATTCTTCCTTTCTTATTCTTTAAGTCAACTGCTATTTTAATCATTCTAATTTCATATTATTATAACAAGATTGCTATATTAGTTTAGCAAAGCATTTATATTAATTTATCTTCTCTTTTAATTATTTGACTTCGATTAATTCGCCGCCTCCTAGTCGCTGCCTGATACTGTGGTTACAATACCCTACTCTTGTTTTACATTTACATGCAGTTGATGTGTTGTTAACCTTTGAATCACTGTGAGTTAATTACTCCATTATTATTTACTAATGAAGTATGGTCTCATTTTCAGAAAATATCCTTTTGTAGGTTTGTAACACTGTAGTCTTTCTATGTAATCTGGTACACACAGCAGATATTCATTCATTTATAAAAACCTAGAAATAGTTATTCGTTCACATGAATGTTTAGGTACTATCATCTGTGTATTTCATGGGTCAGAGGGCACGTGGGGATTGCCGGAAATGAACGTGCAGATGAGCTTGCAAAGAGAGCTGCGGCTTCAGATCTTCCAGAAGTTTATACTCTATGCCCTATTTCTTCTGTGGGGTAAACATAAAGGAGATTATCGTCAACGACTGGAATGGATACTGGTTATTATTGTGGTGATTTGACTAAGGATTTATATTTCTCAACGGTTTCTGACAGACATAAATGTAAATTCGTTAATTCCTATGTTCTCACTCAATTCATAACTGGACATGGCACATTTTCTGCTTGCTTACTTCGATTCAAAATCAAATCCACCTGTGATTGTATTTGTGGAAATCATCTTCAAGATGTCCCTCACATATTATTTGATTGCCCATTTTTGTTTTGAAAGATACGAACTTGAATTATTGCTTCAATCCTTAAGCTACCATTTTTCAAAACCATTACACATATTTTGATGAATTACAATTATTATGAATATTTAATAGTTTTCTTAAACAAAATATTTCTTAAGCTAAAGCATTCATCTTGATGTTTACTGTTTGTCAGCTTGATATTAAATTTTGTTATGTTTTTGTAAATTGTATTATATTCATAAATTTGTAAACTATATTCCTAATGTACCTTTGGGTAAAACAGGAATCAAAAAATTGGTTAATAAATAAATACTATAGTCATTGGGGTTTACATAACACAAAGGAAACTATATGGACTATTTTCAGCACTTATCAGACAATACTTTACTCTTAATTTTTTTAACCTTAGCTTGAAAAGTATTATATAAGAACGTTAAATATTTCGAAGCTCCTAAATACCCGTGTATGATCTCTAGGTAATGCAATAAATGGAATTACATATTGATCTGTAAATTGTATACGGTGACTTATTTGCACCAGTAATGACCTTGCAGCACATTCTAATCTCTTGCCGAATATTGAGAGAGAGTGAGAGAGATAGCCCGCCTCGGTAGCGTAGATGGTAGCATGTCTACCTCACGTTCAAGAGGTCTCGATTTCGAATCTCGGTCAGGGTGAGTTACCTGGATAAGGTATTTTTCGGGGTTTTCCCTTATCCTGAAAGACGAATGTCGGGTAACTCTAAGCTCCATGGACCCCTGACGCATTAAGCATTATTTCACCCACTTTCATTCATCGTCCGATATGACTAAATGTTGGAGGGCGTAAATTACCAAAAAATATTGAGAGTAATGACTTGTCTTTATTGATATTCTCTGTTATAGGCTTCCATAACGATATATCACCTTTAACAGAAAACTCTTTTGGAGCTCATATGTTTGAATACCTGATTTATTTAATACTGATCTCTAAGTAAAATATAGAAATATTCACTGTAAGACAAATTAAATTTCGTACATCTTTGTAAATTTTGGGCGAACTTAAACATCTTTCCTACAATTAAAAATATTTATCATTTTTCCAAAGGAAGTTCCAGTTTACT
Source organism: Mantis religiosa (assembly GCA_030765055.1). NCBI lineage: Eukaryota > Metazoa > Arthropoda > Insecta > Mantodea > Mantidae > Mantis > Mantis religiosa. Next base: position 158,329,939 of record CM060952.1, read on the forward strand.
GTAATTTTCAAGATCTTATTTGGTTCCTGCTAAGAAAGCACGGTAGTTTAAGTACATAAATATGAAGTAATTTGCATTTCCATTAAATAACAGAAGAGCTTGCATCCTGTTAAACACACCGCATGTGTTTAGTCTGGATGATTAACTTCACTATCTGTTGCTGCGTGTTGCCCTTATGTTCAGTGTAAGCAGAAGATTAGCATAACCGCAAAACCCAGAGACGTTCCGTATCGCATTTCGTGCAGCCGCAAAGCAGTAAAGCTCTCAAAAGAAGAATTGTTCTCACTGAGAAGATTTCTTGAGGGAGATTCTTATCCTTTTATCTTTTCCATTCTTTCATCCTCTAAGAGTTTCTATGCTTAAGGTAAACTGTCGAAGGATATTGCATGTGAGACTTCTTAGAGCAGAAACCTCGGCACGATTGAAGATTTATGGGGTAAAATTCCTGCTTTATAATTCTAATTAAATTGAAGCTAGAATTAAATGTATATATAATTATCAGGGCAGGATGTTTGAAGTACATTGGAACGAGGCGGCTGCAGGTTGCGATCTACTGCTGTCCTGATAGCACAGTCACGTTCCGAGGGAGAGTCCGAGGTGAGACTTCGAATATTGAAATGTGTGCTGCTTTAAGGGTAGTGGTAAAAGTTTGTGAACAAATGAACCAAGGGACTTATAGTAATTGTGTTAAACAAAAAATTCAACGTGTTCTTAAAAAAAATCCATCATATTCAAAACTGTTCCCGCCTCGGTAGCGTGGTGGTAGCATGCCTGTCTCACGTTCAAGAGGTCCCGAGTTCGAGTCTCGGTCAGGGTGAGTTACCTGGATAAGTTTTGCCCGGGTTTTTTCCTTATCCGCAAGACGAATGTCGGGTAATTCTAAGCTCTGGGTTCATTTGAGTATCATTTCACCCATTCCATTCATAATTCGATATGACCAAACGTTGGAGGACGTAAGCCCTGACACCCCCCCCCCCCCACACACACACACAAATCGAAACTGTGTGAAGTGCGAACTTATTTAAATAGCAACACAGATTCAAAATCTGTTTCAAGTATGTTCCAATCACATCATGCGATGTATAGACATTCTCTCAATACAATATATATATAATTTGTCAGACAAAACAAGTTTCAAATTTGAGAATTTACGAATCTACGTAGTTGTACCTGGCAACACAATTAGTGACTATAAACAATGTTATTTCAATGGGCCCGTGTATCTGTTCACAAAAGAGAGAATGAGTGAGCTTAGGGACTTTATCATATTATTCATATATACCCGCTTAATCAAGATTCTCTGTTGTCGACTGATTATACGTACCCAAGGTAGCGTGCTTTCACCCTCAGTTCTTTGTAAACTCATCAGCAGCTTCAGCACGAACTAGGACTCTTACCTCTTCACAACTACATTCGCAGGATTGCCCGTCGTTTCTTTTCCACGCTGCAAGAAGTTCCAGGAGCTGTGCATTATACCATCGGCGTGTGCACGTGCCAAACCTCACGCTTAAAGAGGAGACTACCACAGCACCTGCTTCTCAGTGATACATCTGATTCCAGTGATTCTAGTGCTTGATGTCTGTCTTACATCTTCAATATTGACACAATTTCTCAGAGAGTATTAGTGGAGTTCTAACTTAATGTAGTTAGGGGGCGGCCTGTTAGCCTACCCCTGAGTGTTATTGTTCTTTAATTTGTGTTACCTTCTTTTCACTCTGATCTGTAAAGCATTGTAATGCTGATCGATCAATTAATAATCATATAAAAAGTTATTTGCAAAGAAACCTAGTTCCATGGTCTCGGCGTAGTAAACTTATTAGGTTTGGTGTCTAATGTTCTTGCCCTGATAATAATATCAGGGTGATATATGTGGAAAATTAATTTTGACAATTCTCGTTGCTAAATCTACTATCCCATATACCCTATTCCATTCTATCCAATTCCATTATATACAAGTATTTTCTACTAGCATAGCAATATCAACGAAAAGTCAAAACCTTCTTTTATATCTCCAATGCATGTATAAGCTAGTCAAAAGGCCTTGTTTTCCTTCATAGCGTTTAAGTAAATTATGAACTTATATTTACTTCCAACATAATCACACATCATAGTCAACAATTTGTAATGTAGTCGTAACTGCTGAAGCTTTCATTATAATTGTCTTTATAGCAATACCAGTTATAAATGTAGGTTTTGACTTTGTTAAAAGATCTTTTATTAATTTGATTTTAGTTTATTTAAATGATAGAGAAAGAAAAATAGACACAATACCTTCTGTCTGCCCACCACAAAAAGGCAAGAAACGAAGGGAAGAGGGGTTTCAACTGTTAATTTGTTCTGTTAGTGATCTGTTTATTAGGAAATGTGTGTATGAGACTACATATAAGTCAACCATGTTGCCAGATCTAATGCTTGTTGCAGTGCCTGCAGTGATAGGTATTATGTAGGCTGAGCTACTGTCCTCCACAGGAGAGAAAGTCTCCAAGGCCTGAGACGCAGGGGGGTTGGCGAAGGTTCCCACACCCTCCCTGGACAGCTTTATGACACCCCATGTCAGTACAGTTACAGATCATTCAAAAACATTCTGACGGCTTCTACTTTTGTAAATGAGTCTTCTCGGTTTTCGTGTACAGAGTGAGTAGGGAGCATGTTCTTTAACAGTATGCTCCTTGTGTAGCAGGCGTTCTCTGACACACATATTCGCTTTCCTTATCGCACTGTGTAAGGCAGCACATATCTTTCAGGGACCTTCTTTGCGTTGCTGGACAGTATGTGATAACACTTGCGTATTTTAAACGAATCTAGCATCCTTGTCACCCTGGGAAGGTGAGCATAAACACCGTGCGGAGAACAAAAGTTATTACGTTACACATTTCTCCACCTTGCTTTCTTGTGTTGGTCAGACAGTAAGTAACGCAGTTATAGATGTCTGAAAATTAACATTTCAGTGTAATACGTATTCAATGTTTATTTTTTCAGAGACTAAATGAACGAAGTGTAATTATAAACTATGCAACACGTAATCGAGCGGAGTAGCTCAGGCGATTCGTAACTGGCCCGCATTCGGAAGGCCCGGTGTCGATTCCCATTGCCGACCTACCTGACCGATTGATATTTTCCGGAGATTTTTCGGGTCAGTTAACCTACTGCTGGGTAGCTTAACTGCATCCTCCGGATTTTCTGTTCCTCCATTTCATTTCCAATATCATTTCGCACCAAAACTAGTGGTGCCTTTCAGGGTAGAAGTGTCGGCGGGTGTCTGGGCGCTGTCGTGACTCCTTGGGTCAGCCGCCCTCTATCTCCTCTCACCTCATCCCTCCTCTCGGGGGCTTAGATACAATAAACTACAGGTTTCGGTGCCGAAACCCTTTCATAGTAATTCTACTTCTAATGGAACACGTAATTAAATTTTTTAACGTGTATCGTCTCACAAAAGCATTGATGAATACATAAATAATCTGCTTATTTTATTTTTATCTCGTACACTTCGTAGGTATCAAACTATATGCTAAAGCGGAAAACAGCTTCATATTCATTTAACAGCATTAAATTAAAATCTCTGTCGAATTTTCCTCTCATAAAGTTCCCATTAACCCATGACCTTTAACATGTATGTATGCTTAATAAAACCCAAAGTTCATGTGCACTTTAACTGTAGCCCGAAGCGCCACAATGGCGAGTTCTCGGATTTTCCAGACGCTCAATTCCCAAGGTCATACATACACCGCTACGCAAGACCGCTTTTCCCAAAGCCCAGGAGTGGATGTAATTTTCGGCAACCCCTCCTGGTCCCTAATGAAAACACGGCGTATGAAACAAGTTTATTGCACATTTGGGAGTGTTCTGGTTGACAGACAGCAAAACGTACTATACCCTCTGGAGTTGCTAACCGCGGTAATGCAACTTAACGGTAGATGCGTCAGAGAAAGGCCCAAACACAGGTTCTGCTGCCCACCAACTTTATTTCGGTGTTTAAATAGCTTCCGTGTAGCAATCCACGTGTTTGCATTGCGGGAAACCTCAGCCAATAACGTATATCACATAGTAAAACATTCATCTCTAACTTCCACGGTAGTGCTTTTGTATCTTCAACTGCACTCCATGCAGTGGAGACTTACGGAAGCCTGCTGGAATATAAATGAATAGTAGTATATTTATACTCGGATAGTATATTAGTATATTTATAATTCAACAACTAATTGAAAAGCACAAAGAATTTAATATTGATACATTTATGCTTTTTGTTGACTATGTTAAAGCCTTCGATTCGGTTTAAAGGGATAAACTTTGGATAGTGATGGAAAATTGTGGAATACCAGCACATTTAATATTGACTGTACAAGGTATGTATAAAACACTACAATAGCAATAATACAGAATGGAAGGAAAACAGAAGCAGTGGACATACATAAAAGAGTACGACAAGGATGCCCTCTATCGCCTATACTCTTTAATATATATATTGATAATATGGTACGAGAATGGCAGCTAAGTACAAAACAAAATGCACTGAATGGAAACATAATTCTGAATACAGTATTATTTGCTGATGATCAAATGATAATATCCCACTCAGAAGATGATATGCAAAGAGCAGTATATAGTTTAAACAACATAGCGGAAACATATAACCTTTCAATCTCGGAACACAAAACTAAAGTAATGGCTTTTAGAGGAAAGAACATCATAATAGCAAAAATAGTTATAAACAATAAAATAATATAACAGGTTAATAGTTTTAACTATCTAGGCTACACAGTAGCAGAAGCAAATAACAACAACGATATGGAGGTGAAATTAAACAGATCCAATCAAATGTATGGGACTATAATAAGAACGCTGAACAGGACAACACGAAAGGAAATACAGATGAAATTTTATAAGATAATGGCAGTCCCAACGTTAACATACGGTTCCGAAATACGGACACTGGCAAAGAACCAACGCAAACAGCTAGAATCGGCAGATATGAGACTTTTGAGAAGCGTGGCAGGTTATAAAAGAATAGACCACGTAAGAAACGAAAAAATAAGAGAAGAGCTTGGGATTTTTAATTTAAACAGTAAAATAATAACAAACAAAAATGAGTGGAAAAATCATATTTTAAGAATGGGCGCGGATCGACTTCCAAGAAGAGTTTTAGATTATATGCCGAAAGGAAAGAGATGTGGGACGCCCAGCTCTACGCTGGATCAGTAGGCTCTTGAAGAGAATGGAACGGGTCACAGGGCCCAATCCTTGATGATGGTGATAATGATGATGATGATGATGATGATGATGATGATGATGATGATAAACATTTGGTAGGTAAGCAGAACAGTAATTGTGTTCCAACATAAAATTAGATACTCGTTAATGCATATCACTTTCTTTACCAGTTACTTTATATAGCCGATGTCAATCTAGAACACTTTTGCTTTAAACATTTGCGAGAGCAGAATTACAGTCAGACGTCTTAAGGAACACTCATAGACAGCTATTGAGCGTAGGCGTTTTTTCTCTTCTTTATCGTATAATAATTGCTTCAAATCACTTTCATGAATTTTCCTCCACGAATCAACGGCCTAGGAATCTCCCATTCCAATGTTATTGATTTTTTCTTCTCCCCCCTCCCCCATATGGTTTACTTAGGATGGGATAGATTCTCACAGAGGCACTGCGACCAGTTTTGATCTGTTATGCCTGTGTCCCAAGTGGGGCATCTCATCCGGGAGAAAGGATGAGGCGAGAAGACAGAGAGTGGCCGACCCAAGGAGTCAAGAAAGTGCAGAGAGGATAGAGTCCATACACTTTACCAGTTGGAGACTCCCCGGCAGGCCAGTACAGCGAGCGTCGTCCGTCCGTCCTTCCGTCACTGCTGGCAGGCTTTAGTAAGCCAGAATGATTTTACTGCGTGCCCACCCTCAATAGGGTTTTACCGCAGATTGGAAAAATTTTGATAGGGTTTTGTAGGATGACTTATTTATTATAGATTGATACTGGTGAGGAGGGTGCTTTTGCCCCTCCAAGTTATTGTCGTAGAACAAGTAACCATTACACCTTGGTGTACATAGGAGTAAATAATTCTGATTAGTTAATTTAGAGGTCAATTACCCTCAACTGGGAATGTTGTGGATCTAAGCTTTTGCTGCTGTGAGTACAAAGGGCATACCAGCCACCGTGTCCTGAAAAATTAGGCCGCCCCGTTGGAGGAAATGCTTACCAGGAGCATATCACTCTGGCATGCAGCGCCCAGTCGACTTTCTTACCAGATCAGAGATGAAGTGAAATGATAATGTAGATGCAGTGGATGGGCAAGAAATTCCGGGCATTCGCATGGCGACCCAGGAAAATCCTAAAAAAGACCCATGGGTCAGGGAGGCCAGCCACGGGAATCGAACCCGCACCTCCCGAATGCGTTCCACAGACGAAATCGCCCGAGTCATCCATATGGTTTAGTTTGAGACAGATTACTACAGATGAATTTGTATGTCGCACAAAACACACGTTGACACAGCAGCCAGCACAAACAAATAACAGCATTGCACCAGGGAATTGCAACCTGGGACATGCATTTACGTACCTACCGTCGTGTTATAACAACAAGAAACGAGTAAGGCTTTCATAGTCAAATGTACCACAGAGTGTAGCGACCATGTTTATCTACAATGATGGAAACTAAGCAACCAACTAACCAAATAAAACTTTTGTTGCAGAATCGAAAGCACAGTGATGCACGTAATGAATTTAAAATATCTAGAAAATATTACGTAGAAATCATTTTCACTGCAGGAAACACAACAATGAATACGGTTTAAAGGTGGCGGCGATTGCCTCGCATGGGAATTCTCAGGGTTTATGTGGAATAATGCTCAAAAACACACATTCCTTAAGTAAATTAGACAATTCCCATTTGCGAGGATTTTCGGAGAAATATACAAAGCAGCAGGTCCCAAACCAGAAAATTCCCTGTAAAGGCTATTTAATGCGAAAAGACGTTTAAATTAGAACTGTCAACGGCTACAAAATACGGGTGTCAGTAGATAGAACTAAAGATGTAACAGGCAGATTTGTGGCGGAACTTACTGTAGGTGTACTATCAAAAGACAGTTCCAGGAAAAAACATTTTTATCGACTACTCAGCTGCTATGAAGTGAATCATCATCCTATTGAGGTGTTGTTTCATAATGATATGTGCCTTTTATGGCCTATTGAGATTAGATTAGTTATGAAGACATTGCTGTTCGTAAAAGATGTTTCTTCCTATGTGATGAAGGCAGAAAATGAAATATAAGAATGATAAAGTGTGATACTCGTGGACTTCACAAATTAGCTGAGGACATCCATGCTATGTTTACACCTTCATATGTAAGACTAAGAAAATATATCTTAAGATACCTTAAAGGATATTGCAGTTTAAAGAAATTGTATCAAAACTTGTACTTAGAGGATTTTTTAATTGACGTCATCCATTGTCACGTCATATCGGATGATGTACTTGGTTGGAGCCTGTTTCATACTATTCATAAAATTATAGTTCGATTATAAATGTTATTTTAAATACAGGTTTTATATTCTTCACTAAGCGCTGCCGAGTCTTTAATTTTCTTGGGATTATTTCAAGATAAAAATTCCATACCGGAAAGCATTTGGAAATTTTCGGAAGTACAGCAATAATAGAAAAGGGGTCAGAAACAAATAAGCAATGTATATCCTTGACCCTGCGCACAGATAAAGCATCGACAGAAAAGCAAGGACTATTTAACCATTCCTTCAATTTAAGGTGCAGATAATTTGTTACCTTGAAAAATAAATGTCAATCTAAAACCCACAACCCATCCTACAATATCCCTAAAAGAAAAACCTTATCTGAGGTAAAACCGTTAACGGGTGGCACGCAGCAAAAACCTTTTGGCTTTATACAGCCAGCCAGTATTTCAGTCGGTCGGTGGGTAAGGGCTATTTAACATTTGTTACATAACGATCTCTGAGGACTGTGCCATAAGTTTTTCTACCTGCTACGTTCACCAGCAAAACAATTTATACAAAATTAATATCAAATAAAGAGAATTCTACAGAAGGTGCATTCCTAAATAGACGATTTTTTAGGGATATCCAAAATATGATATTTTGATAGAAAATGCTGAAGCCAATTTGAAAAAATACACAATTAACGTAGAACCATAAATTAATTTAACACTGATCTTAGGTTTTAAATCTAAGCAACCCAGCTTTTTGAAGAAATTTCCCGCGCCTCTATCAAGTCTTCGTGTGTAAAAATATTGATGTTTTATTTTTAGTTTCTCAAAAAGAGCTATAATTATTTTGTTTAAAATGGACAAATTTGAAATAAAGCTATTATAAACAAGAATCTTGAAGTTTTTATGAATACCTTTTAAAATGCTTTCGAATTTGAATGAACTTTATATAATTTTGAGTTACTGGAAAACAAAAACGCATTTAACAGTACATTACTATAAATATGAAGTTTACTGAAACATAACGTTTGTGACAAATATGTTTTGAAACATTGCGTTCCTTATATACGCTTTCTACGGTTGTAGTGGATAGAGAAATAAAATTTTGTATACGCTTTGTGTAATGTATGCAATTCTTTAAACAGAAATTGTTAGAGAAACTAGAGAGTGTTTAAGGTAAACATTATTGGCTCTAGTTTATGCGTTTTGTGTAATGAAACTAGAATTTATTCTTAAAGTGATGAAATACAGGATGTTTTTACAGAATCCAGTAACTGTGATGTCGGGTCCGCCTGGAGAGTGGTTTAGGAGCTCATTTGATCTCAGGATAATGGGTTTAAAAGTTTTATTGGGTTAGAAGCAATAAATTCATGTCAGTAGATTTAGACATGTAAGAGGAGTCCTGTGGGATGAAATTCCGGCACACCAGCGACACTGATATGGGCGATATGATCGTATTGGTATTACGCACGCTACGGTTGTTAAAATTAAGCTGGAAAGATAAAAAAAAAAGTGTGGAAGAGCAGTCATGGCCTAAGTTGCATACCAAAATCAAAGAAAATATTTGGTGAACAAGTTAGTAAGGACAAGCCGTTACAGCTTTGCTTCCAATAATACTGCCACTTTCAGCAATGTTCAACAACATTAATATTCATTAATTAATATTGTGTAAACCAATGATCTGAAAACATAATGACAATAGCCGCAAAACAGCAAAATATTCATTCAGCATTGCACTGAGAACAGATTCCAAATTTTCTATTTTATGTACTCTGTACTATGTAAAAATTTACAAAAACACAAAATTCTGGTACAATTATTCAAATATAAGCCACAATTGTTGGAGCAAAGACTGCAGTTCCTTAGATAAGAAGGCTGAGAGGTAAATGAGTCTGGGCTTTGTGTTACCCGACATTCGTCCAGCATAAGGGAAAACTTCGGTAAAAACTTATCCAGGTAACAAGCCCTGACCTCGGAATATCATGAACGTGAGGCATACACGCTACCATCTACACTACCGAGGCGGGCCTAAGTAGTTTATCATGTTTATTAGATATGTCATTTATGTACGTATTTACAAATAAATACGTTACTTAATGGTTTTATTCCTGTAGCGTCCATAATCCAAACGATGTGAGCTTTTTAAAGCTCTTTTCAAGTAACCAAAATAGGTATATTTAAAAAATACGAAAAATATTTTATTATTATCTGGGTACACTTGGTTTAACGTTTTTGTTTTCAGCGACTAATGTTTTCCATGATCAGCACAAAACTTCAAATTGGCCCGGCCTGCCTTATTTAAATTCAAAATAACATACCTACTGGAGCAACAAAATAATTAAACATAACTGTCAAAATGTGAGCTACAACCGTTTGTACTGATTATAGCTACTTTTAAACTATTTGTGACTCTTAGATACCAACCACTTTAAAGTAATTTGCAGGAGGTAATTAGTGGCGCAAAATAATATTTGCAAATTGTGTCCCTTCCTCTTGTGTTGATACAATTTATCCCGTGAAAATTCCAAAGAAGCACATAATTAGTTGACAATGTGCTTCACGATTTTGCCCAAAAATCAAGCTCTACCTACCACTCTTATTTCAATTACTATCAATATAATCCTTACACGGTATTCTGGAACTCAACCACGTTTACTCGCTTGATCTATTGAATTGGAGCACCTTGAAGTAATTAATGTGTTAATATCTGGCACCCTTCTGACCAATTAGACAGCAGACAGTTGACAAGTCATTTGAGATTCCCCGGCTGGGATGAATACGTGGGATGTTACTGAATACTACAGAGTTCATTAGCGATGCATGGAGTCTGTACTTGCTACCACTTGTGTTCAACACAGTAGGTCATTTTCGCCCACTTTAGTGCATTGAGACTGGTTGCATTATCCTATCGAACATTTCAACCTGTTTAAGTTATTGTTACATGCACAAGTTGTCCTGAAAAGCTAGATTTCAAAGTGTAATTTCAGATGTTTGACAAATGAACAACGTAATAATTTAAAATTGTCGTAATACATAATATCTGCAGATTTTAAAATGAGTGTGAATTATTGCTTCAAGAGAGTAAAACATTTAAGGTCAAAACATCAACAGGTACTTATTTTTTTCTTAATTTATTAATAAAATCTGATTTGTTCGGATTGTTATCGTGTTAAAATTCTTATATCTGAATTTAACTTAGAGATTCACATGAACTCCCTATTTGGGTTGGGAGAACAAGAACAAAATGTGCAGGTTGTAAGCGATTATTGATATATTTTAAGTTGTCAAAGATTTATATAACATTAAACACTTTGAATTGTGAAGTAGTTAATTATGAAACAACAGAAACAGATTTTCAGTTTAATTTAAATGTTTTCTTACACGCATATTTCTAGAGATACTTAAGTTAGTTTGAAAGTAGTTTCCTCAGTTCATGCCAACTAAAAATGTCTATTACTGTAATACGTTTTATCAAAAAAAACTCATTGAGGTCCTTTAAAACTTATTTTTAACGTGAACGGTATATTTTCTCAGCAGTGTTTCTGGCACCAAAATAATACATTAAATTTTGTTAGGCAAATAAGAAAACTGCAGTCGAAGAAACATTTCACACATAATATATACTGAGATTTGCACTTTTGTTATAAGCTTCGAGATGTGGTGACAAATTCAGGTGTTGGCAAATTCACACATTGGTTCATTTATTTTTTTTTTTTCCTGCAATTATAAAGAACATATACCTTAAGTTAAGCCCACATCATTTGAACTTTCATGCGAGAACTAAGACCGCATGTAGTAAAACAAAGTAAATGTTTATTTTAGGCGGATATGTTAAAACCTTAAATTAACTCAGGTAGTTATGTAATGTTGTTAGTTGAGTGTCTAGAATAACAAATAATTTCATTACATGACTCGCTGCATTCTCGTCAAATAAGGACATAAAACTATGTGCATAACAAAGCATGAAAACTCAACATTGTACTCGAGAGTTGCGTGCGCAACGAGATAGCACCAACAGAAAGGTGGCAACAAAGAGATTGTATAATAATCAAGGAGTATATAGCGACTCTGGTCTAGATCCTTAAAATACTAGAACAACTGATATATAAGGTGCATCCCACCTTACATTTAACATTTGTAACCGTGGTTTTGGGTTAGACCCAAGAGTTGAAAAATGTTTAAATATGTGGTTTGAGGACCGATATGGAAAAAGGTTAAATTCAGTGGACATGATATGATGCAATATGTATACAAGGTGATGTAATGTTTATGATAGGTAGATGCAACAATGATATTACGTAATGTGTTGACGTGGACCAGTGAAGAGAAGTATTTGGCAGTTATAGAAACGGGAGGTAAAAATCAATATTTGGATAAGAAATAATAGCATCTGTTGCATCGTACTCTCAACGTGAGTAGACGTCTGTGGAAGTGCTGGATGTTTTCAAAAGTCTGGTTAAAAACAGAAAGTTGAACTATTTTAATTATTCATCACTGCCATAAAACCAAAACACAACATTTTTATGATGAACAACGTAACAAAGAATGTACTATACTATCCATCCAGCTGCACAGAGCTAAGTCCTTAATGGAATACAGCAAGGAAAACTAATACATTAAGAGAATTTGAACTTTCTTTTAGTTATTCATCAACGGGAGAAAAGCATTGTTTTAAATTGTGTAATTATTTTGATTTAAAATACGAATCATATTCAAACTGAATTTGGGATTTAACTTAAAGAGAATTTTGTTCAACCTTTTTTGATTTCCCACACAATAAGTTTCCATAATTCCAATTATCCGATACCACGACCAAGATAAGATCTGCTGCGAACCGGAGCTCAATAAGAAGCAATGTTAGCTGCGACATCACATCACTGGCGGAGAACATCGAGAAATACTGCTACAAATAACGCCTCAACTTGGTGCAGAATCACAACACCATCGATTCTTCACCAGTGGAATCCTGCTACACATTTAATATAGAAATTAAATAAAAATTAAAAATATTTTAAAAACAAGATTGTGATCAAGTTTACATTGGAAAGACGAAACATTGTTTGGAAACCAGCAAGAAAGAACATTTTCATAACATTAAATATAAACAAATTGATAAGTCGGCCATAGCAGATCATTTTTGGTCGTTTAACCATGAAATAAATCCCGAAGCTAAATTATTAAAATAATCAAATGGTCCCATAGAGTTAATAGCGTGGGAGAAAATATTTATTTTAAAAAATAAACATCACATAATGAATTTTGACATGCCGGCAATTTATTCTGTTTTTAGGTTTGTTTCGTCTTCGGATGTTGGTGGTGCTGGGAACGTGACTTAGCAAAAGGAAAACATAGTAACCGAGATTTACTTAACAATGGAGAGTGTTTCACTGAGGACGAATGCAAAATGCCTTCGAAATCGATTTGAAAAAAGAAGAAAGAAGTTTTAACATCAACTTCTTAAGATAAGTGGATTATAAGTTCCAAATATTTTTATTTGTGTAACAAGAATTAAATTTTAACATCCTTAAAATAAATATCATTTATATTAACTTTCTTTTTTTAATGTCTCTCTTCATCACCAATGCTGGCGCTAGGAGTCGCTCGGGTTCCTTCAGTACGAGGGAGCCGAAGCATTCGACCTAGAGATACCAGGGTTTAGGGGTCGGGCCAACGCCTGGGATGATGAAGAGATAAATCATGGAGCAATTGGTGTAATGATAGTGAGGGAAACCGGAAGACGCGGAGAAAACCCACCTCAGTTCCATGTTGTCCACCACAAATCCCACTTTGAGATATGATTTGACGGTGGATTTAATTGTAATTTTTCACTTTACACCAAAATGTAGAAAAAGTAAGCTAAATATAGGCTAAAGTATTCATATCCTTCAAAGCAAATATTGTGTACATTATAATGACATTTCAATTCACAAGAGTGTGCCCAACGTTAGGTGCCCATGCCCTATCTTCTGAAGTAAGTCATTGTCAGTCAATTTAGTACAGAAGCTATGCACCTTAATTGTGAGATAGCAAACAAATTAAATTTGCGTACTGCTTAAATTAAACTTAAATTAAATTAAACCGCCATAAACTTTGCGGTTTGCCAAGAGTTATTATTAATTTTTTTTTAAATTTAATTGAATTTAAGGAAGGAGAAAACAAGCAAAATAAAACCTCTATCAGTCAAGCCACAGTAACCGACATTAATACTTGGCCTTTCTGGATTATTGCATGTATAACATATTATTTCTTTTCCAAATCACCCACAGAAACATGCACAAAAAATATAATCTTCTATGTTAAAATGTGGCATTGCGAAGAAGTTCTGGCTGAAACGTTTTCCTTTGCACTGATATACAAAAAGCAAGCACCGATAAGTCTCTTATGCCCTTTTAGCACTATATAAACCATTTTATTTGCAAGAGGGCTGCTAAAACGCACTTTTTAGCGTCAGTGCCACCTTTGCGCTTCTGTTTGAGCCAAAGGCTTCAAACACGAAAGTTTGTACACTTTGGAAAGCCCTGAGGGCGGAGGTAAAAGAGAAAGTCGAAGTTATGTAGGCACGCTAATGTTTGTTAAGGTGGATAACGCACTCAAACGGTTTTCCGATTTTGAGGTGGCTTTGGTGTGGGTGCGTTTTGTACGACGGAGGGCTGTGCTCCTCAGGGGAGAAAGATATTCCCTCAACCGTGAGATATGTTGTTAGGACCTTTACTTCCTGCCGACATGCTCCGTGATAACGCGCGACCGCTACCTTACAAAGCGCTTTCAGCAAACAAGGTTAATCCAAGGTATGCTAATCCGAAAGCGTTATCGGGAAAGGTATCCCACTGAGCTGAGATTGCCAGCCGTGGGGCAGATTTACGGCACGTTTGTGCTGCATCATAACTTTAGTAGCAATGTGTCAACCGTGATATAACACAAGGACCTTTTACTTTGGAGACACTTCAACCCCAAGAAACTAATTTCCGCGACGCTAAAATCTGAAAATTTAGTTAACACCAACAGACAAGAACTATTATAACACACAATGTTACAGAGAACTCCGAAATAAATAAATAAAAAATAGGCCAAATTTGAAAAGATGACTGCACCAATACTTGTAAGATTAGTTGTCCAAAGCATTTTTGTATATGGTTTATCTTGTTAAACTTCACGGTAATATATCAGAGTTTCGCTACATACCCCTACTTCTTTTATATTTATAGACTCATCCAAAAAAGTACATAGATGTACGTTTTGAACTGAGTACTGTTCTTAAGGATACTGTGATATAACGGTTTAAAATATCTAAAAACACTTCAGATGCCCGCCTCGGTAGCGTGGATGGTAGCGTGTCTGCCTCACGTTTAACAGAATCCAACTTCGAATATAGGTCAGGATTAGTACCTGGATAAGTTTTTTCGGTGGTTTTCCTTTATCCCGAAGGACGAATGTCGTGTAACTCAAAGTTCTATGGACCCAGGGTTCATTTGGATATCATTTCATCAATTCCACTCATCGTCCGATATGACTTAACGTTGGAGGACGTAAATTAATAAAATCAATCAGTTAAGATAATCGCACACGAGGTGTAGGAAAATTTTGATACATACGGACAGATTAAATAACTGTGCAGTACATGTAAACTGCTTAACGCTAAAGAGTGATGTACCGCTTGGCTCTCAGCAAGGTGGCCCGGCTTCGATCCCAAGCTCCGAAAAGTGAGATTTGTGTTTGACAACACGGCCTTGGAGCGGAATTTCTTCGGTTCCTCCAGTTTCCCCTGCCAGCACTCCACCAATTGCTCCATCATCATCTTTCCTGGAAAGATAGAGTCAGACTGGAAAATCCAATGTCATAGCCGGGATTTGAACCACGGATCTGCTGGTTGCCGTCCAGCAGCTCTAACCCTTGAGCTACTACGGCCAACGTGCCGACATGACACTAAATTCTCCAACTGAGTCGTTTTTTTCCCAGTAAATCATTTAGGAACAAGTGGTAAACCATAGCATTGGAAAATTGGAGAATTTAGTGTTTTGTCGGCACGTTGGCCACAGTAGCTCTAGGGTTACAGCGGCTGGACGGCAACCCGCAGATCCGTGGTTCAAATCCCTGGCTATGGCATGGCATTTTTCAGTCTGACGCTATCTTTCCATACTTTAGCCTACACACGGCCAGTGTGAAAAAACAATTAATTTCCATCAACTTTCCAATCATTCATCTCGCCCTTATTCTGTCATCCACTTCCCTCATTCTCATACTAGGCATCGGGCTCATCACCCATTCTGGATTCTCTCTCTCTCTCTCTCTCTCTCTCTCTCTCTCTCTCTCTCTCTCTCTCTCTCTCTCTCTCTCTCTCTCTCTCTCTCTCTCTCTCTCTCTCTCTCTCTCTCTCTCTCTCTCTCTCTCTCTCTCTCTCTCTCTCTCTCTCTCTCTCTCTCTCTCTCTCTCTCTCTCTCTCTCTCTCTCTCTCTCTCTCTCTCTCTCTCTCTCTCTCTCTCAGTGATGCAGAGATTCCGTTGCTCAACCCGCCACCTGCGGGCGTAAGTGTTAAGAGAGCAAGAACACCCTCACACCACATAATGATATAAGAGGGCAATTAAAAAAAATAAATAAAGTAGGAAAGAAAGAATGAATGAATGAATGAATGAATGAATGAATGAATGAATGATTGAATGAAGGAATGAGTTAAACACTTCGTATATTTTATCTGCAAAGTTTTATATTAAGAATTACTTTTTCAAATATATTTTATCTGTGAATGTAGTTAGACTATTACATATGTCCTAGAAACTACGGCATTCCTTGATGTTTGGTGCACAAGGATGCTTAAATGTCATAATATCCTTAGTTAAAGATCTTTTCTGAGTCTATAAAAAATGTTGAATATGTCAAATACAAATACTACTGCTGGAAAGATAAGGCAGGAAACAGCCCGGTTAAAGCCCAAATAATAAAAAGTATGATGTGTGTATCACACATATAATGTTGTCTACTCCCTCTTGTACTGTTGCTAAAAAAAGTAGGCAGACACACAGATACACAAACAGAATGGAGGACTATGGTCTATATATTCTGTGGGTCGTTATACTCCTACCAGGTTGCTCCATGAAGCCTTACGTGGAGGACGAAATTAGGTGTCGGGCATCAAAATTCTACGATACTTTACCCAGACACAGAAGTGCCCTTGTTAGGTCACTGGGAGATTTTGATCCCACCAGGCTGTTCCGGGTATCCCGCATGGCATGTGGGCACCCGAGATAACCCAGAAGCTAATCCTATCAGCAGCTTAAGCTGAGCTCCATATAATTCTTCTGAGCTGTTTGGCATCAACATTTTCAAACTAACACAAATTTAAAATTAGAACACCAGGGTGCAAGATTTTGTATCCATTCCCACAACCCGAGGTACATAACATTTGTGACCTCGAAAAAAATTCTACCTCAAAACCCACAACCTATCCTACAAAATCCCTAAAAGAAAAACATTACCTGCGGTAAAACCCTTAACGGGTGGGCACGCAGCAAAATCCTTCTGGCTTTATACAGCCAGCCAGCACCTCGGTCGGTCGGATACAAACACGTTCTTGGATCTTAAAACATTACTTTGATGAAATCTCGATATCCAAATTTTGGGAGGAATGCGCTCCTATTTCTTATATATAGTAACAAAAATAAAACGAACTTGTCTTTAGCAATACTCCACGAATGCTTTTGTAAAATTGAATGATGGATATTTGATACACTAACGCACAAGATGCATTTCATGCAAGCAGTTCATTCACTCGATTTTCTAAAGTAAATGGTAAATTAGAGATCGAGATTTACTGCTTTAATTATGCAGCCGGATGATCTCTAATATAATGGGGAGTGAGATATCCATCAGAGGCTTCCTCCTTCAGTAGAACAACCTCCCATCGTACGCTTCAAGCACAGACGTTGGCGATTATTTCAGGGATATGCGTTGGACATGTCATTAAGGCGGATGCGCAGCATTTTCAAATCCTTTGGATATTATTTCTGGAACCATAAGTATTTCAATAAATATTTTAAAAAGTTTTAAAACTTCATTGCTATTGTAAGGTATGCCAAATTATAAATATATATATATATATATATATATATATATATATATATATATATATATATATATATATAAATTATGGAGCTATAAGCGTTCTATTGAGTAACAATGTTTTAAAAATCAGTACATATATCCAATAAAAGTTTTGTGAAAACAAAATTAATATTTCAATTTCAGTTCAGGTAATTTTTTCCATTAGAAACCTCAGAGAAAAAATGTATGGTTAGAAGATCAATTAGATTGCCTGCTCTACACTCCATGCATTTGTTTCCTTACTCAGTTACTCAAAACATTTTGCAAACCTTCCAATTTCACAGAGAAATGTTTCTTTTTCTTTATTCTTTTCTTCCATTTTTACACATATTTTGCTAGAGAAAATATGCAAAAATTGTTGTCAGTGAGGGAAGAAGGGGGGAAGAGAAGAAGATGGTTTACTGGCCACAAGGAAGAAAAGGAAATAAAGATGTGCACATTCTTGCTGATATTTTCTTCCTTAAATAGAGTTAAGAAGCTAGCTACACTGTTACTTCCATATACCCTATACGTATAAAGTAAAATATAGGCAGGTATATTCCTTCACTGCTATCACAGTAGTAATGACCTGGTTTTAACTAACCCTTCTTGAAATGATTTATTTTCAACCCTACCCTACAGCGCATAAAAACAGTAGCAAAAACTAAGGCCCTTCTTGGTATTTTATTTTTGTATGAGAACAAACATATTGCCTCTGGTGCTTTCTGCAATTTTCTGTACTCTGAAGCTATCTCGTAAATGTAACTGTCTTTCTTTTTAGTTCACTTTTTGCTATTCCTTTCACCCGCAAGGAAATCTTGGTATCTCTTGCTTATGGTGCAAAGCTTCGGACAATGTGCCACAAGGATGTTTCCTACTTATCGATTTCTCTCGACAAAGAAGCCACAAAAATCGAACCTCGAACTCTTACATCGAGGAAAGGGTTTGTACTTACTTAGACTGCCAGCCGTTTTCCTTCTGCAGACCGCACTCAAACGTGCATTAGTGTCACCGACAAGACCACTTCTCTCCAACGTCTATCTATCCACCCTTCTATAGAGGCTTTCTGCCTTTGTCCTCTTCCTTTGGACCTTACACCCGCCCCAGCCATGGAATTCGGAGCTCCTTATCGGCGCAAGATATATTTATTTCTTTTTGTCCAATAAGATAACCTTCTCTAAAAGAGCCTTTTACATCAATATCTCCCTCACCGTCCACAGAAAACAAGATGTAAACAATTAGTTATTCAGAATTCCAAAATTTGCTAGCCAGGACATTTTCAAAGTAAATTGCGACTCAAAAGAAACCTTTCTGACTTAGAAAACTTACTGTCAAAAGAAAAGTGTTGCCTATGAGACATTTAGGAGCTTTATCCAAAATTATGCCCATTAATTGTGCATCACAGTACATCAATAATCTATTAGAAAGTTTTCGGTATATGATGTAATTAAATTACGTAACAAATAACTTCACAAGCATATAACACTTGTTATCTACACAAATGTAGATTACAAGTGAGTAATGCAGAACAAAGAAACGTAGTAAGAACACAGGAAAAAGGAAACAGTGAGTACTGAAGTGCCATTTGCAACTTCTGCCTTTACTCTCGAGACTGGTAAAGCTAACGTTTCTCACGACAGGTATTTATCTGGAAATAATTTTAAAGTAGCAATAAACCTTAATTACATAGTAGATGCGAAGATGTAAATGTTAATATTAGAAACGTGGAGGAATTACGAACTGTAATGAAGAAAAGGCGACGGAGGATTAAAAAATAGTCAACGAACGTTAAATCATAACGGACGATGATTGAAATGGATGAAACGATGCTCAAATGGGCCACAGAGCTTAAAGTTACCAGTCAACTTTCAGGATAAGGAAAAACCCTGATCTAAATAACTCACCGTGACCAAGATTCGAAATTGGGACCTCTTGAACGTGAGTCAGTCACATTACACTTGGGAAAACGTGGACATGCAACATGAAACACAGCAAGAGCTAATTATCCTACAAATAATAATGATAATGATGATACGTAATAATGATAATTGTTCTCAAAAATGTATTTTAAAACGTTCTATATTTTATCCAAATTTTGTAATTACCTATTAATATAATCCACTCCAACTGTACAGGATTTTGTACATATTTATTTGCTAATAATTCAACGTATAAGTTTTAAACTGAACAATGGCAATACGCATATCATAAAAATGGCATTTTCACTAAAATTGCTAAGGCAGTTTTTTTAGAGAAGTTTGTCTAAAGACTCGCATTTGCTCACGATAGCGCAAATTTCGTATATGTGTGCGTGGCATTCTTAAATATGAAGTTTGGTGCTTATCTGACTTTCCGGTTTTCAGGTATTACAGAAATAGATATGGATTTTGCGTACAAACATTCGTTATGTATTCATAGGACTTCAGTGATAGATTTATATTTTCAAAGGTATCTATTATTTTCCCTACTTTCAGTGGGAGATAGAGAAAGTAAAAATTGACTTTTTATTTTTATTTTTACCCATGTTCTCTACTCAGCCTCAGAATGGACAAGTATGCAACGTTAAAGTATACTTTCTTCTCCTGCTGTACTCTCAGAAGACACCAAACTTTTAAGTGTGCAAACTTTGGTACGAATAACATTTTGAGTAATGTTCATAGTTCATATACAGACAGGTTTAACCCCACATGCTACATTTCCTGGGTGTCCAACTTGATAGAGGCCTAACTTTTCGCCGACACATTCGAGACCTCTCGGCACGGGTTTAGGGCGTTATAGCCTCCTTGTATGCAATACTGGGCTCAGTCTCGATGCCTGTCCGCTTGAAGTTGTACCTCTTTCGAGGGCTCGTAATCCCACTCATGCTATAAGCCTGTGAGATCTGTGGCATGACCGCAGACAGGTGGCTCGCATACCTTCAACGTGCGCAGAATATAGGACTACGATCCATCTATTCTGTAGGTCGTTCCTTCTCCGTGAGGTTGCTTCACGAAGCCTCTCTTCTCCCTTGTGTGGAGGACGAAATTAGGAGCCGGGTTGCAAAATTCTACGCTCAATTACCATCACATAAAAGCGCCCTGGTTCGGTCTCTAGGAGATTACGACCGGTCAAGATGCCGTTTCAGACATTTCCGGGCATACCGTATGACATGCGGGCACCCGAGGTAACACTGGAGTTAATCCAAGCCGTAGCAAATGCTGAACTTCATTTTAGTTATCCAGTTAGTTTGGCTTCAAAATTATACCACGTTTAAACCTACAAACGCCAGGGTTTCCCAAGAAAAAAAAATAGCATCATGTTCAAAATTAGAGGAGTAATCAAGCTACCTCGCAATCCTTCCTCATTAGAATAATACCATCCCATCCTGTATTCACAAAACTTTTCAACCTGCTGTAAAACCCCAAACCTGGGTGGGTACGCAGCTAAAACCCTCGCAGCAAAAACAAAAAAAAATTGTTAACAGCCCGTCAATACCTCGTACATGCTACATTTGTGTTCCATACACCCACTCACACACCCACCCACACCCACCCACACCCACACACACACCCACACACACCCCCCTCCCCCCCCACACACACATACATGGACGCGCACCTGAGCGTTTTCCAAATATTCTTTGTTTATTTACAGTGCCTCTAAAAATATATTTACAGCGAAATATTGGCACTGAACACTAGCAACTTAAATGAAAATTCCACTCGGTATCACTATACATGAGTAATATTTTTCTCAAAAACAATATTTACACATTTAATGCAAATTTAAACGACAACTCATGTAGAGGAAGGAGAGGGAACCGAAGGGCAGTACACGCGATACGAAATCTGTACTTCAGAAAGTCACATTTCCTTAAATGTAATGGTTCGCTAACAGCAGAAACTTTAATTTGGGTTTCTCTTGAGCTGATGCTTGTCTAACAGTTACACCACTAGATAGTGAACCACGTCCTCATTGTGTGCCAAATTTGAAATCTGCTAATGGAATTCTCGTACCTCAGTTCACCACTTATCTAAGCTTCACTTCATTTCGCAGACAATTAACTGACCGACCAACACTAATGTTATTTATTTAGAACCATTTTAGCAATGTCAGCTTACATCGCAGACATTTTCCATTATACAGAGTTAGTTAAAAGTTCTGTGGACTTAAATATCTGTTGAAGCACGTATGCTGAAGCTGATTAATACTAAACTCAGTTGCGGAGGTAACCAGGTGCAGGGAACCCAAAAATTGTAAGAACTATCCATTATTATGTTATTTATTTTGGCTACTTTCAATTGAACCTCTTGTTTATTTCATGCTGTTAAATATACCCTAATATCAGCACGTTATAAATCCTAGTGGGCAAGACAAGGGTACAGATGTAAAGCCAAGCGTAAAAGGAAAGAAAGAAAAGAGGCTAAGGATTTCTTCAGCGATGTTCATAATAATTTGCTTGGTCCAGGGTCTGATTTATATTACAGTAAGTACAGTAAGTGAGGGAAATTAATTTTTTCACACTAGCCGTTTATAAGCTAAGGTTTTAGATAGATAGAGGCAAAATGAACAATTCAATGCCACGACCGGGATTTGAACCACGGGTCTCCTGGTTCCCGTCCAGTCGCTCTTACCCATTGAGCTACCATGGCCAACTTGCCGTAATGACACCAAATTCTCCATTTGACTCGTATATTTCCTGGTAAGCCACTAGGGGCTCTCACGTTCAAGATTCACCGTTTGTGGCGACTAATCATTTCCTCACACTAGCCCTAGTGGTTAACTAACCATCAATTAACTAAAATAATAAGAGTTTAATGATGAAGCCTGGGACTCAAATACTTACTATAGTAAGTCGCCACAAACGGTGTATCTGGAATACGAGAGCCCCTAGTGGTTTACCGGAGAAATATACGAGTCAGTTGGAGAATTTAATGCCATGACGGCAAATTGGCCAGGGTAGTTCCATGGGTAAGAGCGACTGGACTGACACCGTGGTTCAAATCCCGGCCGTAGCATTGAATTTTTCATGTCGACTCTATCAAAGTACAGTAAGTTTTATTACAAGTTTTAACAGCTTCTTTTTACCTCTTTTCTTTAACATTCTAATAAGTACGTCAAAGTATTATATAATATAACTTGTACATTACTGTGTTCTTAAAATAAAGTCCCCTTTCTGCATAATTTAAAAATATATATCAGTGCACTTTTTCTCGTTCTATGAAGCAGACAGTTTGATTCCTTTTTTACGCCACAGTTTCCATTTTTAACTTTATGATCAGTGAGTAAAGTGGCTGCTTGCAGTAACTGTTGCAGTTAGTGTAATTTAAATATAAAGAAGTTTAGCTATGCTGCTTAGATTACCAATGGTACTATTATTTTAAAAATAATTTGAACTTTAGCAATGATAAAGTGGTTTCTACCCATAATAATTCCTTTTCATTCAGATGTAACAAACTATTGATGGAAAAAGTTACTTTTGTATCACTTTCTATTAATCATGAGTAACAGTTATGTAAAGCTCAAGATTTTTTTTAAGTCGATATTATGCTCCAGTGATTTCAGAAAGAGAAAGCCCACATTATAAACTGAGCGATGCAACAATGGCATCATTTCCATTTTGTAAGTTTTAATTATGTATAATATTTTTCTCCCAGCAGGGCTTTTCATTCATATACTTTCAACAGGTAAATGTAATTTCGTATTTGATTGAATATTTCGATTTATTTTCGTAATATACATTTTTAAATAAAACTGCTTAAGAAAATGAGAAATAATGACATTTTTGTGTAAAGGACTAAGGAATTGCCTTGGTTATCAGTGGCCCCAGTCCATAAAACGAGTTTACTTTAAGTAGAATTATCCGTATTTCCCTTTTACTATTTGAGTTAACACTTTATCCCAAAATGTTGCTTTTTCAGGATATCAAAGCTAGTATGTCAGGTGAAATAGTGAAATCGAATCTTTGGGTGTGAATCTTAGTTTCGCAAACTTTGGAGCAAGTATAAACGGTCAATAAGACTGCAAATTCCATTTCTGAATTATTTCTGTTCACAAATTTCTTACTTTTATCACTTTAAATTACGAAATTAAACTTTTTAAGTAGCTTTCTGTTTACTGCACACGGTAATTAATAAGATACTGGTCTGATTTTCAGCTGTTACTCAGGGGAGTAATTAAGGCACTTTCCGGAAGAGTCTCAAGTCGAGATACACTTAGCACCATGAGAAACGGTAAGAATGTTTATAGTAAAATGTTATCTGCTAATGGACGTCAATGGAAATTTTGCCCTTAGGTTGTGCCTAAAGCAGTACACGAGGCGTTTTCCTGTTAGTTGTTCACAAAGTGGTCTTCTGAGTGCTCAAAGCAAAAGTTTAATGCGTTTCTAAACAATCAATGAAGGATAATTCGACATAGTGATCACGAAAGCTCAATCTAGCTCAGCGAGAATGAACCTTTTCAGAAGAGTGTGTCAGTTAAAAGTCTTGTTTCTTTTATTAATATTACTGATCTGTCTGAGTAATTAATGTGTCATCAGTTGCTTACTTCAGATGATTATCATAAGGTTTGGAAGTTATTCTTGAGTGCCTACACTTATTTATGTACTCAATATTAACAAAACACGTATTACAAATACAGGAATGTCTTCATTCAGTACACATTATGTTAGCCATATTTAAGTTACATGAGTAACCCAACTGCCCGCAGAGCACTACGGGACCCAAATTCCATAAATTTAATCAGAGCGCCGTAGATGCCAACTTTCATAATAAATGTTTAGAATGCAAAATGATCATTTGGTTGACAGTTATGTTACCTGAAATCACGATAGTTGTTTGTTCTGCGATATTTTCAGATAAACCACAGATACTGCATTAAAATGCCTTTTTGCCTGAAATTAATACTCATTTGTAAAATGAATCGAATACCATGGCTATGTTTCAGCAGAACGCTCTTGTTAATACATAAGCTTAGATTTATGTGAGCGAATTAATATTCTAAGTCCACCTACTTAAAATATTCTTATTACAACTTAAGTAAAATCTTTTATTGGATGTTACAAATAACGCCATTGACAAATTTCTTTATTTTGGAATACATGGCTATTTATAGAAAAAGTTACATCGGTTATTTGGCAATGAAAAACATTTTAGTTATGATTTATCTTGAAATGACGCATTCCATTAAACTTACAGGAGAAACTTCCATCTATTAATTTATGGTGTACAAAGTTTTCTTTTTCTTTCTTTTCCCTTCCTCCTATATATCAGTTTCTGTTTAACGCTTTTATGGAAAACTTTGGTCCCCTATTCTGGTTTAGTTTCTGCCTTGAGGTAGCCAACATATTTTACAAACATGTTTACAATATTCGGCAGACTAACGAATAGTGTCATCACATAAGACACATTTTTATTTTTTGTGTATTTGCAAGGATACATAGTCATAATATGTAGAAAAATTACCGCCATAGTTTGAACTACAATTATTCTTGTTTGGAAATTAATAATAACAATAGCTGAAGCAAATATTTCAAGAGAAAACAGTATAAAATAAAACTTTTGTCAAGTGTATTCGACAACAATCGTATTTCAAATGTTTGTTAAATAACAAAGAAAGAGAAGAAATTTATTACACGTAAAGATTAATTCAATGCACATAACAAATAAGGCATTTTGAAACAAAATTTGGTAGACCCCAGCCATCAGTTTGAAACTGAAGGTTCATTGAAGTTTCATGTACTATGAGTAATACCCTATTTTCTGTTGGTGTTCATGAAATTATGCTTAAAAGTACAAGATAATTGCAGTTCATTCAGCCATCGTGGTTTTTGAAAAGGATATAAAAATAAAGCAGAGCATATCTTCATATTTTTATCAAGGGCTTACGGAGGTATTTTTAGAGGTGGCGAGTGTATGTGCGCAAATGATATGTGAATCAATATTGCTTTCAGCAACAGACTGCATAAATCTATTGGATAAGCTGACAGATG
Source organism: Mantis religiosa (assembly GCA_030765055.1). Classification (NCBI taxonomy): domain Eukaryota; kingdom Metazoa; phylum Arthropoda; class Insecta; order Mantodea; family Mantidae; genus Mantis; species Mantis religiosa. Next base: position 158,355,439 of record CM060952.1, read on the forward strand.
ACTAACCTGATACAACTTTATCTTACAAATAGACAAGTGGCCTCGGCCATAAAATGATGCGTAACATTACGACATATACCACGTCTAAAAATACCTCTGTAAGCATATATCAAAGAAAAGTTTAGGTCTTTAACAAACGGTTTGCTCATGAAGATTAGTGTCACTGATCGCTTTTTTATAAGCCGCGACGAGCAAGTACCGGCGCTTGCGCATGAAAGAAAGAGACATAATGGTGCGAAAGCTGAAGGCTTGCGAGAGAGAGACAGAAACAAAGAGAGAAGGTAACAAAGAGAGAGACAGTGATGTCTGGATAATTCCGTCTTTTCTCTTGCCGTCGCGAAAGGCCTTGAAACGTAGGCGGCTTTCTAGAAATGACTGGAGGTATAAAACCCCGCAAGTGTTAGAGCGCAGTCAGTTGCTAGTGAGTTGTTAGTTGTGTGTGCAGCTGTGCAGTAATTGTGGACGTTTGAAGTGTACCGCAGTGAATTCTTTCATTTGTTTACGTGGCAGTGGAACAAGACGACCTTGAAGACTGTTGTGTATGTCACGTCATTTTTACTGCGGCAGAGGGTGCACAATGTTATTGTTTACTGCAATAAAGAGCATTTTAAGTTTCTGTTAACAAGACTTTTAATTCTACGAACCCACAAAGTCACATTATTAGTTAAACAGTACATGATATTAATGTCCTTGCTTTACGTATCAATCAGGAGCGTTTAAAAGGAAACAACAAATGGTAACTTACAAATATAAAAATTAATGGAATGCTACACTAACATGTTCTTTGGCCCCTCTTCAAGAAATGCCTTGTTCTTCACTCTACTTGTACTTCCTTGTATGTAGTGGCAATAGCAAAAAAGCAGTAGCTTTAAGATATAGAAACATCTTTTACGATTTGGTGGCTATGTGATGCCTCTTAATTTTGTTCTCAATGCAAGATAATCAGAAAACAAAACAACCAAAAAGATAACGACTTTAGATTTGGAAAAGGTGATGGAAAATTCAAACTAATGACAAGGAATATCTCAGTAATGATTAACTCCACTGTAAAAATGTATTAAACATGTGCCCTTTTAAGGCCTCATCGAATCTTCTCTACTTACTATGTACCTGTAGAGAAAGTAACAATAAACGTGGCTTTAATTGGCGCAGAATTTGAAAAAGGCTTATGTCTAAAGGTATAGGTCTAAATTTCAGCAGCCAGATCTTATGGAAGAGATAAGAGTCGTCAGTAATGTGGTTCAATGAACCTTGGGGAATCAAGAAGCCAGACTGATGACAGGACATCTTTGCGAGTAAGCGTCTTGTAGCCTGAAGCGCCTCATGGTGACGTTTCATTTCCTCATTGTCTGGATGTGTAGTGTATAGAGCGGACCGCATTGCACATGCTGGTGAGGCTGCGATAGCAATGTATTGTTACTGGAATAATGCATTCGCTTCACGTTCGGCGGCAGTAGTGGTCCCTACCTCGGTTTCTCTGTATTCATGGGCAGATTTTCTGACTCTCTCTGAGCATTATCTTGTTTCTTGTCGAGGGAGCAGGAGGAGGAGGAGGGATGCACTCTCTAGGAATCCACGTCTAAATTCGGTACCGATACTACCTAGCAAAAACGTACTTCTCTGCTGGCTTTGCGCTATCTATTCTTACAACCTGTAACCCGAAAAGGCACCACTTCTCTACAAAATTTGCTTATACGAGTGCAATTGCTTGAAACTTGTGCTCATGGAAACCTATATATACTCTAATGAAGTATTTCTATTTATTTCCGATTCTGAATAAATAAGATGTTTCAATGGGCTATTTTTAAGAGACCATAGTTTTGAAACATGTGTATACTTGAGAGATTGCTATATATAAGTGGAGAAATATTCTATTCAACTCAAAAAATTCACCTCAGAGGTTATACGTCGTGGGTCCAACTCTCGGCAACTGCAGTCATAGTGCCTGTGGTATAGGACGGGGAGGACCCACGTAAAATAATCGGTGCGATGGCATGCTTGGATGTTGACGGGGTTTCATATGAGTGTAGTTACTTGGATTTTGCCTTTTTATACTAAAAAAACCACTACAATGTAACTCTAAAAATAATATATTATTTCCAATTCAAAAGACTCAAAATTTTGTTAGTATAACCGAAAAAGGCCATAACATAAAAATTGCACTAAAATATTTTTAAGTTGAATACAGGGTAATGTTGCTCCAGGACAACACCACCCATTAACGGGTTAAATTCGAAGCTGGGTATTCATACACGCCTGATTTCTTTTAACCATTAATAAGCCAGAATTATTGTTTATTAAAGGTTTCATTTAGAGAAAAAAGAACGTGCTCCGAAAATGCGTGTACAATACACAGTTATCTGTTGGTAAAGAAGCTGGAGCGAAAAGAAAGGTAATAATGAATAGTTTTCAAAGAAATAAACATACAAATGTACAAAATGCTAGAAAAAAGAGGCAATAATTCAAGTTATACGTTGTAAGTTGTAAGATTCCTGTCTATTTCTTGTGGATTTCCAAGTGTGAAACTTAAACGATCTTAACGAGTTCTATATAGAAAACTCAATATTACTCGACAGAGCGTTGAGGGGTATCGACCTTCAGGTGACCAGCGCTATGATCGTCTCTTATCGGGTATCATCTGGTCCATTACAAGAGTGAAATATTAGTAAGTTGATATACAGTAAGTTACGAAACACAAATAGAGCGATTGGGAGCTGCGTGTGTCTATATGATATGTTTTCTCGCGCCTACCGATGTATGCCACTTTGCTGTCCAGAAGACATGATTACATCTGAACAGAGTATGCACACTCTGGACTCACCGTGTATGTGCGATAAGTATTCCCGGGTTCGATGCCACGCATCGAATGAGGCTTTTAAGTCCGGGTGTTCCTCTAGTGTTCAATTCACTAGATTCTGGTCGGAGAAAGAGGTAGCTCAAAGCATCACTAGGTCGAAATTCAAGGAAAGTTGAACATTCTCACCTTTAAGTACTAGTACTGATAATGCTACGATATTATTCCTATTACTCCACAGAGCGTTGAGGCGTATCGACCTTCAGCTGATCAGCGCTGCCATCGTTCCTTATCGGGTCTTATCTGTTCGATTAGAAGAGTGAAATATTAGTAAGTTGACGTACAGTAAGTTACGTATCACAAATAGAGGGATTGGAAGCTGCGTGTGTTTATATGATATGTTTTATTGTGCCTGCCGATGTATGACATATTCCTGTCTAGAAGACATATCTGAACAGACAATACATACACTGGACTCTGCGATAAGCTGAAGTAAACATCTCTGCGTTACGAATTTTTCCCGATACGCCTTCTCGCTTTGCCATGTAGTAGGTATCCGAGCATGCCGTTATCGCGATATTAGCAGTATATGCATTTACCAATTGTTAAAAAGCGGAAGAATATTTTAAAATCTGTTGTTCAAATATCAGCTCTTTTATTGGATAACGTCATTTTCTCTATCTCTGATTATTCTCATTTTCTTTTTGGTGTAGCAGAACTTTTCTCCCTCTATTTTAAAATTACTCATTCCATTGATTACCTAATTGGATACAAGTTATACCAATGAACACTTGAAAGAGTAACAGAGAAAAAAGAGAAGCAGGCAAGGGAGAAATGGAAGGACGCTTGTTTGCTCAAAAGTTTGGTGAAGAGCTGTTGCCATGGTAACCCGGGTTTGCCTTGCACGCAGTCACGCTATTTAAAACGCTGTTGCCTGGAGATTCCATAGAGACAGTGATTTGCTCTCAAAATATCAAGATATAATGGGGAGCGAGGAAGTAAACGTTCAGAGCTTCCGTTACTAATTTTCTGCACAAAAATTCATGGAAAGCTGATGCCTCCCAGCAGATGTTTCATTTCTCAATATGGAAATTGCTGTTCGTTGAAGAAGAAAATGAAGTCTGCTAGAGTCAATATGCTGTAGCTCTTATGTCTGCAATGTGAAGATATTTAGTACCACTTCAGTTTAATTAAGAACAGAAATGTTTTAACAAGTACTAAATTCTTATTAGACAAGGTGATGAGCATTTTAGAGCTTCTGTTCAACCTGGTATGTTTATAACTAACTTCATGTAAGGCAGAATTGAGCCCTTTAACGGAGAACATAAAGTACTTTAGGTATTAGTCTCCTGAGGTTTAATTGTTATTACATATTATTATTATTATTATTATTATTATTATTATTATTATTATTATTATTATTATTATTATTATTATTATTATTGTTGTTGTTGTTATTATTATCATCATCATCATTATCATCATCATCATCATCATCATTATCATTAGCATTATCCTTATCATTATTATCATTATCATTATCATTATTATTATTATTATTATTATTATTATTATTATTATTATTATTATTATTATTATTATTATTATTATTATTATTATTATTATTATTATTATTATTATTATTATTATTATTATTATTATTATTATTGAGGTATATTAGGGTTCTAGTTACAACAACATAAATGCAAAGATCAAAATAACAAAACATTATAATAATTATAACGTTTTAAAAAATTGGCCAATAAAATGCTCAAAGGCACATCTTTTAAAGAACACATTAATCAACGGTGTTTGAAGATCTGTATTACAGTATGGAAGATGTTGAATAAGATCATATCTGGAAATTAATTGTTCTTTCACACTGGCCGTGTGTAGGCTAAAGTATGGAAAGATGGAAGCAGGTTGTAAAATTCAATACCATAGCCGGGATTTGAACCACGGATCTTCTGGTTGCCGTCCAGCCGCTCTAACCCTTGAGCTACTATGGCCAACGTACCGACAGTTGGAGAATTTAATGCCATATCGGCATGTTGGCCATAGTAGCTCAAGGGTTAGAGCTGCTGGACGGCAACCAGAAGATCCCTGGTTCAAATCCCGGCTATGGCATTGAATTTTTCAGTCTGACTCTATTTTTCCATAAGATTATATCTCTTTTTGGAATGAATATCACATCTAAATATTAAGTGTTCAACACTTTTCATCAATACTTTCACAGTTATATAGGCATCCATCAGAGTCTATGTGCCCGCCTCGGTAGCGTAGATGGTAGCATGTCTGCCTCACGTTCAACAAGTCCCGAGATCGAATCTCGATCAGGGTGAGTTACCTGGATAAGGTTTTTTCCGGGGTTTTCCCATATTCTGAAAGACGAATGTCGGGTAGCTCTAAGCTCCATGGATTCTGCACGCATTTGAGCGTCAATAATTGAGCGTCAATAATTGAGCGTCACCCGTTTCATTCACTGTCCGATATGGACGTAAAATTACAAAAAGTCTATGTGGAACTTTCATAAGTAAGTTTTAAATTTCCCATGTCCCGTAGAAAACTAGGTCAAAATAAAATTAGGTGAAAAGTACATGCAGTTTACATGACCATTAACAGTTTTAGGTATGCTATTGTTTGGTATTCTAAGTACAACTTCAAATATTATTTATGTTTCTTAATTATGCTTTTTCGTTCCTATACATTTAATTTTTCACACATACTTAAGTTTGTCTTTCTGCTTAATTGTGTATATCCTGCTATAGATCTCAAAATCTCATTTCTGCTGCTTGTATGTTCTACAAGTATTGGTTTGTATGAATCCAGGTTTAAGACCCATATGTGACTGTAGATACTGCCATGCACTTACACAGTTTAATTATAGATTCTGGTCTTGCCTTGCTTTTAATATCATTCTTAATATTCCAGTTACGTGGTTATATTTGTTTAGTATTTCATATCTATCTACTTCATTATGACATTGATATGTGATAATTTGCATCCACCAACCGTGGCGTAGCGGGCTAAGGCAGCATGCCTTGGTCCTTGGTCAGGGAAAGCGGCCCGGGTTCGATCCCACTCATGGGGTGCGAATTTTAAGTCCGGGTATAGGACCGGTGCCCACTCAGCATCGTGAGGAAAGTGAGGAGCTTACGCTAGGTAAGCGGCCCTGGTCACGGAAAACAACGTTCTGCTGTGTACAAGTGGGCGTGAGGCCGGCAGTCGGGTTGGTAGGCCTTGGCCCTCGTCGCGCCAGTGGTTAACTTTATAGATATATAATTTGTTGCCCTAGGTGGTTGTATATATGCATATATACAACCACCTAGGGCAACAAAAGTCAATTTTTTTTAAACACAGAGTTTGTATCATATTTCTGTGGTTTAATCAATAAGATATTTCCCAGCTGATATTTAGTTCTCTTTCTGTAAAATTTCCTGTAGTTCTAAATGTACAGAAAAACGCTTGTCACCATTTTTTTCTTTGTGATTATGAACTGTATGAAATTTTAAAGGTGGCGTATAGCGGATTGTCTTTTGTTTATATAAGCCTTCTATCTACAACTAAGCAACCTTTTACCTATAAAAAATGCAGTAAAATATTTTAATATAGCCAAAATTCAATCAAAATATCTGAAGTATATAATTTTTTTTTCAGCCTCTTAACAGAATGTCCTTGGTTGGTTATTTACATCATGTTGATAAAATGAATCTTATAGACATTATATCAATAAGCCATTCCTAAGCTGGTTTGCACATATACCTACCTAGCAGTTCCCAATCGTATAGTAGAAATAAGGAACTAAGATTTGTACAACATTAAACATTTACTTTAGCTTTTCAATTTTATTAAAACTTCAGGAGAAGCACTTTTACTATTCAAAAACACCACATTACATCTCAAGAGCAAGGAGGAAAGAGAGTCAGAGCAATGAAGTGGAAGAAAGGTAGAAGGGGGGAAATGAGTTGGAGAGTATAAGAGAGAAAACGTTTGAAGACTGAGGAAGGGAGAAAGAGAAGAATCTCTATAATCATTTTTAAAGTAGAGCGATCCTGTTGTAAACTTACCGGAGGAGAGATAGACACATAGACTCTATTAAACCTCTGGGAAATTCATGGGTGTTTATTGAGAAAGTTATTTGATGATAAAAAAAAAAAATAGCACCCATGGATTTCTCTCCAAACACGCAGTGTTTCGTTAGTATCTCTCCTAAGTTAATAACGTATCTAATTTATGACAGATTATAATTTGACATAATAGCGTGAGCAGAGCTAGTAACTCTACTTGCGCTAAACAATTATATGCCAATATAGCAAAGTAAAGCGTAGAGGCACTCGGATTTAAATTTCACTGCAATTACAGGAATTTTATATTTTGGAAGGCACTAGAAAGGCACAAATTACTTATTTTATTACTATTAATAAGTTTATTGTAAAAAGCAATAGTACGTACTACTAGCATTTCACATTCGCTCAGGCCCACAATGCACTGGATGTCTATACACAACCAGAGTTGGAATGTGATTTAAGGGGACTTCAGAGATATAAGTCACACGAAATACTTAAACCTGCTATAAAATAAACAAGGAAAGGTAAGCATTTTAATTTTTAATAACGAGTTAACTTAATTATCGTACTAGACACTAGACTAGTTCTAAAAATTAAGCAAATTAGGTAAGAATTCTTCTGAACCTTCTGGATAATGGATATATGTACAAAAATCAATGTTTCTTATGCCTTAATACTTTAGGAACTTAAGCTTTACATACATATTAGTGGGTACTTTTTAGTATTGTTGTCCACCACTTACACCTTCAAAAATGTCAGCTCATGTTTCATTTTAGTGATAGTGTTAAAACTATGAAATGTTAAAAGTTTCGGTAAAAATGTACGATTTTAATTTTTTAATATTACGAGTGGGAGTTTTACTGTTCCTTCTTTTTCTTTTGGTCATTTTAAATATAGAATTTTAAGATATATATGAATAAAGATAATGATATTAAAATCATTGAATGCACTAACATTCATTTTTTAAAAAGGAACCGAACGGGAAGGAAAACTTAATTGCCCAGAGTATTCGGAAACTTTCAATTAAGGACGAATATCATCCTACACTCTTCCCATTATTTTAGCCAAATTTTCTGAGTCTTTAAACATGCTATTCTTAAAGTTGGCATAGCACGCAAGCGCGCGCGCGCGCGCACACACACACACACACACACACACACACACACACACACACGAACACACAAACGTTTACATCATAAATAAGAAAGTACCCGGAATTTCAATTTTACCAGCAATACAGGATGTGTGAAAATAATTAAGGTGGTTTTCTTGCATTGGAAGGGCGTTGACTCGTACTAACGGAAATGCTAATTCTTCGTCTACCACTGCAGATAGCGCCAACAGGCAGCGTTTAGTGAATCGGAATTAGAAGCGATGGCTACGATCGTACCACTACATCCAGCATGGATCTGAACTTCCTGCAACAAGCGGAAATTAATTTTCCTGGTCTACTAGACAGAAGTCCTAATTCTATCTAGGAAATAGCGCAACGAGTTTGTAAGCAGAACAAGTGGCAAAATGGTTCAAACAGGAGTTTACGAAGATCTTAATGAGTTACTGCAATCTTTATGATGGAAACCTCACGCCAGCGTGTAAGAATAGGTCGTCTGTTTGCAGAGATTCCATGTCAACAAATGGAAACACGCACACACTATTGACAAACATAGAAGCAATAGATGACTGCTTTAACGGCATGGGGAAAATCGGTTTTATTACAAGTTTCATGGATACAAGGGCCAATGGTTTTAGCATTTTTGTAACTTACATCTCCCGTAAACAGCATTATTTCCACGGCTTCCTTTGGGGTATCCAGTAAAACCTACTGATTTTAAAAATTTACTCTCAATATCTGTGAAAATATTACCAGAAAAATAATTTTAAAGGTATGTGGCAGCGTGGCCGAGTTGTTGTGAGCAAAGCGGCTTCTAGGTGGGAATTTGGCAGGTTCTTCGGTTTCCCCTGACATTCATTCCTCAAAAGGGCACATTATCATCTTTTCTTTCAGCCATTTCACTGTCATTTCATATCATCTTGTTCCTCAATACCAGCTTCGGACTGTTCATCTATTCTGGCTACACACACACACACACACACACACACACACACACACACACACACACACACACACACACTCTCTCTCTCTCTCTTTCTCTCTCTCTCCCTCTCCCTCTCTCAGATCCAGAATTTGTCAGATCCTCCAATACATCTAAGCTGAAACAACGATCTGTAATCCTGGAAGGGAGTTAAATACTGGGGCATATGTGTTCTCAAAATACATAGAAATACAACTTTACAAAGTTATAAAAGGGTTATGGAACGAGAATTAAAAAACTAAAAGTTAATGGGAAGTTGTTACAAAAACATCACATTAGGATGACATACGAGGGCTGTTCAATTGAGAATGATCATAACTCGTTACGGGCATAATTTTAGCACTAAAATTCAACATTATTATATTCTGTTAGCTTAATGTGAAACAAACACGCCGTAGTAGTTTCACTGTTTGTACAGTTGGTTCCCACCAGTGAGAACCAAGCAAGTTCAGACATATTCAGTTTCGCCTACCGCTGCAGTGGAGGTAACATGCAGTTAAAGTTGATTTTAGAGGCAGATCCGGAGTTTGTTTCAATCGTAATCACTGCTGATGAAACTTTAAAGTGGTTGCTTCTGCTGAGAAAGTTATGGTCATCTCATTCTTTGATATTCACGGAATGGTTTATCAGCATGTTGTACCTGCACACACATCAGTAACTGAACAATACTACATTGCAAGTCCATATCAGGCGCAAAAGACCACATTTCCATGAAGCAGGCGGGATGCTGCACCACGACAATGCGCGGCCGCATATTCCTAATGTTGTTGCCAAATATCTTGCAAAGCTCAACGTGAAGTGCATCCCTCACCCTCCCAATAGTGCGGATTTAGCCCCATGTGACTTTTTTCTATTCCCTAACTTGAAGAAACGCCTTCGGGGAGGCATTATCCATCATCAGAAGCAGTGGTGAAGGCTGCGGAGGCGATTTTGAAGGATATCTCAAAAATGGTTTCTAGCATGTCTTTGAAGACTGGCAGAAACGCTGGGACAAGTGAATCGCATTCAGGGGAGGCTATTTTGAGAAGGACCATCAAAATTATGAACATGAGTAAAGGTATGTTTTCAACAAAAAAATTGTGATCATTCTTTATTGAACAGCCCTCGTACATTTGACCTCAGAAGCTTTTATCTGATGAAAACTATGTTTGTTGTCATGTAGCTGGACATAATACGTTGCAACTAATTGTGATATAGCTGCTCTGATTTCCTTTTCTGCACACAGACTTGATTTGCCTGGGTTTTTTCTCACAGCCAGTGTTGAAAATCCACACTTGCCGGCAGGGGTTCGAAAAGGAACTCATGGTTAGTGACCTTCAATGATGTTTTGTTCAAGAATGAGAATACCAAAATTGAAAGCTGAAAGTACACACACACAAGTATGTTGTATCACAATTTCATAACGTACTGACCTGAAACAGTTGCAATCCTATTCAATTTGCTAGGGAATTTTGAATGCCATTTGTGTGATATGGTGTATTATTTGTATAACTGTTAATTTTACACAGGCTGGAACATCTCTTTTAGAAAATGTAATTTGTATTTTAACTTGCTGTGTTTTGTAGAACACACTGTATGCTTAAGTCACAAACAGCTTGGCCTTTTAGGCTTTAAGTTCATACGGATGTTTATGTTGATCTGCAGTGCCAAATTAAAGCATCCGCCATTAGCGGATTTGGCTAGAGGCGTTTATGTCGAACAACAATGTCAATGGCGTTCCTTTATTTCGACAGGAAGTGAAAACCACATGTGCTAAGGATACACGTGGTAGTGATGGGGAAACATTGTCGACTCGCAGCACAATTGTCAATGACCTCATTGCTTGCAACTTGTAAGTTAAACTTTTTGACTATAAATAACATGGTGTAAAGCGGAAGGATCTTGATAAGCTGCAGAATTCTAATCTCACCAACGGTATTGATCACATGGTTTATTATTTAAGGCCATATTATTTAGCTGTGTTTATATATTCAAGAAGACCACCTATAGGTAGCCAAAAGCAAACAAACTTGGCTTAATTATTCTGGGTTGCCGATGATGAATTACTGCCGAATATGGTTGTGCTTCAAATTAGAAATAATTAACAAATCATTATGCTATCAATTTAGGATCAGGTACTAACAAACCAGTGCGTTTTATTTTAACGCCGTTTAACCGTGTAATTAAAATGTAAATCACATTGGCTTATTACCATACGATAAGGGAGGCAGAAGTGATGCTAGCCCTCCACTCTCTCCACTCCTCCATTTAGACAATCGTGTCGATCTATCAGGAAAACGCCCGGTACACGGCTATGTGTGATGCTATAAATTAGGAAATGATTGCTGGTCCTCCAAGGAGAAAGAAGCTCTTGAGCGGCAGACAACGCCTACTCGCTATACAAACAGGGATGCGATATCATCAACTTGTTATAGGGACTGTTGTGACTATCTTATACTCCCTAATTGAGATGTTATTTCAACAATGTCTGAACCTCATAACCATGTGACCTTATCAACATCGCTAACGCTGAAGAAGTGTGGCTGTCTAAGCTCTGCTTCCCCAGAATAATTAAAGTTATGGCTTTTATGAGATTGAAGACAATGCAGAAATGTGTAGATTAAAGTCTCATGCAGCCATATCGACAGCGTGGTAATAAAGTACATACCTGGTGCTTTCATAAAACCAGGTTATGCCTGTAATTAAAAGTATAGAGAATTTGTTACCACAAGCATCCACAGTCCCAAAAGGTGCATGTCGATTTCAAATAACCCAAATCTTTAAAATATAGTTCCAAATAAACGTAGAAAGGGGTTTCATAACTGATGATGTCAACAGTTATTAAACCCAACTGAGCAGTGACGCAAAATTTTTATAAGGATTATGATAAGATGATCTCCGAGTGGATTATCTTGAAGCCCCAGGTAGGGAAGCCATCTTGAAGCAATATTTTATACACATGCGATGTTTCAAGATGCTATGATGATGCATAACATTGTGGCATCATCTTGAAGCACGATTATTTGGGATGAAGGGGATGCAGATTAATTTCTAACCTTTTATGACGATTTTGAAGTAATCTGGAAATTTCTCCTGCAACTCTGGATAATTAGGCGCATCTGTAATTCTTGAGCGATGAGATCTTTTTCTTTCCCAGGGTCGCGGGGCTGTCAAAGTTAGTATTACAACTTTGAAGAATGAATAATACTTTTCTTGTTCAAAGAGGGAAATTTAATTCCTCATAAACATGTTTAAACTCTTTGATACAATTCTAAATAGTATTAGTGTAGTCTTTTTATAAACAGGGGCTGATGCAACTATGAACTATTTCTTTTCTTGAGCACACGCTAATTATGCATCACTGATGCACACCCAAAATTGTTTCTGCAAACACTAGGAGAAACAAAAAACCACGTCTTACCCTTAAAACTTTCATAAACAGAAGAAAACTATCTTTCAAAACATTTAACAACTTCTTGTCACATTACGTTGTCATGGTTACACCATTACCTACCTATCTTACACTATTTCTTTATTTTATTACAAATACTAATCTCTATGACTATTCTTAACGAAACATGAAATATCTAAAATAACTGCTACAGCAGTTTATAAAAAAATTATGAAAACAAATTGTTTCAGAACAATTGCATGTATTGGACAAAGATTTGTTGATTTATCATACATAAAGAGAATTTAGTGTAAATTTTAGCGAAAGGTTATAATGCCCGAGCTGATTTAAATATATATACCCCATAAAATGGTTGAGAAAGAAAACTAAACAAAGGCCTGCTACAAGTCACTCCAATACATGATATATTTAATTTATCTTTTCCTAAATAAGGTTCATATGCTTGGCTAGGAGTAACAATACTTGCTAAAATTTGTCTTTACGCCATACGGGTAAAATAAATGTAGTATTTACTTTCTCTGCTATTTTTATTCATTTTCCGATCATCATATTGGAGGTTGGAAATCCTTGCATTCCGCGAGTTTTGCATTCCTTCTGCTGAGGTTAATAAAATATATTTTATCCCCCCCACGCCATAACGGTATAAATATTCACTGCTGGATATATGCAGTATCCTCATGCTTTATAATTGACCTTTCAAACGTAGAACTTATATTTATTTCCTCTTATTTCTCAACTTTATTTTTAGTATAGTTTCTGTAGCATTTAAATGTAATTTTTCAGTGCAAGCAGCTCTTTTAATAGTTTTACCTCGATATTGCTTTTGAACTGCTGGTTATAATTAATTAACTTTATGTTATTCACCACGTCGAAAAACTAATTAAAATTGATTTCCAGAAATTAGGAGCTTATTCATCGTTCTGCAAAGTGCGCTTGCGTGCACTTGTACTATTAACGGAAACTCTATGATGTGTTTCGTGATTGATACATCACGTCTGTGCAATTGGTTTATGAGTGTCCTGAATATTAAGGCTATGATCACGCTGGAAAAGGAAAGAAAATTATTTTGATTTTGAATAGAAGAACGTGCATAAACTAATGTCATAGAGATTCATATGCCACTACAAGAAATGACACGATGTAACAGATAACCAAAAGGGTGAAAAAGAGTGTTTCCTTTTTATAGATAATGATTTGATACTGTCACAAACGACTGTATTAATTACTCTCTGGTGACTCAAGTAGTAGGTTTGACGTCACTCCCTCCCCTCCTTTATGACTAGATGAATAATCTTTAAGAGATAGACTCTCTCTCTGAAACTGCTAGCTGATGGAGCAACATGGGTAAGCGACTCCGCTACTGGACAGGTAAATGGCTGCTATGGCCGCCTTTGTGATTTGCTTGTAATAAATATTCTTATGAAGGGAACTACTCTTTTAATTGGCTTTACCCTACTTTTTTACCAATGAACTTTTATAGAATAGTTCCCAACCTCTCGCTAAAGCATGTAGTTCTGCGATGAGTGTTTGCTCCCGAGTGTTCGACCTGACCACGTGTTCCTTTAATTATTCACAAGGTAAGAACAGGTCGTCACAATACGCAGAGGGTAACATGTATTTTGTTCTAATTTTACAGTAAATTTCAACAGTTTACAAAAAAAGGGGAGGAAAGAAAGAAAGTAAGAAAGAAAGAAAGAAAGAAAGAAAAGAAGGAAAGTATATGAAAGGGAGGAAGGGAGAAATGAAGGGAGTGAAGAAGGAAGGGAGACAGGGATGGAGGAAGGAAGGCAGGAAAGAAGGAAAGAAGGAAGAAAGAAAGAAAGAGAGAGAGAAAAAGAAAGAGAGAGAAAGAAAGAAATGGCGAAAGAAAGAAAAGAAAGATCATTTAATTTTCTTCTTCCTTTACAGGTAAAGAGCCCTCAAGAACTATTACGAGCCAATAGGAATTGCTCTATGTACTTCCCTTGTGGTCGTCCTATATAGTCGATGGTGTTACGAGGGCTGTTCAATAAAGACTGATCACAATTTTTGTTGACAACGTACCTCTACTCATCCTCATAATTTTGATGGTGCTTCTTAAAATAGTCTCCCCTGAATCCCATGTACTTGTCCCAGCATTTCCGCCAGTTTTCAAAGACATGGTGGAAACAATTTTTTGAGATATCCTTCAAAATCGCCTCCGCAGCCTCACCACTGCTTCTGATGATGGATGATGCCCCCCACGAAGGCGTTTCTTCAAGTTAGGGAATAGAAAAAAGTCACATGAGGCTAAATTCGTACTATAGGAAGGGTGAGAGAGGTACTTCATTATGAGTTTTGCAAGATATTCAGCAACAATATTGGCAATATGCGGCCGCGAATTATCGGGGTGCAGCACCCAGCCTGCTTCACGGTAATGTGGTCTTTTGCACCTGATATGGACTTGCAATGTTTTAGGACATCCCTGTAGTACATCCAGTTACTGATGTGTGTGCAGATACAACATGCTGATAAACCATTCCATGAATATCAAAGAATGTGATGACCATAACTTTCCCAGGAGAAGCAACCACTTTTGCTTTTTGGGGGGTTGGTGATGGAGGAGATATCCACATTGAGCTTTGCTGTTTGCTCTCAGGATCAAAATGATGTAGCCAAGTTTTATCCGCAGTGATTACGTTTGAAAGAAACTAACATCAAATTTAACTGCACATTACCTTCATTACAGCGGTAGGTGACACTGAACATATCTGAAGCTGACTGGTTCTCGCAGGCGGGAACCAGGAGTACCAATAATGAAATTGCCACGGAGTGTTTGTTTCACATTAAGCTAACAGAATATACTCAATTTTAATGCGAAAAAATTATGACCGTAAAAAATTATGATCATTCTTTATTGAACAGCCCTCATCAACGCAAAAATTCGCTGACAGGAATGTGCCGCCCCTACACAATGGGACAAGGACAGCGAATGTGTGTGACAGAGAACGCATGCTGCACAAGGAGTAGTAGAATCGTTAAAAAAATGCGCCCTATTCACTCACAGTATACTTAAACCGAGAAGACTTATTCACAAAAATAGAAGGCGTCAGTATGTTTTTGAATAGGCTGTAGCTGAACTGACCTGAGTAACATAAACTACTGCAGGCAGGGTATCGAAACCGGGTCTAAGCCCCGTTTCGCCTCATTCCCCTGGACTTTCTTCGCAGTGTTAAAACTGTTCGAAATATTGAAGGTTCCATGTTTTTGTAACATCCTTTCCTTCTCTATGATATTTCCTGTATTTCCATTATCGTATTACTGTCTATGATAATAAGGTGCTACTTTATGAACATGTGTTTTAAGGTACAGCTATTGCAAATATTTAATTATGCAGAGCTACATCTAGAGTGCCGATGCTGTGCTGTATTAGATTGATTCTGTTACGAAAGGAAATTGAAATGAAAGTTGCGCATTGAATTTCACATTAAATCTGTACGTATTAGTTTTCAGACTCTCCCTGCTACGATATTGAACAATGAAAACCGTAAATGAATATCATCATCTATCCGTTAAATAAACAATAATCCAGTTGCTAAACCAAACTCGGGGATAGGCAACATATTATTTGGTAATCCTCTTTTTTCCCCGTGATCAGCGATGGTTAAATGAGAAGATTTATTTAGCTTCGGAACTGGCCGTTATTTCCTTTTTTTTTTTTCTGTTCCTTTTTTAAAATGCGGTTAGCACAGATTGGGCTAGATAGCTCGCATGGCATATGGGGCATGTCATTTACATTTTCACATTATTTTGATAACGGCATCAGCGCTAGCGCATATGTATGTCATACATCGCTCTAATAATGAGTAAACGATATTGACATCAATGAGGTTATATAATTTATGAACTTGAATTAAAATTGCTCGTGAAAAAGAAACTGAAACTTAGTTCATAGTTACGGGCTTTCATTGTGAGTTTTAGATACGCCTTAGTTAAATTGTGTCTATGTTGTATTTAGTACGGCATATTTATGGCACTCACCACATCGAAAATATCAATCTGCTTTTGTTACTAAATGTATTTATTTATTGTCTTTATTGCAGAAGTAATCTTACTCAAAGAGCAGTGATTAGAAAAGCAATTCCTAAACAAGTTTTATCTTGTAATGATAACAAGATTTTCTTTCCAATCAGTAATTTAAGTTCTTCATGAACCTTATTTATAATTACATTTCATAAAATATTCATAACATATAGGTATCCTGTGACCTGTAGCCTCCCGTAGTTCCTGCAGTTCATCTTTCCTAATGATCTGGTGGTGGTGATAGCCACAATAGGTCTACGCAAATCTATCCCGTTCTTCGTTGATTTATAATCTGTACTTAAACCTATATACATATTTAAAATCCATGTATCAATGTTTTTAATTCATTCAACATTAAAGTTAGCAGGACTTATCGGTACCATCCACGGCACACACACACACACACACACACACACACACACACACACACACACACACACACACACACACACACACACACACACACACACACAAGGAAAAAAAAAAGTCCTCAAACATAAGTCATATCGGACGATAAATGTTATGAGTGCTATGATGCTCAAATGAACTCAGCCCGCCTCGGTAGCGTACATGGTAGCGTGTATGCCTCACGTTCAAGAGGTCCCGAGTTCGAATCTCAGTAAGGGTGTGTTACCTGGATAAGGGTTTTTCCGGGGTTTCCCTTATCCTTCCAGACGAATGTCGGGTATCTCTAAGCTCCATGGACCACGGACTCATTTGAGCATCATTTCACCCAATTCATCCACCGTCCGATATGAATTAACGTTGGATGACGTAAATTAAAAAAAAAATGAACTCAGGGAACTCACCCAACTGATTAGCTCGTACATTTGGTAGTAATTAGCAGCTTCCATGTAAATATCTAATTGGTTTATCAATTCATAAGTGTGAATGATATGAACAATACATCATATATGTATCATATATTTAACTTTAGAAATATGAGCTTATTCTTTAAATCTATCTATGCATCAAGACTTTAAGTTAAAAAAGTAATAAATATCCTTGAAAATCATGAATAAAGAGTGTTATCTTTAACTCTTAGTATTTAAATATACCTTCACAATTGCATGCAGACATCTTAATATGAATAAAAGACCTTGGCTATCGATACAGCGTCACAAAAGATTTTTTAATTTTTTTTTTTTTTTTTTTTTTTAATTTTCTCTAGCAACATGAATGTATCACGAGGTCTACCCGGAAGTACGAAGTCTCCGGCCTCTAACAACCTGGGAGCGATGGAAAACTCTGGGCTCTTTCCTTAGGGCAATACATTGAGTTTAAAATGCAACCCGCCATCTCAAGACCGGTGAAAGTGGATGCGCCGCTTACGCGTGTCAATCCCGGGAAGACTACCGAATACTCTCAGTGGGACCGCCTGGTGATCTAGCACACCTTCTACTAGCTCTGCAGGCTAGTACCCGGGACCTTTTAGGCAACCCTTTGCCCCCTCCGGGCAGCCGAGGCCTGGCCGGAGGTACACGATCCCCCGTGGGTGTCGGGAACACACCGCCTCCTCGAGTCCAACCCAATACGAACAACTCCCATTCGGGAGGGGCTCGAATGTTTGGCTCGAGGTTCCTCTGGTGACGTGAGAGGTACCACGAGTGCTAGGGATCTGCAGCGCTCGCATCACAGCAGCTGTAGGGGACGGATCCCCTCCAATGATTTAGTGAAGTAAAATTAGGATATTTTATTGACTTTGTATGCAGGCACGTATTTAGAAGTCAGTTTCCGGGGGGGGGGGGGTCTAAACATCTATGTTGAATTATTTGCTTTTAATAAATAATTAATCAGGGATGTGCTTTTCATGTTTGTAAAAAACTAAAAACACGTGTAATATATTATATTCACATGACTTCCTCCACCCAAGCTTCTACAAATTGGTCTTAGAAAAGTTTGTTTTTGTCTTGTTTCTTTGGATAAAGTCTGTAGAAAGGCCTTGCACATTGCACATTTTTTGTTCTTACACCTACCTAGGATAAAGTGATATAAGCAGTAATCAGATATTTAAAAAGCGAACCACTGATTTATGCGTTTGGTGTATTAATTCTCCTTGATTGAAATAGGGGAATATGAACTTAGAAGTTAAAAATTACATAACTTTAAGTAAGTATCTGGGAACTCTAATCAATAAACTATAATATATCGGAATTGGTTAACTTCGCAGTATATTACTGTAATTGACATTATTTGTGGATTATAAGGAGTTCTACAGCTGCTGTGCAGTAGCTTTTCGTTTATCTCTTAAATAGTTTCATGTTTACCTGACAGTAAACAGAGATATTATGATGAGAAGCTTGAATAAACTTTTTCGATTTATTTTAAACCCAGTTTTATTTCAACTATTTATTGACACCCCCCTTAAATACGTCCCTGGCTGGATAATTGGTTTTATTGGTTATATACCCTTAAAGGAAGCATTTGCTTGTTATTTGATATATCGTCTTCATTAGTTATTTTGAAAATGTTTTTAGATGATGGATTGAAGATTTACTTGGAACGGATAAGGAAGATCGGAATTTAAATTTAGCAAAAAATTAAAATAAAACTTCTCAAAATGTATATGCAGTTTATAGTAGTCATACTAGAATTACGGCCACGCCGTGGCTCAGTGGTTAACCGCTTGGCTCTCACCAAGGCGGCCCGGGTTCGATCCCAGGCGACAGCAAAGTGAGATTTGTGGTGGACAACACGGTTTTGGGGCGGGTTTTCTCCGGGAACTCCGGTTTCCCCCGCCATCTCATTCCACCGATGCGCCATCTTCATCTCATGTATCATCAGTGTCACCGCCTGCGGTGCCTTATGTAGTAAAAGCGGGCGTTAAACACTACACATTCACGTTGCAATAGCAGTGTCCAGAGTTTTTCCATCTCTTCAATATAAAAGGACCTTATTCACTTGGCATATTTACTAGTTCCTTAAAGGACAATTATATTTCAATTTCAAACCATTCTGGTGTTATAACCCTGTTCACCCGGCGTAAAAACGCTCCAAATGTGTTCATTATAGAACATTAGCAAATCATTTGCCAAGACACAACAACTAATCAATCTCTTCTTGCGAATTACTACATACCCCTAAACTAATTAATCATAAAATGCCAAATAAAAAAAATTGCTGTTGATTCCCTCTACCAGTTTGGTATGGCAATGTGAAGCAAGACATCTTGCCTCAAAAACCAACATTTGACGTTTTAAGAAGATAGTCTTGTATTTTTGGGGCATTATTAAGACAAATTCTTACTATGTGCGACAACACAGGCAGTGGAACTGGAGGTTCTACATGAAATGAAGTGATAATTGGGAAAGGAATTTTGCGAAGGAAACACCTCCAGATCTAAGTAGAGGATACCTTCCTGGTTATTTGGCAGCTAGAGGACTGAAGAAAACCTAGAAAACTTCAGTTTGGGAGGAATCCTAACAGAGGATAGTCTATACTAGTACATATTACCATTGAAAAGCTCGAGGCTTAATTTCAACAAGTGACAAACTCAGAAATCACGTCCTTTAACAATTGTGGTCGCTTCTAATGAAATGCCCCAATCTAAACAGCTAAACCCCATGTCTTGTTCCACGCATTCCTTTTCCATGCGCGCCTATTTCTCCCAGAAATGACGTAATCAGAAAAAGAACACAGTACTAGGCTACGCTGCACGCCCAAGACCTGTGATGCGGAAGACTTTAAAATAGAAATAGCTTCATGCCATTAGATCACGTCCCGGTTTAAAATATCGGGCGAAATGAAGACAAAAACAAAACACTGGCGAGACGTCACGGAAGAAAGAGGAAGAGGAAGCACCTTCTTGGTGTGACAAGGTTAGTGCCGCAGCAGCCACGCTCCAAATGTTTGTTGCTTAAAATAGCTTTCGGCACTGCGAGAAGGAGAGGTTCCTTTGAGCCTGTCTGAGGTAAAAGGGAGACTACATTTACCTAGAGCTATTTACGAGAGTGTTTGAACGTCCTGCCGTGTTAAAAGGAATTGTTTTGAAACCCAACATAAATAATTGAATAATTACAGTGCATTCCATATACACAATCATTTGTCAAAAACTTTATATATGAGCTCCTGCATATTATAGGATTTTTAAACAGATGTGCGGGTAAAAGGTGTCATTTATGAAACTCTGAATTCTTATACTAACACTTTCTATTCATGAACAGATGTATACTTTATATAGTATACAACTTTTAGTTTGTAGTGGAGAATAATACGTTTTCAATTTGGCCCCGGGAAAGAAGATAAACGGAATGCTTTAACTCATATTCTGCACAGAACGAAAGGGCGTAAATTTACTAAGGACGTAAGGCAGATAATAAAGTACACAAGCTTTTTTTTTTCTTATTTTTAATGTCGGCTGAAGCATTTGGTATCACCCGTTTTTTATTTTCCTTTTTTCCAATACCACCCACAAATCTCTCCTACATTCTGATGCTGTTTCCAGACAGAAATCACCTTCATTACAGAGCGCTGCTTTCGCTTCTTAACTTGCCCACTAGAACAGTGAAATAGTAGTACGAGGGATGTTCAATAAAGAATGATCATAATTTTTACGGCCATAATTTTTCGCACTATAATTCAATCTTATTTTATTCTGTTAGCTTAATGTGAAACAAACACGCCGTAGTAGTTTCATTGTTGGTACTCCTGGTACCCGCCTGTGAGAACCAGGTAACTTCAGACATGTTCAGTACCGCCTGCCACTGCAATGGAGGTAACATGCAGTTAAAGTTAATGTTAGAGGAAGATCCGGAGTTTCTTTCAGACGTAATCACTGCTGATGAAACTTGGCTACATCATTTTGATCCTGAGAGCAAACAGCAAAGCTCAGTGTGGACATCTCATTCATCAACAACCCCCCAAAAAAGCAAAAGTGGTTGCTTCTGCTGGGAAAGTTACGGTCAACTCATTGTTTGATATTCATGAAATGGTTTAACAGCATGATGTACCTGCACACACATCAGTAATTGGACTATATTACAGGGATCTCCTGAAAACATTGCAAGTCCATATCAGGTGCAAAAGACCACATTTCAATGAAGCAGGCTGGATGCTGCACCACGAAAATGCGCGGCCACATATTGCCATTTGTTGCTGAATATCTTGCAGAAATCAACGTGAAGTACATCCCTCGCCCTCCCTATAGTCCGGATTTAGCTCCATGTGACATTTTTTCTATTCCCTAACCTGAAGAAACGCCTTCGTGGAAGGCATTATCCACCATCAGAAGCAGTGGTGAAGGCTGCGCACGCGATTTTGAAGGATCTCTCAAAAATGGTTTCCAGCATGTCTTTGAAGACTGGCAGAAACGATGGGACAAGTGAATCGCATTCAGGGGAGACTGTTTTGAGTTGGACCATCAAAATTATGAGAATGAGTAAAGGTATGTTGTCAAAAAAAAGTTCTTTATTAAACATCCCTCGTAGCTTGGCGTATAATAAGTGACGGAACATAGATAAAGCACTTGGAGATGTTTGTTTTATATGAAACTTTAGTCAATTTATTTTAAAGGTATATGCGCATAGCAGCAGAGGTTTATTTGAATTTCTTTGCAAGTTTACATCTCTTGGCAAAAAACCTGAAGTATCAAATAGTTCTGTAGCTTAAACATAATGCATTAAATGTTAAAAATACTGCAGTTATATTTAAGGAAGTGCAAATAGAAAAGCAAAGGAATCAAAGTATTCCATGTTTGTGTATTGAAATTGTTCCACGTGCTGTTAGGAGCGTTGGCGCATACCTCAAATTGCCTGCATTCATTTCCCTGCACCCTCCCACAACCACAGTATTGTAACGCGAGCGCTGGAACACCCTGTGAAAGCAGCTGGGAGCGGAAGACGGGGGAGGTCCGTGTTAGCTACGCCCTCGCCTCGTTTGTCTTATAGTGGTGACAGGCGGTGGTGACGGAGGAAAAACATGACTGTGCCGTCTGTTTCTCTCACACCTGGTTCTCGATCATTCTTTTACTGGAACATTCTCGCGGACACTGGAAGGCGGCGATATTCCTATATAAAGGGGGGTTGCAGACAGACGGAGTCAGTCAGTCAGTTGGTTAGTGTGTGAGTGAGGACAGTTCTTGGTGTAAGAAGGCAGTGACGTGTTAATGAACGAAAGGATTGTGCAACGGAAGACTGTACGTAACTGTGTATGAGTATCGGAGTTGATGTAATCGCGAGTACAAGTGAAATTGTAACGGACGAACTGGTGAATTGTAATTGTGTGCAGTACGCAATTCTGCGTAATTGGCAAGTGTTAAACTGTAAGTCGGTAGAAATAAAGAACATTTGTGAGTGGTGAAATTGGACTTTTCATTTCACGAACCCACAAAGTCACACTGGTGTCAGGAAGCGGGAAAACAACATAACATCACCGAACATTACAACCATGGAGGCAGCATTAGAAAAGATTTTAGCGGAACTGAAAGAAATGAAGACGGCAACTGAAAACCTCGCTGCAAAAATAGAAGCGGCAAACAACAACCTCATCGCCGAGTTGAAACAAATGAAGACGGCCAACGACAACATCACCGCGGAGATGGAAGAAATGAAGGCCGAGTTAACCACAGAAATGAGAGCAGCGAACGGCAGTCTGGCCACGGAAATGAAGGCGGCGAACGAGGCTCTCGCCGCAAAGTTTGAGGAACGGTTGGCCGGCGTGAGGGATGACGTCACGAACGACCGCCTTAATGATTTAGAGGAAAAGGCCGACAACATCGCAAAACCCCTCACCCGCCTGACGAAGGAAAACCGGCCTTATGTGTGGACGGAGGACGCCGAAGACGCTTTCCAGCACCCGAAGGGGACCCTGTGCAGTGCTCCAATTTTGGGTTTCCCACAACCGGGTGGCGCCTTCATTGTGGACACCGACGCTAGCGACCATCACATTGGAGGTGTCCTACCGCAGATCCAGGACGGCCATGAGCGCACAAGAGTGGAAGAGAAGGAGCGTGCCGCAGCAGTCCGAGTAGTTGTGGCAGTGCCTGCTGAAGGCTGGGATAGCGCAGGCCTGAGGAGGGAGCAGCTGGCGGACGCAGACTTGGTGCCACTCTTGAGGGAAGTGGACGCAGGGACGAGACCAACCTGGGAGGACATCGCACCGAGGAGCGCCACCTACAAGTCGCACTGGGCCCAATGGGACTCGTTGAAGATCAGAGAGGGCGTGCTGTTCCGGGTATGGGAGTCACCCGATGGGAAGGCGCAGAGAGAACAGTTGGTACTTCCCCGGAGCAAGGTCCCGGAAGTCTTGGAGGAAGTGCACGCCGGTACTTCAGGAGGACACCTGGGAGCGAACCGTATGATTCACAAACTACGGCAGCGCTACTTCTGGCTCAGACTCCGGGCAGATGCTGGTGGTACACCTGGACCGCCTCGCACGCTACGATGGGGCTGTTCGGGGTGAACAGCTTTGAGGAGGGAGCAGTGTAACGCGAGCGCTGGAACACCCTGTGAAAGCAGCTGGGAGCGGAAGACGGGGGAGGTCCGTGTTAGCTACGCCCTCCCCTCAGACAGTGCAGCTGCCTCAGAAATGAGGGAGAGGGCAGGAAAAAACTGAATGGGTTCCAATTTACTGTTCGAAGAGGCCATTTGTGGTCTTTGATAAACGTATCTTTGAGGAAAAGAGGTTCATAAATAATAATACTGGTATGAGCTGCATCCTCGTGTCATACTTTGTATTTCAATACTAAAAATTAAAATATACTTTGAAATTCTCTCTGATGTAGCGAAGGATTTGTGCATAAGATGTAATTATTAGAGAGAGAGGATCGGGTCCGCAAGATTGTACTTCTGTCTAACTCCTCAAAAATGATCTACTCAGGCTAGATATTTCACAGCCAAGGTTTAGTGTGTAGATAAAACGGGTTCACGACAGAAGGCATTTTAAATTTTAATATAGTAAAGCAATTATGACAAAGATCCGGCAAATTATTATATAAACTTGTTTTGTTTGTTTTGTACAATATTAAATCCTATGTTAACTTCTATAGAATTGTTCCTGGTTGTTTCTTGAGAAAGTACTCTGGTCTGTCCAACAAATTCATTCACAAAATTTTGACAAAAAAGAATGTGACATTACAAATTTACGAAAGGTTTCAAAGTGTGTTTTCTAATCGGGTAAAAATCATTTATATGTACAAGTTCTTCTGGAAAGCAAGCCAGGTAAAATGCCAATTACAAGATTAAACATCTGTTGAGACCAGTAAAAGACAAACTGGACTTCCAAGGGAGTGTACTGCATTCCCTGTGAATGTTGGACACCGCATATAGGAAAAACTGGAAGCACCATCGCTACCAGAATGAATGAACATGAAAGGAGCACTCGTTTAATGCAACCTGAGTAGTCTGGACTAACTTTGATAACGATCGTAGAGCCAAGTTTCGCGAGACGACCATCTTGGCAAAATGCAACACTTACTGGGAGCGGAGAGTTAAGGAGGCTTTGGCTATTTCCTCCAAGAGGAGCAATTAATCGTGATGCTGGATTTAATTTCAACTCCACTTGGAAACCGGCCTTTAGAATGGAAATCCGTCTATGCAGCTTGATAATCTAGTTAAGTAGTTACGTTTCTTTGACCCAATTAATTTCCTATACTCACGCCATCTCCTGACCTGACATTTAATTTACTGAAAGCAGTCTTTTGTTCAGTAATGCGAATACCGATAGTGTTTGTCATTGATTATATTTGTGTTATATCCAGTGATTCATTTGTGGTTATAACATTTAATAAATATCCTTATGATGGGAGAGATGCACACTCAAAACGTCGATTTCTAATCGTCTTTTTTACCTGGCTTGCTTCCCGAGAACAACTTTAACATATTCGTCGCCAGGAAAACTTCAGGTCTTATTTTATCATTTATATGCTTTGGTTGCACAATTATTTAGTAACCGAAGCATGGGAAGAGATGGATGTTATTAATAGATCTTCTGTAAATATATTTTGGGCTTACCGGTAATTTCACCCAATGGGGCAGCACAATTAGAGTTGGGAAGACATTCAACAGAGGTTAAAATTGTCTCAAGGGCATTGAAATATCTATACAGAGTTGCTAATTTGGAAGAAAACAATATTATCAAGGAATGTTTTCTTTTGCAGATGAGAAGCAAACGGGGAGAGTCTTGGGCGCAAAAAGTAAGGGAACTGATGGAACAGATAGGTGTGGGACATATTTGGAGAATCGAGGAGTATTATTATAGGGGCTTTTGGAAAGAGGTAGAATTAAGGCTGGAAGATTTAGATATCCAAGTTATATTTACCAATGTAAGGGAGAAAGGATCATTGAGGATATATAGGGAAATAAAGACATTGTGGGGGAGGGAGAAGTACATAGATGTGTGTAACAAGTTAGGGCGAGAAGGATTTGCCTGGGCAAGGACAAGAGTTAGAAATTTGAAAGGTATTAGATATGAAAAGGATACAGGGAAATGCCCAATGTGTGGAGAAGAGGATGCAAATTGACATACTATACTTTATTGCAAACAAACAAAGATATGGGGAGAATGAATTTGGAAACAAAAGTGGGACAGTGTTAGGGATGGGGGGAGGTATTAATAATTTTAAGAAATGCAATTGGTAAAAGGAGAAAAGAATGTAAGAAATATAGGTGAATATCTGGGGAAAATTAGAGAGAAATGGTTAAGATTGACGAAGAATAAATAAAAATTAAGGGTTAGAAAACTAGAACGAGGGATACAAGGGAGAGGAGGGTCATCAATACACGGAAAACCAGGGGTTATGTGTATTGAGACCGAGACGCAGGCAAGCAGGTAGGAAGGGTATGTTAGATGTGAATAAGCTATTTTGTTATTGTGTGAAAGAAATGTTACAAATGTCAATATATCAATGAAATTGTATGTAGAAGAAAGATGTGAAATAAATACAAATAGTAACCTCATCGGACGAAAGCATAACTTATTCTTTTCTTTTCTTTTGGCAATAAAGGTGTTTGATTGTATAACTGAACGCGGACACTCATATACAACCTGCAGTGGAGCTGTTCGGTGAAAGTTGTTCGCTGTTTTACAACTTGCAATTTTAATACGATAATAAAATTTCAATTTAAACTTTTGTTAATTCTGTTACGACACGTGAAATATTTTTAGAGATACGGTAGATAATATTAAGCAGATATTCCGTATGTGTAATGAGCTAGGTTAATAAGCAGCTTTATCCTCTATTAGTTTGCGACTAAACAGTATGCACACCTAAATATTTGTAACCTCTGAATAATGAAGGAAAGAGGTTCAATCCCACACAAAACAAAATATTTAATTTTGCTCTGTTATTTCAAGAGATGATTAAATATGTTATTCGAATGACACTATGTGTTTTAGCTCTGGAGTAAAAATGCCTTTCATGATGAACCTATATTATTCTGTGAATGCCGCTGCGGTATGCGGATTGTTTTCTTTTCTTTTCAGGGTCACCGATATCTTAGTTTTTGGGTATTCGATAATTCATAATGCGATAATCAAAGTAGGCTGAATTCGTAATGGAAAATATCGATTCCCCAAAACACTCGTGTCTGGCTAACGTGAAGACAGACCATCTCCAAGTACTCCAGGGATAATGGCAGGGCTTCAAAGCGCAAACTTGCAGGTCCTATCTCATCCAGACGCACCAAGCACCGTTCCCGCCCACCCCCCAATCCCCCGGCGAGCCAGCCAGCCTGTCTCCAGCCTGCTGGTCAATAAATAATTAGTCTCACTTGCTGGCTTAAACCTACAATGGTAGTACATTAGAGGTGTTCGCTTGTCGGTGATAGCAGGGGACGACATACCTCGGCACTCTGCTGGCTTCGCCGAGAGAACGAAAGCGACAGTGGTATTGTTATGATCACAGTGAAAGGAAGAGGGGGTAGCAAAAATATGCCTTTGAACGTTCATATTGGTTATTTTAGCTCGATTGATACAGTTGACTACTAAGTTTTTCTCCTCTAAAGACACCAGCAGCCCCTGTTGACGCAGCCCCTGTCACCTAGGAACACTGAGACGACATACAACCTGATATAGAAAGATTCTAACACAAGCAAACGAATAAGTATAAATAGATGACGTACACCAGAATAGACATATAGCATTATACTAGCATATACTCCGGAGACCGCCACAGTGTTGAGGCCACTCTGCGAAGGTCAGTAAACTCCCTTTGCAATCCCTGTAAACAAACAAACTTACTCTATTGTCTGTTTGGCCCTCAAGACAAATTTGGTGCCTCTCAGTCGGAAACCAGCACATTGTTAAAATCCCATGCGTGCTTCTGACAACAGGCTATAAGATTTGGACCAACGCGCAGAACGCATGCTTTTGCATAAATTTTTGCATGCGGACCGTTAGAGAAAGCGTCTGTAATGTTAGGTCCGAAACTGGAAGTTCATAACACTGATCTTAACTGGGGATAGTTACCAGCCAATAGAACATTGAATAGAACATTGTCTATTCTCGTGTACGTCATTTATTTATATTTATTCCTTTGTTTGTGTTAATGTCTTTCTGATATCAGGTTATATGTCGTCTCAGTGTTCCTAGGTGACAGGGGCTGCGTCAAAATACAGAAAATGCACCACCCACCAAACGAACAAAAAATGAATTTTCCAGTATTCTACACAAAAATACTGGATTTTCAGTGCTGCGTAATATAAGAAATAAACTAAGTCTTGGACAAACACATGAAAATGATTTGTACTACTCATATGCACCATTAACGTCATATGACATTGAACGAACCTTCTCCCAATATTTTTATAATGTTTCAGTGAGAGGCGCAGAAAATTCACATTCGACAAATTAACATGGTTGTTCACTGTAATTCCCGCATCGAAAGCAATGAGAAGGATGGCATATTGTAACGTAGGTTACACTTTGTATCCGTACCGGAATGTGCACAGCGCTTCCATATACTTGTTGACAGACGTTTATTGATGTCGCGTCTGACCTTGTATAGTATATACCTGTAAGCGTACATTGATTGCTAAGGTGTACAGGATCCGATTTCTGGTAATTACGTAATATTGTGGCAGGCAGTGACCAACAAGATAACTGAAATCAGCTGATTCTACAGTCCAGTCTGACCAAATCAAGTCAAATGACATATTATTGCCAGGTATAAACACGAAAAGAATTTGCTCGTTAAATGAGCACAAAAGATATAGCTTTTCTCAGATGCTATGCAATTTTACCGATGTTGCAGGCTATCTTTACTAGCATTTGACTATATACTATTATACTTATAATCTGTGTGAAGCCATTTGTACCATTTATTATGATTTACGAGAATCATATATGAAAACAAGCTAATATATAAATAAGCACTTATGCAATTATATAAGATAAATGAGAGTGGGTAGACGAACTCCGGTGATTATATCACATAAGATTCCCTAATTACCGTGTGTTAGCTAAAATAAACATAATTTTTGTTTGCAGCATAATAAACACATCACAGTGTTTCTTTCTCACCGCCCTCAAACTTCGTAGCAGAATAAATATATACCTGGAAAAAGCATCGCAACACCGCTGGTGGCAAAGAGAAAACAAATCTCTACTCCCAGAGAACATGGAACATTATGTTCACCAAAGTAACAGCAAGCCTGCCAATTTAGCAGTCATAAAATTCAATTCAGCAGCGCTTAACTGGAAGGCTATTGTCTGTTCATGCCATTAAACGTAACTGAGAGAAGATTTCCAGCTGCTTCTAAAAGGACCGCGTGATTATAAACATGAGGACAGACAAGGAAGCACGGCGGCAGTAACACCATGTGCTGAACAGCCGCATGAAACTGCACTTCTCCAATTACTCTGACCCTTTATTATGAATCCCTCTTTACAACGCCTTTCGCAAGCGGCGCGGGGGTAAAAAAAGGCTTTCTTCTTCCAGCTGAAATTTTAATGTGAAGACCAAATGCATGCGAAACCTCTTGGCACATAATTTCTCTTCGCAGTACGACGTGTGTGCTCGGGTATTATGGCTGGCTGAAAAGCAATATAACACGGGAAAGAGATGGCAAACCCAGCGGAGGCCAGGGAATAGGGTTAAGAGAATAGGGTGAACCAGGGTAAGGAAAAATTATATATCAGAACGTTGTTAGGAGGAAGTTTCTCTCGGGGGTGCATGACAAGAGAGATAACATACAGAATACATAAACTCTATTTTAATAAAGATCGGAGAGAGAAGATAAATTACTGTACGGTAAAAACGCGGCGGAAGGTGAGATAAGGGTGGGTGTTTGTTGATGTTGGAGGGAAATGCTGAGGCTACCAGTCCCCACTCTCACTACTCTTTTATTTGCTGTCTTAATGTGCACCTTTTCGGGGGTAATAAATCACTATAGTTTTAAATAAATACAGCATTTTGTAGCCTTAATTAGCCTTGCCTCGCTGAAATCGCCCATCACTTGCCAGTGTCGTGTTCTCACTAGAATGCAGTAACAAGGATCGAGGCATGCAACCTCCCAGTTTCTGAAAGCTGTGCTACATGCCCATGAGTGGCAAATCAAGAGTATTTCTTCGCTAAAACACAGACACCCTTCATTTATCAGTCTTTATAGCTCGTCTTACCACAAGAACAAAGTTAATCAGGAAGGCAGGCAACAATAGGCAACCACTGTTGTCCTCCCTAACTCAAATTCAATGATCAACTGTGTAGCAGTACTAAAGGTATTTCTGAGGAAGAGTCCATTTGTCAACATCTTAATTCGGCAAGTAAGTATAACATCTCTTCAAAATGTTATATCCTGGGGGGAAAACCCTTTAAAGCTACAATTCAAATTCTTTATTTGTATTTATTTACATATTGGACGAGGATTATACTATGGATCTTATAAATTCTATTATACATGAATAGTTGGGGTTGTAATCTTATTTTTAGTTATATCAACAGCTTATCATAAAACGGATGAGCAAAGTGTGATCCGTAACTGCAAAGGGTGGGTGTACACCCTAATGAGCATCTGTTGTCGCTTTGTTCTCACTTGTAGTTCCTATCTATCCTATAGTGACCGAAAAACGGGGAACAGCATGCAATTGTAGCTACGGGATACAACCGCAAACATGTGTATCGTGACATCTTCACGCTCGAATACTGCATGACTTCACATAGCTGATGCGATCGATACAAAACAAAATCTGCTTACTTTCTCAACAAGAGATAAGGTAAAATCCCTCAACTCTGTGGGATAAGTTATCTGCGTAAGATCTCTCTAAGAGTTTTGCTTATAGGATCAATGACACGTAACTGAAGTTATGTAAGCATATTTTGAATCATCCGCCGTCCAATATGAGCAAACCACAATGTCAACTTAAACATACCGATGCGTTACCATATGTATTTCAATGTAGCATTGAACACCGATAGAAATAGTTGAAGATGAGAGGTTCTCCGTAGTCCGTGGGCAGGCTTTAACTTTTTCCTTAGAAATATAGTCTGGGAGAGAATTTTAAACAAAATGAAAGACCCAGTCAGCCAACTCTGGGGCTTTTGGAGAGGGACAGCGATCTTCTTAGCCAGACATAGCGAGACAACGGTGTTTAAAGATAAACTTCGTAGACCGGGTGTCTAATATTCAACAAGTCATCAGTGTTTCTATTGGGCACCTTTACACAAGCGTGAAAAACCAAGTGTTACAAAATACCTTTAATGTAAACAAAGCCCAGTTTTGTGAGGAAAATAAAGTGCAGCTTTACATTCATTACAAATGCACAACGAAAGTAGATATTCCCGGATATATGAATTAGACCACAATGGTCATGAGTGATCAACTAAGCATTGCTTCACAATAATATCATTATTCCAGGAATGAATGTCATTGTTTCAATTACTTGTGAGTACAAAGGATTGTAGCTGTTTTCTTCATCTGTACAGTCATGAATTCTATTATGGGTAAGAGAGAACATCCACAAAATCTTCAGGTATCAGAAGGCATTTGTGCTAAAAATGCAAAATAGATTCAATTTTTTCCCCCTTTTTGCCTTTAACTGCAATGGTCATATCGGCGGCCGTTTTCCTTTGGAACGTATTCATTGGGTTTTATTCGTTAGATGACGCATACACTCGTACTTTCACACTTCCAGGCTCTGGAGAAGATGGGAAATCATCTTTGTTGGAGAAAAATCCCCATCGCCGGGAATCGAACACTGGACCCCTAGCATACCAGGCAGGTGCTCCACCGACTGAGCTAAGGGGACAAGAAGATTCAATTTGTCTCGTCTGCGATCACCTTTTACCCTTACAATCAAGTACAACTGTTTTTTTTAATTAGCCATTGGTTAAACATATAAAGCTACAAAAATATATTATAACTGCATAGATTTCTTAAAAATTATTAAATGTGTATAGATATTATTAAACAGTTAAGTTAATGCCAAAGGTTCTACTTCCATTAGTCCTGGACAAGTAGGACCAAGGACCCGGGCTTCCTTCGACCAGGGAGTTACCGAGTTGTCCCAAAAGGGTACCCGGCGCCTCCGTGGGGCTTTCCATAGGGCAAGATCTAGAGACTAACAAGCCTCCTATCTGGTCCTGTGGACTCAAGACGGGATGGAAGTGGATACGCCACTTACGCGCGCCAACTCGAAAATGGGAAGGCTACCGATATGACCTCGGTGGGCCGCCTGGTGATTAAGCACACCTTCTACAAGCTATGCTGCCTAGTACGCGGCTAGGGCTTCCCTCAACCCTGTCCGGAGACGTGCCCGATCTCCCACGGGTATCGGGAAC
Organism: Mantis religiosa; assembly: GCA_030765055.1. NCBI lineage: Eukaryota > Metazoa > Arthropoda > Insecta > Mantodea > Mantidae > Mantis > Mantis religiosa. Next base: position 158,387,537 of record CM060952.1, read on the forward strand.
CACTGCTCTCTCGAGTCCAACCCAATCAGAACAACTCCCTATCAGGAAGGGGCTCGAAAGTTCGGCCCGAGGTTCCTATAGTAAAGACATTATTAAAGACGATATTTAACGGTTTCTAAGATATGTAGTAAAACACTGCACGTGTTTAATCTTGCTAACCGGAATACGGTCAATGAAGACTGGTCGAACAATGTTCTTTGTAATAACATTTGCAAATTCAAGCTTTACTAAACAGAATGAAACTATTCCTCGTATTTATAACAAAACAGATTTTCGGGCGTTAGGTCTTCATTTTTTCACTCATACTCTGCTACTATTAGTTTATTTTCAACTCAAATTCGCTGTAAATGCCTTTACTATTTATTTGCTGCCTTCTTATTGGGAGTAATTTTATTGGAAGAACCTCCTTTTTGTTCCATTCACTTTACGCTGTCTACTTGATAATGGATTTTCTCCACGCCTGTGTTTCTATGGATAACACATGGCACGTTAAGTTGACAGATATAATTCTGCTACACTCGTACTCCTCGTGTGTTTGCCGGATGGGCGCTGTCAGTTATCAAATAATGTGCTTCGGCTTTTCATTCCGATACATGTGAACTCGAGACCATACGAAAAATGCAAAATTCGCCGCAACTTTTCGTCTGCTGCACTTCATCAATTGACGAAAAAGCCATCAATAATGCAGCGGGCAATTTGGGAAGTTCCCGAAATTCCCCAGCCATCACTGTTACGGGCATCGAACAATTGCATTGTTCCTAATTCCATATTAAATGCATTAGGCTCTCGCAAGCGATTAATTCCCTCCTCTTTTCCGTTGCCAGCTCCAGGGTAGGAGAAGGGATGGGTTTGTGTACACAGCCCACGTCAATGCACGGTTCCCAGCCATGACAGCGGCTATCATGAGACCGGTCGAGTGAACTCAGCGGTGTACCTATCGATAAAGTCGAGATGTGCAATCGCTACGTTTTTGACGTTGCTCGTGATTCACGATTCTTGTCACTGCGCAAAGTGATGCGTTATTGTTTCTCTCTAATAATGAATAGCTCAGTCAATCGTTGTCTATTGTTACTTTCATTATTCAGCGCCAAGCGGAATTGACGTTCGTTTATTACGATATTGCTGTGCACGTTAGTGCCACTCCTCGTAGGTCCCTAAATTTTTACTCTGACAACCCACTCATGTGATAATTCTAACGGAACATAAACAACAAGGCAGATGCTCAATCAATTCAATTAGTCAACATATCCCACTTTTTGCTGGAATAAAGTACACTACAAATATGTAAAAACGCTTTATAGTAGTTTCAGTGTAAAAATTACAATCGATTTTGTCAAGAATAACCCAATTAATTATTCGTCTTAACAAACAAAATCGGTTTACTAAGACTTCGGGTTTTATTGTTTTGATTATTCTTACTCGTTCCTGTTGCCTAGAATCCGAAGTGCGGTAGTGTATTTATGCTTCTAAAATTTCTCTTCATAGCTCTTTAAAGTATTTACTTCCTTGATGACCGTAACCAACTTGAAACGTAAATGAAAATTCATATTCCTAATATAGTAGTGTGTTTGCATAATTCCCTGTAGCACTTTATATTATAAGTAATTCTGATTTAGATTTCTTGGTAATTTCCCAGATTTGCAACACATGTGTCCAATTTTAAATTATAATGTGAATCGGTTGTATGTATTCGGTTTTGAAGGTCTTCTTAGCAGTCAATATGTTCTTCTGTAATTGGTAACAACTTCTTTATTCTTTCCTTATCACCTTTGTCCTCCTCCCACCATTTTAGTATTACACCATCTGCCATATCCAAGCACCTAGCTTATTCTTAAATTAAATTATTTGTTGTATTGATACAACGCTTCCTATTAGTAAATTTACTGGGTTTGATTTTGCCTCTCTTTGGATTTACTCACCGCATTTTAGTCCTAACACTGACTTTATCGACTGCACTTTGAAGCTTATCCAATGCTTCTTCAGTTTTCGTAGCAGTCAGTATGGTGAGGATCTTGGTATTTACAGACTGGATCTTTCCAAGGACTCTAGTTCAACCAGGAGCTCCATTACTCGGGGCTTGAAGTCGGAGACCGCAACTCCGCTAGACGAAGGTTTATAAAACGCAAATCCCTGCCATGCTGCGTCCAAGACACTTGGTTCATGTGTGAAAGGATAATTCGGATGAAAGGTGAATTGAAATGAGAATAGAGGAAAATGGAGGCAGAGAAATTCAGGGGATGTAAACATAGCCAGCTAGCGCGACCCCAGGTAATCTGCGAAGCAGCCCAGAGAGGTCAGAAAGACCAGCCGTCGGAATCGAACACACGAACTTCCAAATGCGAGTCTTCCCGCACGTTACTAACAATGTATGCAATTCGTAAATATTTTTCTGGTGCTGTAATAGATAACTGGAAGGTTTGGAACACTCATTCATTTCATATCCATTTTAAAATTTGTTTTTTTTTTCAACTCTTATCATTAGTTTCCTGCTTATCCACTTGGGTCCAAATCACCTAGGTATCAACAGGGAATTAAACCCCACTCATTCATTCATTCATTCACTCACTCACTCGAGCTTTGCTTTTTTCTTACTGCCTTTAGATGCTTTGCATATTTCAGTTTTCACAATCCTGATGTGGGTTATATGCAATTTTAACTCCCTTGTACTTCGAAAGCTCTACTCTGACGATTCAAAACCACAAATGCTTTTGAAAACAAGAAAATAAACAATGAAATGCGACTATTTAAAACTGTATATCCTCTGTCACCGGTGGAAGGAACAATATGTATTTGTATCATTCCTTTTTATAGTTATGATAACTTAAATTTTGTCGAATTTAATTAATAATATTTTCTAACATAGTTTAATTGCGTTCGATTTGACAGAGGAGATCAACAAATGCCTGCCTAGACACTTCAGTGAATTTTGCATTTTTATCCTTGAGTTTTTACTTTTGCTGAAGGATCATCATCATCAACTTCATCATCATCAATCTTCAAGATAGGCCAAATAGGCCTGTTTCGGCTCAGAAGGGATCTTCCCAGCGTTTCCGTGGTCTTCCAACATCTCTAATACCAACTGGTTTATACTGCAAGGCCTGTTTATTGAGTCTTTCTTCTGACATTCGAGAGAGATGTTCTTGCCATTTCAGTTTGTACTCCCTGAGTTTGTCATTTAAAATAAATATTTTTAGTTGTTCTCTTATTGTTTTACTTTTAATGTGATCTTTAAGACTACAGCCAGCAACGTACCTCAAAAATTTCATTTCAGCCATTTCAATTATTCTTTTATCAGTTCTGTTCAAGGTGCAGGTCTCGGCTCCATAAGATATAACAGGCACTGCCATAGTTTTATACGACTTTATTATTGGACCTCTTCTTGTTTAGTTTTTCATTAGTTTGAAATTTATAGATCTTTTGTTTTAAATCTCTGTCACATTCATAGGAAATTTGAAGGAGCATTGCCATTTATTAATTTGGATTCCTGTGAACTCACTTTGGTCATTATAGTAGATCGCGTGGCCCTAATAAATGAAATTGTTGGTGCTAACACTGTTAAAGTGTTAGGGTATAAATTTTCCTTTCCTTTCTCTTTTTAATTAAAAGTTATTTCTTAGTACACATTCATTTATCTGTGCGTGTCCAGTGAGTTTGAATAGATGTTCCTTTCCCGTCTCTCATATTTTATCACCATTCATCACTCAAGAAATTGGCTTGAAATTAAAAGTCAAAACCTTGCCCTAGGAAAATAAAAAGACGGCTACATCAAGAACAAACACTAATTTTTCCTAAAGTCAACACGAGCCAGAAGGTGTACGCCTATTCAGACAATTCAGAGCAAAACATTACTCTTCCATTACGTGGGCAACCTCTGACATAAACCAATCCATCATCGTCCAGTTTAACTGCCGCTGGCGACAGACAGCTCAATGGTGCAGCTGCCACCTGAAAGACCCGACTACAAGACAATTAGTATGACAATATCAGCTTTGTCTGCCAACGTCAAAGAAGAGAAGCGGTGTAATACTGTACCAACGCTCCACCAAACTAACGACAGCGATTAGATAATTGTACAGTGAAACCACTAACATGAAAACATCACAGGTCTCTGTGTTGATTAGCTTCTGTGCGCCCAGGACTTCAATGATACACCTGTGTTTGTGTATGCACTCCATTTGGTTAAGGTCAAGAGCAAAGGGAGGCACTCAAAGGCACAAGTGGATAAAAGTATTAAATTAGTCTACAACAATACCAGTTACTCACAAATCACTTACAATTCAGTGTGAGAAATTTATAGCTGCTACGTAGAATACTTCAAGACGCGTTTGCTAATATATGTAATATAAATAGGTTATAATGACAAAATAATAGTTTTAATTTAATTGGTTTCATTTATGATATCGCACGCATTTTAGCGGTAGCCTCAGCTACTGAATACTGAGTAGGTTGTAATGAGAGTTAAAACTCAATTCTTACTTCCCTTTCATACCCTTTGAGCAAGACGACCTTCAGCTGGATAGGCGGAACTAGGTGTAAACATCAGAGATTTGACTTTATACTGTCCTAAACGTGCACCTCCTGAGAGTTTTTTACGCTTTACATTTTGCAGGACCTTTATGAGAATTAGGTATTGCACTGAGAAGGCAAATTTTTCAATTTTTCTGTCTCAAATTTGCTTCTGAGTGTTTGTGAGCTGCGGTTTTAACTTTATATTGATTATACCATAGGTGTAAAGACAGTTCAAGGTAATATCATCAGCTAATTTCAATCTTACTAGCATTCTTATGTTGTACAATCCTTTAATCCGTTCGTTAACGTATTGTGTCACTTTTATTTCATTTTATCCGGCTGCAATTATGACCATTGTTCAGCTCTATGGCTAAGACACTTCTGTGATACATACCAACTGGACTGGAATTTGTGACCAAGCCTAACATATGTACGTTATATATGACACCACTACAAAACAGTCGCCATACTTGGACTGATGAACCTGACAGCAATCCTCAGATTTCAGTTACAAGAAAAGGGATACCACGTGATTTATTTTTCAAAACCATTATAATGCAAATCAAAGTGTGTCGCTTATACTGCAGACGTTGTCATTATTGCAAGTGCCTAAATCAAGTGTACGATAAATTCAGAAATCCAAAACCAAGGCGGGAAACGCTTGGAGCAAAGACACCACCATGCACAAACCCCTCAGTTTGGTGATAGCCACGCTTGGTTGAACTTTCGATTCTGTGGTTACACACTACAATGTATGTGGACCGAAAAAAAAGAAAAGAAAAAAAAAAGAAAGCCTGCCCAAGGCTTATATCAGGGATGTCCATATTTTCAGTTTTACTTTCAGGTTATGCAAGCACCAAGCTTGGCTTTAAAAGTGAAGTTTTAGAATTACAAATAAATTGCTGAATGGACAGTCTACCTCTATATAGATTGCGGGTGTTGCGTTAGGAGCTACATATGAAATACCAGTTTTTCCATGTGGGTAGTTACATAGTCAGAAATAAATTTTGCCTCTTAAATTTTCCAGAAATTATGATTTTCGTTTCAATGGATCCATGCAACATTTTGACTTCATTTTAATTGTATGAACAATTGACCAGAGTTGCCATTTCGAAACTGCATCAAGGCTTATTATTTGAGAACTGTATCAGTTTTACAGGTAGACTTCCTTAATAGTTTCTGGACATTTTCCTATTTTACACTACGAGGATGCTAAGCTCTGACTTTCAGAAACAAAACAAACATTAACAATTTTAGAGCTGAAGATTAAGCTTGTCTATGAAATAGAAAAACTGAGTCAAACGCCATAGAATTTATATTTCAAAGCTCAGATATTAATTAGGGGCCCTGAATCAAAGGTTTTGCATTGCCACTCAGAATCACCCAGCAGATGACTCAGCTAATGTGCGGCCCCAGCAAGCTAAAGGGTGCCGAGGACTCCCCCGCCCCCACCCATACGCCTCCTTATAGCTTCCGCACAATTCACCTATAGTGCAGCGTTAGTACATTTCAAAGGCCTAATTCAGTACTATATGTACAGTGCTCAACTAACTGCCATTGCATGGGATGTAATGTGCCCTTAAAGCCACGCAGTAGTTGAAATGTTCCCCTGGATTCAATTAATGACGTACTACTAGCACATGTACAGCTTTAGGACAAAAATAATTTAATGCCTTTACTTTCAATGCCTTGCACCGCCCAGTTTTCTACAAACAATTATGACAAATACTTCACGATAATCGAGGTAAACATTTGGAGAAATGGATAAACACATATAGTATCTGATGAGTTTGACATTCCATTTTCTTTATATGACCACCGAAAAAAGAAGAATAAAACATATAGACTTAGCATTTTGTAAAATTATGTAATATTAGACAGTTACACAACGACAAAAAAAATATCTCAAGTGGTTACGCAAAGAAAACAGAATCTATTGATATAAATACTAAGTTTGAAAGATACCTTTCTGTGTCGTAAGCTTTTGTCCATCTATGACGATTTATAGGTTAATAGAACATCATACATTCAGGATAAAGAGCATTTTATAGGTTATTTCGAAAACATATAGGATGTACATTTTATAACATACCTGTACAAAAATTTCATAAAATTCATTAAAGCCATTATTACCAAGGATGTAGCTATCGACTTTCCAATTTCAGTCAGAAAGAGAGAGAGGGAGGGGGAGGGAGGGAAAGAAGTATACAGGGTGAACATAAAGTTTCGATCCATTTTCGGAAAAACGTAGTATTAGATTCAAACAAATACAGATATTGTAAACCATATGACATTGTAACACAAAATCCATGAACGTTTTATCTTAGTCCCATTCAATATGACCACCTTGCACCTCCATAGAGGTTTCCCAGTGATGCACTGCTGCTTCAAATAGTTTGTTCAGCATTGCAGGTGTGACGTTGCGCACTGCCTGCCTGATACGCTCTCTAATAATGGCAATGTAGGTGATTTTAACTTTGTGGACTAGTGATTTCATGTATCTCTATGCAAAAAAGTCAAGGTGTCAGATCTGGAGAACAATCATTGCGAAAGTAGGAGGGGCTCCCTCCTGTTGTAAAACCACAGTTTCCAAAATTACATTCTGCTGTAATTATGGTTGAAGGAACAGTTGCAGCACGTCAAGGCACTAAATGCCTGTCACTGTTTGTTCTCCAAAGAAGAATGGCCCATACACATTTCAATTTTGTCAGCTCCAACCACACATTAGCTTTTGGGGTGTTTCGTTCCCATTCTATGATCGCATTTGGTTGTTCATCCGCCCACATTCAGCAGTTGTGTCTGTTGACCATGCCACATGTGTTGAAGGTGGCATCATCGCTAAACAACACATTTTGCAAGAAATTGGCTTCTTCAACTGCCCTCAACAGGTCGTACCACATTGCTTCGTGACAAGCGTAGTTTTCCCGTACCAGTGCATGTCGAATTTGGAGATGATATGTCCGGTTTCTTTTTTTTTTTTCCTTTCTTTTTTTTTTTTTCTTTTCTTAAGTGAAATGCAGAATCTTATACACTGTCGATTGTGGTACACCCAACTCTCGACTTAACCTTCTGGTTGATGCTTTCGGACTTTTGTTCACAGCATCGCTAACCTGCTGCATAGTTTCATTGGTCACCCGGGGTCTACCTGAACATTTCATGCCATGCACACTGCCTGTTCTTTGAAATCTCTGCAACAGTAGTCTGATATTAGCCCTTGTAGGACCGAGTTTGTGTAGTTTTCGTTCAAAATCCGCTTGAACCTCCTGATGTGTAAATCCCCTCAAACGTGCAGAAACAACGGCGGTTCATTCTTCAGTTGAGAGCATCTTTCATATCTCAAAGAAACCTTGGGGCCTAAATCTAAACAACCCTTACAGTTTACATAGCCTCAAACATGCACTTCTGTTTTCTTTCCCCAATTTACGTCCTCCAATGTTTAGCCATGCCGGACGATATATGGAATGGGTGAAATGATGCTCAGATGAAACCAGGGCCCACAGAGCTTAGAGCTAAGATATTCATCTTTTAGCATAAAGGAAAGCATCGGAAAAACTTTATCCAAAAAACTCAACCTGATCGAGATTCGAACTGGGGACCTCTTCAACATGAGGCAGACATGTTACCATCTAAGATACCGAGGGGGGCTGCACTTCTATTGAAATCTCAGTCTCGAATTTCTGGATAGAATGCAACAGTTTATCCAGATACTTATTACAGGCAGTGGAATGAACGGGATTCAAATGCAGAGAGAGCTGTTTGACATAAAGTGTTCAAATTAAGTACATGAACTACGCAATATCGCATTCGCACTGAAAATGAATTAGTGTACCTTTGATTATCATCATTTACGGCACAAAATTTGATGTCACAGTCACCATGACAAGCGGTACCATTTAATTATCTTAGACATATAACAAAACAAATGATTTCGTTGCCTCTTGAAGGCGATACATGCGGTGAACACCGAGAACACCTCGGGGCTACGACTTTACACCTCTTATTTCGAATTTCTTTCTGCTCCTTCCTATCTAAATACTGTTGTAGGCTCCTTGTGGCACACTTTTGAATATGGTCATATATTTGCACAGCACTTGATATATTGCGGTTATACTGACGTATAACTGACGTCTTTTGAGTCAGAAGCTTGCTTATAGCAGGTAGAGGAATACACCATTTCTGCCCGCCTCGGTAGCGTAGATGGTAGGGTGTCTGCCTCACGTTCAAGAGGTTCTGTGCTCGAATCTCGGTTAGGGTGAATTACCTGGATAGAGGTTTACCCGGGATTTTCCATTATTTTGAAAGACGAATGTCAGGTAACTCTAAAGCTCCGTGGACCACGGACTTATTTGAGCATCATTTCTCCCATTTCATTCATCGTCCGATTTGACATAAGGTTGGAGGACGTAAATTAAAAAACAAAATCCATTTCACCCCAAAATTTGTTTTCAGATTCTGACATGTTCTCGTGTTTCATAAAAGTATAAAGTATTTTCTCCATGAGTGCTTTTGCATGCAGAACTGAAAATTGAGAGTAGAAAATTTCATAAAGTGTAGTATTTTTCAAAGCATAAATATTTTCAAGAATCTTCCCTTTACATTAAACGACTTCATGGAAACTATTTTTAAATATGTTTTCTTAAAGGAACGACTTAATTACTTTCATTTGCATATATGTTTGAAATTGATGGCAAACAAAGTATAGATCATGAATACTGTGACAGTAACCAATGAGGTGCACTTTATAACCAATAAAATTAAAGATGTTTTAAGCAACAAAGGAACTATAAAGAGTAGAATATAAATTCACTTCAAAGAAAAAGACAGAACCCTCCAAAACTGCTAAATATCTTCCAATTTTGTTAGAATGCTTCTCTATTTCAGGTAACACTCTAATCGTTTGGTTCTTGAGAAAGCACGTAAAGCCTATTACGTCAGACCAGATTTAGCGACCGCTTTTCAAACATTTAACTAACGCCTTGAAGCAGTTATTTTAGATATTTCATGTTTTGTTAAAAGAATTGTTAAAGGAATTAAAATATGTAATGAAATAGAGATACAATGTAAGGTAGGTAATGTGTAACCATGACAACCTCAAATGAGAGGAAGTTGTTAAATGTTTAAAAAGATTTTGTTCTTCTGCTGAAGAAAGTCGTAGGAGAAATACATACATTTGTGACTTTCCGAGGTTGCGCAGAATTATTTTTGAGTATGAATTTAAGATGCACAAGTAGCGTGTGTGTAAGAAAGAAATAGTTTTGGCTTCAGTTTTCGTCAAGATCATTGAAGTGTAAAGACGTGTTACTGTAGTGATGATCTGCAAGTTCGCAGAATCTTAATCTACGAGGATTCAGTATTGAGTATTATGTAAAAGGATATAATCTACAGATCTTAACATTGTGATAGGATATAATAATGGTTATAGTAGAATAAATTCCAATATTTTGAAGAAGAGAAATTTTATTTATTGTTTTCTACAAATTATTCTCGCTCTGATACTACGGCCAGAGAGACAGAGGACTTATTGCTCCAGAGCGCCCAGGCATACTTCCTCAAGTTCGACACAGAATGTGAGAATAATTAACCATCTTCCATCCTTAGCGCCTTTTGCACCAAATTATTCATCTTCAGTCTCGTCTTCCTATTTGCCTATACGAGTTAGGTAAAGAATGAGCACAAACACCATTTACTGTGACATTTGTCATGTTTTACATTAATAAGGTAAAAAATAATAAATTAAAAAATAAATGAAATAAAAAATGAAAAGTATAAGAAAAATAATTTGTAGAATAACTATGAAACTGTGGTGAGAAAAACATGCATAATTGCCAACTTCCTTAAACTGCAGAATTGTTCTGCATATTAGAAATTACATGATACTTAAAATGCGTGAAATATTCAATACAGTAAATATACAAAGAAGAACATGGCGCTGGGGTGGGTTTCCTCTAGCTCCTCCGGTTTCCCCCAGCATCATTCCACCAACTGCTCCATGATTCATCTCATCATCCCAAGCGTTATCTCAGGTCAAATGCTTCAGCTCCCTCGCTCTGAAAGCAACCCGAGCGACCAGCATTGGCGAGGAAGGAAAAAAAAATCCCTAAATAAGTTGAAATTTCATTTTATAAAGTCTTTAAAAATTTCTTCACACATACAAAATTTCTTAATCATATAACAATAATCATGCATATAAAGCGAAAAGAATTATCAATTTCTACACTCTGCATAAATTTATAATCCATGTTTTTACGCTTCGTAAGACGAAGTCATATAAATAAAACTATCATAAAAATGGGAAACCTCCTGCAGCCATAGAGTGTGAATAAGTTAAATAATTAATGTGAGTCAAATAAATTTTCTTATTACAGTACTCCCACATACAAAATAAATAAATATTATTGTGAATGGTGCAGCGAAATTTCGTCTTGCTGGAGTTTATTTTACATGACAATAAATGTACATATTGTGGACCTGTCACTTTTAAGCACACATAATCACTATTTAGTCAAGGTTGGGTATGAACCACGATCTTGGGATCAGAGGCAGATTAAAAAAGCTACCCAAAAGATGGTTTCTACTAATGTCACTATTTAGTATGGTGCAATCAAATCTTAAATCCATACGTTGAAGATTCTTCACAGCATCTTGATAAGAGATCGACCACGATAAGCTCTGGCCTATCATAGACCTATAAGGACAAGCACTGCATACACAATCTGTACAGTTTGTGTTAAATTCGAAGCATTCTACATCGCAGGAATGGAGAAGTCAGAAGTAGTGATTGGGAAGCAAGGGGCTTCTCCATAACACGGAGAAAACCCATTGTACATATAACCTCACAGTGAATGGAGAAGTGATCCGTTTTCTGCAAGTTGGGCGTGTCAGTGCTATTGCCTATCTGTGCTTCAGGTACGTGGTCTGTTACGACGTTTTGCACAAGCTGTAAACTTAATTTAGTAGACAATGGAATAGAAGATGATGCTTTCTCATCTTCTCGGTATAATTTAAAATGGCCCTTTCATGTAAAATTACACACGTAGCTTCATCTCGTAAATTTTTCGAGAAAAGAAAAGTCCAAAATAATCTGACGTGTTATTGTATCACATCAAAATCTGTTCTATCAAAACTGGCAGCTTTACAAAGTTTGCTATCCAGTAACAAAGTTTGGAGGGAAGTCCCTGCTATTGGCACATCAAACGCGTGAAATGCAGTTAACTACCATGGGCATCCCTGACGCCCACTGCGCCCCATAGTTCGGCAGATCTGCATTCCTGGCTATGCTCCAAATGTGTAGAATGTAGTGCCTACGCGTGTGTTCCGGCTATCAGCGGGTGTCCTTTTTTATTTTGTATCTCAGCTGAGACGCGACGCTCTGTGTTACTGCAGACCGGACTTAATTCTGTTGCTAAAGAGGAAACAGAGCTATGAACACGCCCTCACAGATATAATTAAATCCAAATTAGCCTCCGTCTCGGCGAGTTTCAGTGCTTCCTCTTCATCCGGAATCACAATAGCGCTGCATTCTTATTTCTCACTCTGCAGCTAACTCCAATGTGTAATCTGTTGGCTACATCCTTCCCATGTTAGAATCTATGCTCTGGTTTGCACCAAATGATTACTCAAGGTTTATTTATTATGACATCTGGAGTACTGCAGTTGTTATTTTCATTGAGCCTTGATTCTGAGCCTTATTCTGACACTTTTTGCAACACACACTTCCAATGTATTTTATATATACTGCTTAGTAAAATTCAAATGATATGTGGTAAGGTTTGTTTCTTCCGAACAACAAAGAATATATCTATTGAGGTCCAGATTATGAGTCTATGATTTGTTTGATATTTTCAGTAAGTTTTTGTGGAGAGCACTTATACACATGCAATACCGTCCACACATTTCGGGAAGGATATCATTTTTAATACTTCATATTTTTGCAACATTGTTAATACAGTTTTTAGTACAGAGTCAAAGAGGTGCATCACTCATCCCAGCCCGCCTCGGTAGCGTAGATGGTAGCGTGCCTGCCTCACGTTCAAGAGGTCCCGAGTTTGAGTCTCGGTCAGGGTGAGTTACCTGGATAAGGTTTTTCCGGGGTTTTCTCTTAACCTTAAAGACGAATGTCGGGTAGCTCTAAGCTCCATGGGCCCTGGACGCATTTGAGCATCATTTCACCCATTTCATTCACCGTCCGATATGACTTAACGTTGGAGGACGTAAAATTAAAAACAATCCCTTATCCCTAACTAAATGTATGTAGAGTGCACATAATTACATCCTTGCGTGAACTTCGAAATTAAAAACGACGCACTTTTGCGAGTTATTATATCAGGATCATGATGGAGAAAGTGCAGTATCAGCTCCTATTTCAATGTAGAATCTTAGTCCTAAGCGCAAATTTTACTAGTCATTCCGAATGTTTGCTGCCACATTAAGCATTTAAAACTAAATTTGATTAACTGAGTTATTCGATTTGTTCAAACAGTTTTAAGCACAGCTCCGAAACCTTCTCCGAAGAAACTTCGACCGCGCCACTGAAGATGTCCACCGCACTTGTGAACGAAATGTATGGACGTTCTTAAGCCAGCACACCACGGCTTGTTACCACCACAACACTTACCGTGTTTCGCCACCCTTATTTCCGAAACATCCTTCACTGGCTGGAGCGATGTTAGCTGCTTAACTCCCCTTCCGATATCCAACATTACGCAACAAGAGATATCAGAATACCTTTTCCAAGTATTAAATACCCATTCGGCTTTTCTGCTGCGAACACCTTAGCCAAAAGCCAGTCTTAATTTTAAGATAGAATAATTAAGTCCTGCTAGCTTTAATCTTCCTGATTACGTATTTTAAAATAAGTGAAGAATAGCACCTGTGCATTCATTTTTTTATTTTCTCTTCAGTTTCCTATTATGAAATGTTATGTCAGAGTAGATCCTGTTGAACTTGACAATTTTAAAACTGTTGGGAACATACATATGGAGCTGCCTGTTGCAGTTTTGTCCAAAGTTCAAGGTGCAGTTCCCCAGGTAATTCTGACACAGTATAGCTGAAGGGGGGCGACATTTCCCGGGTATTATTACCGGGCAGAGAAGGGGGTGGAAAAGCTTATTGAGTATCACGTGTTCTTCATTCTGGCTGGACTATGCGGGAGGCCTAACGTCGCAGGTGCTCGGTCCTACTTGGAATTATGTCCGCGTTTATTGCTAAGCTCGCATCCGCAGAGGATGGCGTTTGGAATTCCTAATAAGCGTGAGCAACACCGCACTACGAAGGCTAAAAGCAGGCTGGAGTTACATCTACAAATTCTGATATAAATATTATTAAAAAATACTAAGGTGTTTCAGGCCCAACTTATTTCAGTTTTTTTAATCTAACTAAATATCAATAGCCCAAAGACCTTAGAATATCTGCCTCACTTTCAAGAAGTTCGAAGTTCGAATCTCATTTAAGAGAGACACATGAATAAGATTTTTCCCGTAGGTTTACCATGATCCTGAAACATTAATTTTATTTTCTATGGATCCCGAGCATGTAATAAGTATAAATAAAGAACGACGTTTTATGGCCCGGACAGGATTACATTTATGTGTGCGCCACGCATACAAAATTAACATGCCATGCTAGAGATCCCGGGTTCGATTCCCGGCTGGGAGTGGGGATTTTTCTCCAACCAGGATGAATCCTCATCTTCTCCGGAGCATGAAAATATGAATAAGAGTTTGAATGTGTGTGAGATATAATGATTAAAACCCAACAAATATGAGTTAACACCTTCGATATGTTCCAAAGCAGAACGGCCACTGATATGACCACTGGAGGCTGCCGAAATGACCACTGGAGTTAAAGGTGGGGTATAAATGGAACAGAAAAATTAACATTTTGTCTTAATAAAGATAGAGTTCAATTGATGATTTCAAACAAATGAAAACCGTCGGGATTTCTATTCTAAAACTCGCGCGTTATATTTTCGTGAGTCTTGACAAAATGCGCCCCATAATGAGTACTAAATTATTTATAAGTTGTGGATTATGACATTCCCATAATTCTCGTCGTAACAAGGTTGTAATTCAAGAGCCCGCACAATTTCATTTCTTATGTTAGCAGAAGCTTATGGAACACACTTGCCATGCAACACATCTCAGAGACTTCGAATGATACTTTAAATTATCCATCTTTTTCTTCCTGTAGAGCATCTTGAGCTTCACGTTTATCGTCAACAGATTTTATTGTTCTAAACTTATTAACCAGATATTTGATAGTATCTTTATTCAGAACCAGCCATTCTCAAGCTGCAATAATAATCTAAAGTAATTAATACACAACAAAAATATTTGAATAAGCTTTGAATTTTGAGATGCTCAATGAACAAATTCTAGTCTTTACAGCACAAACTGAATGCAGAAATCGAGTTTACATTCACAGCCTATAAAGCTCGGTCTGGCTGGATGAGTTGGTTAGGCGTTGTCCTATACATTGCAGTGTTGGTGGTTCAAATCCGCCCCAGAGTGTACACTTAAAAGCAACCGCTCATTATCACCGATTTACTGCTATGTAAAAGAACTAAGCCGCATACCGGCGGCGATTGACAGTAGCCTAAAAAAAAAATATATTTTTTTTACTTAGACTTAAAAGTAGCCTCAAGCGGCTGGTGAGAACGCCGAGCATACAAAGGTCACCGCAATGCAAGGGAATCATGCATACAGATGATCGTGGCAGGGTCACAAAACGAGCGCTAGATTTTATTATACAATTCTTTAAATAAAAAAGCAGCAAAGAACTTATTTAAATAAATATAATTGTTATAAAGTTGTACCCACAAGGACACTTTGGTCAATAGAAAGTAGTAAGCCGTCAGTCAATAATGCTAGCATTTGTATTGTGCTGCCTACGCGCGCCTTCCGACTATCACCATTAGCTTCCTGATCTGCCTCTGAAAGTGAATTATTTACACAAGAAGAATAGAAGGCTGTGTTCCTTAGCGGGCTATTTTGGGATACTGCTTGCTGCAGCAATATGAAGCAGAATTATCGCATTCCTTAACTATCTCTTTGACATAAACTACATTTATCCAAGTCTTATACCCCGCCTTTGATTGCAATAGTCCTATCGGCGTCCTTCCTTTGGAACATATTCGCGATGGTGTTATCTCTGGTACTTGGATTTTCTGTTTATTCATTAGATCACGCACACATTTACACTCTCATTCATACTTCCAGACACAGGGGAAAATGTGGAATCATCTTGGTTGGAGAAATATCTCCATCCTCGGGAATCGAACACGGGACCGCTCGCACGGCAGGCAGGTGCCCTACCGATTGAGCTACGGGGCCAGCCAAATCTTGCTTCATATCTAAATATTAATGCTAGGTGATTGAATCGATTAACCGGAACGATTAATCGATTAATTTTTAATTTTCGATTAAAGTTTAAAAACTGTTAATCGATTTATCGAGTCGGTTAAAATTAATCGATTAGAATAAATATTAATCAATACTCATTTAGCCAAATTTGGCCCACTTTTTTATGTATTGCTTCCAACAAGTAATGTCCTTTGAACTTTGAAATAATATAACTCCGGATAGCTTAAAAAAAAAAAAAAAAAAAAAAAAAAAAAAACGCTGAACCCCGAGAGAGTGTAGGTCGCGCCGTGGCTAGACCGCTTGGCGGCCCGGGTTCGATCCCAGGTGACCGCAAAGTGAGATTTGTGGTGGACAACACGGCGCTGGGGCGGGTTTTCTCCGGGATCTCCGGTTTCCCCCGCCATCTCATACAACCGATGCTCCATCTTCGTCTCATGTATCATCAGTGTCATCGCCTGCGGTGCCGTATGTAGTAAAAGCGGGCGTTAAACACTACACATTTCATTTCATTTCCCGACAGAGTCTAAATAACACTTCTGTTATGCATTATTCTAAGAGGTACATAACTACACATAGATGCTCTCAGAGAGATTTCTTTCCTTACAGCTTGTATACAACTCATTGTTCATCGCTTACTAGCTTAAACTGAGCTGTACAAACTTGAACCGAACACTTCGCTAACGCAGCTATGGAAACAATAGCTGATCCCTCTTCTCAGGGCTGGTGGGGGTGTAACTTTGCTGTAAACTGTAGTAAGCCAGTAACGTTTCTCAGTTCGTGACAGTTTTGTGTTAAAAAATTAAAATGAGGAAAAACGTTATAAAATCTACTGCAAGTCACTCTCAGAAATCTCAGTAGATATTGATATAATACGTTACTAAATAATTACTTACAAAATTATTGTAGATCTAATTCATTGCTTTTATAAAGCATGTACACTTGATGCAAACACAAATTTTGAATCTAAATATTTAAAAGGTTCATAAATAATGAAACGTACAGAGTATTATAGTGCTTCATATAATTCTTTCAACTAATTTTCGAACATATAATATCTCGATTGATGGATTAAAATTTTTGATCGAGCTACAGCACTTCTAAATATTCTACGTTAAGTCAGTTTGCGTATTGATAGTAACACTATAAAGATTACACATTCTTCCGTACACCGTTATGCTAAAATGACCAGGATACAACCTTATTTCTTTTGTGATGCGAACCTTTTGCTCCTAATATTCCATATTTCGTATTTTAAATGCTGGCGAGTCTTGTTAAAATATAAAGTTTACACTGTTTTAATAAAGTCCCATTACGAAGAGTGGATTTTGCACACCCTTAAAAGCTTCATGTTTATCCTCCGAGGACTCCTGTGAGTACCTACCAATCAATATATTAATTCCCGAGAAAACGTTATAAAATATTAATATCAACTCGTATCCTGTTTCTCTGTATATCATCCGTATTGAAGCGGCTGAACTTTTCTTTTACATACATTATTTATTTATGCAACGAATCAACACCTTTCTGTGACGTTTCAAAAATAAAACTATAAACAAACAAAAACATGTTTACATACTAACATTGAAATGCATCTTTGGGGATTCGAGGCTCTTATTATACTTATTCAAGCTCAGTTATTTTGGAGAACGTTGAGACTTAGTTTGAATAACATACTTTGACACTTCACTTACCTAAGCTGTCACATATTTACGTGGTTTTATGAGTATCATTTCCTTTTTGGATTATTCTGTTAATTTCCTTAGGGCTATTTACTATATTTAGTGAAATGGCATTGGAAACCAGCAATGTCTCTTGGAGTTAAAAGTTATCTAAAATGTCTAAAGATAAATGTGTTGTGGAGGTGCAGAGAGAGTCAAGAGATATTTTTTTTTTCACGAATGTTATATCCATTTCTAAATGCAAAAAATACAGAAACATGCATGGTTGAGTTTCACATACATCAAATCCCAAGTTAAAAAGAAAAAGTATTGCCTCTACTAATTAAACCTAACCAAGTATGATACATTTGAGGAATAAATTCGTTTGGCTTTTACTGTATTACATTATGAAAACTTCGTTTTAGCAAAACTTGTACAAATACAGTCAGGATTAAGAAAGACGAGAAACATTTTTTTTTTTAATTTACGTCCTCCAACATTAAGTCATATGGGACGATGAATGAAATGAGTTAAATGCTGCTTAAATGACTCCGGAGTCCACGGGGCTTAGAGCTTTCCGAAATTCGTCTTTCAGGATGAGGGAAAACCTTATCTAGGTAACTCATCCTAGCCGAGATTCGAACTTGAGACCTCTTGAACGTGAGGCAGGCACGCTACCATCTACGCTACCGAGGCGGGCAGAGGGGGAAAAAAGGAGCTTGCAGAACACAATAATCCTTCAGATGTCCTAAACAATAAACTTACCAAGAACATATCACCAAAGAAAGAAAAGGAAACAAGAGTAGGAAAAAGGGAGAAACATATCTCATGTTTCAGTCTCCAGACAAAAACTTTAAATCTCACAGAGCTGAGAGAAGTTGTACCGTGGCCCGGCTTAAAGCAGGAAGATCTTGGATTGTTCCCAAGAGCAAAACTCAGGTAAAAGGATTACAAGTCCACATATAGCATCCATATCAAGTAAGCAAGAAGACCAACAGACCTCAACCGGAATACTAAATAATGGCCACTACAAGGGTAAAGAAGACCTGATATTGTTTCAAAGTCAACATTTGTCGACTTAGGAGGTTTACCGGAAAAAACATAAGTCAGTTGGAGAACTAATGTCATATCGGCACGTTAGCCATATTAGCTCAAGGGTTAGAGCGGCTGGACGGCAACCAGAAGATCCGTGGTTCGAATCCCGGCTATGGCATTGAATTTTTCAGTCTGACTCAATCTTTCCATACTTTAGTCTACACACGGCCAGTGTGAAAGAACAATTAATTTCCAAGTTTCATGAAGTTTAATGTTAGTTTACAATTAATAAAAACTCATACTACTGATAAACTAATTTATATTTCTGCATAACAACTCTGTAGTTTGCTAATCAGTTTCTACTGTATAAGGATTTCAGTATTTATATTAGTATTACCAGAAATGTCATGTAGAACATTCTCCCACAAATTTTTTGGTCATGGTAGATATGTAAGCCTTCTACATATTCTAAATATTTTAGAACTAATTTTGAATTAAGGTTTTGAATACTCTTATTTGGTTGTGACTTTTATAATGTGAATTTTTTTTCAAATATTGTTGTTACGTAATACTTCTCAATGGAATGATTAATGCATTAATTACCTATACCTTTGCTCAAACCGTAAAAATCTTGTGCTAAAAGGGAGAGGGAAAGGGAGAAAGGGAGAGAGAGAGGGGGGCGTAGAAAGGAATTGTACGGATTTGTTTAAGTGAAATTAAATAAATATATACCTAATCTATGTTTCATATAACCTTGTCACGCTGACATGTATCACACCGCGTGCAACTACCTTTCCCCTCATCTTAATTGGCTAATGCTTTCACGCCATAGGCCATGGGCGGTGCCTTCCCGTCACATTTAAACCTGCAGTAAAGGTCATAATAATTGCTAGGAAGATAGATAAAATCATACAAATAAGAATATGAAGGCATGCAAAAATAATGAAGTTTATAATGAAATTGAGCAACTTCAAACTGAATGAATAAGCAATGAAACTGAAACAAGCTTATAATGAAAGGCCTTCGGTCTTTTCCACTGGGATTTTTAAAACCAGCACACATACCTTGCGAAATTGCTTGTCTTTCGGTCTTAAAAGTCAGCTCACGCCATACTTGTGTGTTTTTCATTCACCCAAGTCTGGTCAAAGTAGTATATTTTGCGACTTGTATCCCGGTACGGTCTGATTGTCCTTAAATAACATCTTCGCCACACAGCAATATCGCCCCTGGAGAGGTAAGTTTTCCTGTTGTCTCAATTTCATTTCGCGATTTTTCTACGCATGTAACACACCTGTAATTTCAGAGCACAGCTGTTCGACTTCTCTCACTGTCAAAGACGGATTCTTCCCTGTAAGTGCATTAAACGCATGCACCACAATTCGTTTTTGCCGCTTTGTAAAGGATTTCCCTTGCTATGCTCCAGCGAAAAACTGGCGGTAGACTCTTCCATTATGCATATAATAAGTACACAAGCAATAAACGACCAGTAAAATAATTTAGCTCTCGCACTCGGCACAACACACCTTCGAATGGCGATATATGACTAATCCAGTTCAAAACAAGGTTAGTCATAAAAGTCATATAAACAAATATGTCATCACTACTATATAAATCACGTGCTATCGTGTCATGTGTTTGAGAGCAAAGGAACATCCTCTTTACTTTGTTTAAGAATTAACATGCATTTCAGATAAATCAACTCCGTTGCGTAATATATTTAATTCAAACAGTTACGAAAATATAAATTCGACAATTCTCTTCCAACATATAAAGATATATAAACACGTTAAATAACGAACCAATTTTTACCGCACAGCAGTCTATACTACAATAGCAGCCAATGAGAGGTGATAAGGACACGTGACCGTTAAGAGATACGGGGCAAGTATATGTGAAACAAGAATTAGTTTTGTAACTCAAGCAATAAGATGATTTGAGGATAGTTGATAAAGGTAGTTTTTGTTCGAAACACATTCCATTCTTCTTTAAATGAACGAAAACAAAATTTGGCTACAGGAGCATTTATATTCATTGAAATCATACTCTTCTTGTTGCATTCCAATACCCCTTAATATAGGTTCACTCCTTTCGGAATGCAGAATTTTGGAAAAGAAGTAGAGAAAGTTTGCTATCTTTATGAACCAATGTAGAGAGCGAGGAAAAATAAAGGAAAAGGTTACGACGAAGAAGATTGCAGTGGACAAGATTTGCAAGCCAACGAAGGGGCGGAATGAGGTCAAGACTCCCCGAAGCAATGCTCTGTGCTTCCTAAAATGACTCCACATGACCCAAAGATTTTGGCCGAAACGACGTAGTCGCCAAGGTAACTTTTCCCTTTCCTTTTTAAAAAATAAGACGAGATAGAGGGTTACCACAATATCCATCCTCCATCCACATAGAATAGGGAGTGCAGTGGTCCGGATGCCGTTTGTTCTTGGGAAATGGAGTAAGGATGGTTGGGGCAACTATCAGTTCTCTCGGAAATGGCCCCTTATATTAAGACAATGGGTCGGAAACAACTTTGTTCTAGTCGTCAATGGGACGTTCAGGCAACCACACACCATCAGGGAGGGCGCCTCTAGTTGACTACACGAGTGTATGCATATATAAGACGAAACCCTTCGCCTCGACTACTGTAATCGATCCTCTCGAAATATCGCCCCGGGGATTCCCGAAGTTAATGGTCCACCAAGCTGATATCGATTATTGGTAAAATATTCGAATGCCGTTCTTGAACCTCTCGGACCTCGAGATGACATCTCCTATATTTAGAGCTTTCTATGTTCAAAGGTACAGCTTTTACCCTTAGGTCTTATTTTATCTAAGAACTGGTAGACAGGAAGGAAAGTGAAAAAGCTACTTAGCTAACATAAATCCGATACAGCATGCAGCACTTACTGTGTAGTGAAGACTACTGTTTAGGCTTCAGTAAAATGTTGGGCTTAAAATCAGCTTCTGAGTGCAATTTTATTTCTTGTGTATGATCACGTAACTGGAACTCACAGATGGGCATTATTCATCTTTGAAAGAACGAACTATAAGCGAGGATGATAATAAATTATCATAGTAAATTAAAGGTTAACTCAGTAAGAACTTTAGCATGCATCATTATCCTCGTTTTTTTTAAGATAGCTAGCATCAGAATTTATATATAATATTTGTTCACAAAGCGTATGCAAAGTAGTTTGAAGTAAGGCAAACATGTTGCAACTCTGACAGATTGATTCAATCAGTTATAATTTAGTTTTCCCATTGATACACACTTTTTATGCTGTCGTTCCAGAAAACACATACAGTGCGTATGCTAAAAAACTTGGCCGGCAGGCGCATTACTCGTCTGACCACTGCATTTCCTACGTGAACGTCCTACATCCGTTCTAGAAGCTACACTTGCGGCAGTCTCACATATTTTCTAGTTCAGTTTAGAAGTGAATAGCATTAGGAATGATCAGAAGTGTTTGCTTCAAGTGCCTAATCGATTATGTTATGCAAGATTTCTACCTACGGACTGCTTGTTGTCGCAGCAGAAAACGGTAGGTATGCTGGGTGAAGCATCAATATTTTCCAAATTTACTTCTGCTACCAGTTGTCAATAATACGGTTGAGCACTCGTTGTCCCGCTGTTGTATTTGAAGACAATGGTGATCACGACGAACAAATATCCTAAGTAATGGAAGTGTCCCTGGTGAGGAAGTTGCACTCGGATTTATGTTGCGAATTCTAAACGTGACGGCATTTCTGTGTTTCGCGCCTATAATCGATTAACGTGTAACACGAAAATCAAAAAGTAAAGATTTCTTCAAGGCAGTGTGAAGTCCCAGTATACAAATCTAGCTTGCAATATAAATAACAATGCTGGTGGTCTAGACAGCGTATATCGTTTATACTTACATGTTTTTGTTTAATTTCTAATTGGATATCAATAAGGTATTATAGTTGAGTAATAATTTTTATCATTCATTTCCGAAGTTATAAGAAAATCCAATGTTCCATTTTCTCTTAGATGTGGTGAGTTGAAGACAAGTAAGAAACTTATGTTAAGAACACGAAACTAAACGAAACATAAATTTTATTTAAAACTTTTCACTTCTCAATTTCTATTCACACAATATCGTACTTCTTTTGTTATTATTTTAGAACAAAGAGCTGTGAAAGAAGTACCAACTTCTCAAATAATTAGTATAACTCAAGTTATGCTGCATTTTTAAATAATCGTGAAAGTGATTACTGCAGTGCATAAAATGGATTATAGCTTTACATCTTGTTAAGGATAAACGATTTCTACAAAACAGTACAGCCGAAACAAAGGAAATGCACGATTTCACGTGAAACAGAAATTTTTGGAGGGAGTGGGTAATTGATTTGCATTTATGTCCTATTTATCACTGCATACATCCAATGATAATATATTTGTACACAAATATACGCCAGCACTTCAGGAGCTACATTCGCTATGGTTGTAACTCTTAACTGCGCCATCTCCCTTTCTGAGAATGACGGCAGAACGCCAAAAACAAAGCAATCATCCTGCACTTCAACCCCATTGTACTAAATGATGTTTCAAAAACTCTCTTAGTATGTAGGTACTTTCACCTTAATTTCTTTTATGCTCTTCTTTTGATCTTCACTGATTAGGGAGTTCTATTTATGACTTTATAGGTCCTGAAGAAACGACCATTTCCCAATTTTAGGGATGATATTGTCCTGAATTCTTTCGATGTGTTCCTTCCATTTAATTGTACATATTTTCAGAAATTTGTATTCCTCAACATAGTATCTTGTTTCTTTTTAATTCTATTCGCGTTATACAAGGATTACCCCTATTTAAAATATAGTTTATTTATTTTGCTTCAATTTTATTTCGTGTTCTTGATGTCGATCAATCTGGGTTCATACACCGCCAAGAACCTCCTCGCTTACTGTGAATTTTCATGTTAATCTAAATTACTTTTGAAAAATTTCCTTTCCTAAATATTATTTATGGAAAATATATCATCCCTACTGTCCATGTGAGTAAAAAAATTTTAACACTATTCTATTCGTTCTCATTTAAGATAAGTCAGCTTTTGGATCCATCTCATTGGATTTGTTTTCAAAGTTATATTTATTGTACCACACACACACACACACACACACACACACACACACACACACACACACACACACACACACACACACACACACACACATATATATATATATATATATATATATATATATATATTATAATTTATGTCGTATCTATGTTATAAAGTGAAGTAGTTCTTCTGCCATTTCAATTCCTATTACATTATTTCATCCACCAGTGTGCAAATTCACGCAGCATAATGGACATTTGGAACATAATTTGTGCACCCAACTCGATTCATGTTTACCCAGGTTAAGTCATAAAATAGTTCACTATTAATCAACACATGTAAATGCATCATCCTTTAGTGATTTCATTTCCACCTTATTAGAATAATAATTCTCCTGAAACTTAACTCACTTTGCTCTTCCATAGTGTTGTGTCTGCATGTTAACAAGCAAAAAGAGGACATACCTTAGGTGCCGGAACATACTCAAGCAGCGGAAGTGACTGTACTGGTTCATTACTCACCTGCGAACAAGAAAAACAAGTTAGAACAATGAACCGCCCCATGATTGTTTTCAAGTAAACGAGGGGAATATTACGGGAGGTCTTGTAATGAGGTTTCTTGTGAACCATCTGCTACTGAGGAAGGGAATGTATCTCTCTCACTCTCTCGCGCTTAATTTATGAGTAATTTCTGCTTTTGGAAATGAAGGCACTGCATGGTAATTAATTGTTCATTCACACCAGGCATGTGTAGGACAACGCTGGTAAGGTAGAATCAGACTGCAAAATTTAATCCACGGTTTCGTCTGATTTCTCTAAGCAACTGAGGTACAATGGCACCATGGCAGCATGCTGGTACGATATTAAATTCCCGAAGTGACCCGCAGTTTTTTTCCGGTAAACCACAAGAAGATCTGAAATTACCTTTGAAAAAATGTTTAGCTACAGAGCCGTCAATTGTCAGAATCATATCAGCCCCGTCTATATGTCGCAATTTTTTACCGCAGGAGTTCTTTCACATGCCAGTATTGCTGGTGGCTATTAAAAGTTCAAATCACAAATTTTCAAGGCAGTTTGAAGGGTTTCGGAATCAGTATGGGATTAGCATACATTATTTTAAACTTTTAGTCTGTATGTTAACATTTTAATTCTGTGCAATCTAATTTAACTAGATTTATGAAAACTTGGCTTAGAATGTCAAACTTTAAAAGTTCGTTTTCATGATAAAATAACAGTTAGCTGTAATGGCATCAGTTATATGAGCCACATAATAAACCTGTATATACAGACAGCGTATTTTAAATCAAATGCATCAAGATCAAAACCCTTAGAAGCAAGAGCAGCAATTACATGAATGAAATGCGATATACAACCCTCTGGGATTCAGAATGCACAATATTATAACGATGATAAAATACCAAGTCCTCATTACAAAGATATGAACATTTGCTGGTATGCACACAAGGAAACTAATAACCGAGAAGGCTCGAGCTGAACTAATGATGGTACTTTGATCTTCTGCCGTTCGTCAAAGGCTTCTCCTTGGCTGCCTCGACTTGGACTTGAAATATGACTGGTGAAGAGAGGAGAAAAACGCTTCACGCCTGTAAATTAAACGCATGCCAGGGATGTCTGAAGGTGACAAGTGGAGATATTATGGACACTGCGCCAAAACAACAAAACAATAAACGAGGGAAAAGGGCTCATTTGAACGACAAAACAAATAAAAAAAATAGGAGGCTGGACCATTTCAGTTTATTACACAAGACTAGAAGACTAACGAGGCACTTTTCAGTCAAAAACATGCTCTTCAAAGTTATGATGCAACGCTTCGGTCTTCTGGTACAGCCTTCCTGTGTGTTTAGCTAAATCGTAATTCAGCCTTTCTTTTCAACTTTCCCACAAGTATAACGTATCATTTGAAAGCCCCGTCCTTTAAGTTTCAGTTACCATTTTCTCTATTTTTCTCTTTTGGAAAATATTTAGAAAGATAACTTTGGGGCGAGGAAGCAGTTGGTATTCCTTCATTATGTTCCTAGCATTTACATATATAATGTGGGCTACGTGCCGTAAATAAGCATTTCTTCAAACGGAGGGAGTAACAATGTTCTGTTTTCTTCTTCTGTTTTAGAATCGGAAAACATCAACCTTGAAAATTCCAAAGTACCACTGATTTACGGTATTTGCAAATAACTCAAAAACATATATAATTGTAAACACAAATCTTAGAGCTCCTTTCAGTTCCTTAAACATCCGAAGAAAGTTTGCAAACTCTGCTGAAATCAAAGGTGACTACTCCCAGTTCTCAGAACAAAGCAGGGCATATTTTCTTGCAGGTCGAGTATGACTCAGAAAATCTTTGTCAACAAATCTACGAACGAGAACATAATTCAGCAAAATGTTGAAAATAAACATTAAAAGAGTTGGGCTAAAAAACTATTCAAGATAACTCACTGAAATGTTTCTAATTTCACCGATCTAATTTTGTACAGTAGTTTAATTGTTCAGGAAAATAAATGGTTTTACAAATATTTATTGACGTCATCAGGAATTAATTATTTTAAACAAAAATAGCCAGCTATGCTATTAAAGCAAAAATAGAACCACTACAACCGATAGGACCTTATATCCCAAAATTTTATTTCGTTGTATTGAAGAGCTTCCGATAAAACGGGTCATTTGAATCTGAAAATGCCACTCATAAAAAGCCTGTACTAAGGATAAACAATGAAAATAAATCAATTAATGTCTGCAAAGAAAGAAACCATTGTTTGAAAGCAGCAGAGAAGCTTAAAATTTAAAAAGAGCTCCATTTGCAGAGCCAAACTTATCCTAAATGTTGGGCTAACATTTAGCTTTATATATAATGTAGCTATATAAAATTCTAATTTATAAGGTTCCACAAAAACTAAAAATATCACCACTTTCGTCATTTTACCTCTTATTGAACAATAATTATGTTCCATATAACACGCCGATATGTTGAAAACGTCAGGATGAAATAGCTTCTACTTCCTTGACATTTCCCCATCGATATCTTCCTTTCTAACGACTGAACATTAATACTCTTCAGTTTAACAATCAGTAAACGTCTCTGGATAGTGACTACACGCTAAATGGAAGAGATTTTCCAGGATCCATTATACACTGAAAGACATAAATTGCACAGCAAATTGACACAAGAGCATAATTTTATAATTACTATGTTTAAAGTTAGAAATTTCTATTCATACGACTAGCGTGCTCGCTGATTACTTCCCAAAATGTATTCAAGCTTTGACGTTTATCTTCCTTGGAGTTCAACGCAGAGTTCGCGCACTTCGATCTTCTGACCTCTGCTTACCTAATCCTTAACACCTGGATGATTGAAAGATGAGAGGTTCCTCAGCAGAGGTCAAGAGTTGTAACGGCTTCCCATGTGGGGGTTCCAAGCATCCGTGGTCGTCCGTGACCTTCAAGGACCATTGTATGGTGTCCTCTTGTATACCACGTGGAGCGCATAATCGACAAGGCAGGCAGCTAGAGTACTACATAAAACTCCTTTCTTGTGTATAACGCGCTGCATTCTTGACAGTCTTTACGAGCCCACGCACTGAGGAAAGAAACCGTTCAAGTCATCCAACAACCTGCATTCATCTCACCGCTGAAAGTCCTCAGCGATGCCACCTTGGCAGAATTCTTCGCGTTCTTCCAGCTTCCAAGTATTATATTCCTACCAATTGCTCTGTCAAAAAGGATTTTAATTATAAAGAAGAGTTTTATATGATTGATTCTCCAAATGTTAGGATTATAGGTATTCTTTGTCAGCATTCAAACAGAACTCTTTTAAAGACATAGTAACAAATATTTAGATTTTTTTGGTGTGAGTTTTGTTCTTTAGTGCACATAGATATACACCCCTAAGATATAGTTTTCATATTGTTTTCTCTCCTTAATGTACTTACACCTGTTTATCAGCAAGCTCAGCCCATATGGCAGACTGTTCCATTTTGTTAATGGAAGAGTGTTACAAACAGTAGCCCTTTTGAAAGCAATAAACCAAGTTTATAACAGAGAAACTATGCTTGTGTTATAATAGTTATATTAAAAGAATAAACATACTAAATGTCTTACTGAGTATATACCAAAGAAGTCGATTTATTTTCAGTATTGTCGTGCTGCTCGAACCGTTACCACCGTACTGATTACTCCACGTAGAGTAAACATATATATGTCATTTGTGATTCCTGCAAATCCCATTGGCTGAAGTGACGCATTCATTGGTGCCTAGCACAGGGCCGGACAGCGCAGCAGTTCCCCTCTCACTCTTACAAGAATAATCAGTGCCTTATCTGAGAGGTTTCTATTAACAAAGATAAATCCATAGTAACGGTTCGAGCAGCGCGACTATACCAACTATGATGCAAAGCTCACGCAGTAATGTGACTAAACAAATCTTCAGAACTTCTTCAAATAAAGGATGGTCCTAAAACAGCTCCCCGTTTAATTTCTAAGAAACTAAATAAATTACAGCTACTTATGTACATATTTCTAAGTATTTTTATTAATAGAAATTAACTTTACAATGCTGTTCCTCTCTCTCCAATTCTTATGAGAACGTTATTAGAGAAGCAAAGAGAGAAACTAGAAAAGCACAGAGCGTGGAGAGTGCATTGCAGCTAAGGAAATGCCAAAATAGCTTTCAATATAGCGTTTCACTGGAATATCTGTGTACTACTTGATAAATTAACATTTTTTTTTTATTAATTTTGATGTGACATTCTACCTATATGTTATCCCGAGTGCTATCAGGTGTAATGCAATCAAGATGTTGGTTGCTTCTGAAGAACTTTACTGTTGTTGCTATCTCAGCAGATCTGAGAAGTGAAAGGAATACACATGATTTCCCTTCAGCAGTAGCCCGGAGATTCGTTTGCTCAAGAGAAATATCTCTGCTCACGCTCTCCGGAAGGGATGGCGGACGTCTTGGCGCGTTGAGTCGCCATTGCCGTGGAATGAGGATACGTGCCAGAAGCCATCCACGTCAAACCTTCAGACAAGGCAATGAAAAGAGAAGGAAGAAGAGAGAAAACCAACTGCAACTTGTCACTTTGGATCCAACTGAGAATTTATCTCTTTCGCGAAAACTACCATTGGGAAAGGGAGAAACACACATTCAGGGTGCGACAAGCAGAAATTGGTTTTTGTGGAGAGGAGGCAATGGACACATACCCATGTCGGCTATGGCATAGGATTGCTACAGCAGTAAACTTTTCAACTCATCTCACCATCTATCTTGATATAAGTCGGGATTTTGGTCTTTGTTAAATAGATTATACTTATGGAATCAAATTTCTGAATGAATTGTCACCAGAATCCAAATCCATGTTTAAATAACTCATTCTCACTCTGTCAAAAAGTTTATAACTGATAAAACGATATGATTCCAAACAAAGGACATATGACATATGGAAGTATCGGGTGGTAAAAACATTTAAAGAGAGCTATTCCTATGCGATTTCTCTCATTTATTAACTTCTACTGATGTTGAACTTCAATATATTTGTATAACGATGTTGCAAGATTACTAATGTAGGGCCAATATTTTCTCCTATATTACAGCTTCACACCTGATCTCTTTAAGTGCCTATAAAGCTGAGACCCTTAATTATGCTGTCCTTAAATCAAGGCCTTAACAGAGAAAAACAATATGTCCTTGCTACAATCTTCATAAACCTTTGTCCCTTAATCTGTTTAAATCTGTCCTTCCAACCCTTATGACAAAAAACTAATTTAAACCAACAGTAAATCTGATACAGACAGTGCAAAAAGATGGCAATATTTTACAGTCCCAAAATAATATTCTAACAACTGCTTTGAATATGAATAATAAGGATTGCTAATACGTTATTTAATATGACAGGTTCTCTACGGGTGGTATTATGTACCTAATGTGTTTCCAGAAGAAAAAAAAATGCTTTTGGGATAATGAAAATTATTAATACACACTTGCACTTAAAGGTTTCCATAAAATTGAAGCGAAATTATGGCGTTTGGGTGATGATGCTAATGTGATGCAATGATACACAATGTTGTTGGATTCTGGAAATTTCTACAGCTGCTCTTCTCTCAGCATGATGAACTCTTACCTAGGTCGTAGTCGCGGATAAGAAGCGTTGATTGACTTGTTGGAGAAAAATAATTTTTGTTACTTTCTTTTCGAAGTTTAGACTTAATTTGTTAAACAATTTACAAGTCGTCGAAACATGAAATAAACACTTTTGCAAACGACGATATTTCTTGGTCAATCAAATATATTACATTTACACTGTTTCCTCCAGCGTGTCCTTTCTGCAAACTTACGGATTGAATCACATATACGTCCGACCTCTAAGGTGGTTGTAAAAGAACGCCAACTTCGGACATTATCTAGTCATTGGTCATGCCATTGCTATAGCAATTCAACTTATTTCCATTAGTCTACGTCAAGCTCCACTTGAACTGTGTTCGTTGCCATATTTAATAATCTTTTTATAGTTCTTCTTTTGAATCATTTTCACACTATTTAACATTAAAATAAAACTTCTTTAAAATTTACAGTCACTACTAAAATCATTCAGTTTCCTTTTCTTCTATCACTTTTAGTACTATCTCACTTTCAATTGTTCTTATTAGGCTCGTTACCTATCCACTACTATCATAGATAATTTTAAATGAAATTGGATCTAAAATGTCTGTTTCAGAATCATAAGGTCACAGAATCCAGCGTCGACCATAAGACAAGCCCTTTGGGGTACTAAATATCCTATGTAGCTCTTAAAACTTTTGGCATCGTATACAACAGAAAGAAAATAACCTGTCTTTTAAAAAAGACGAAAGTGATTCTATCTTTAGAAAGGAGTACTTTCAGTGTAAATATTTTACACATTAAAATATCTGAGACAACAGCTTTTTGAAAAATATTCTAAATGCCCACATTTTTTTGTTGTTGTGATTTACGTCCTCCAACGTTACGTCATATCGCAAAATGAATGAAATGGGTGAAAGGATGCTCGATGAGTGCGGGGACCATGGAGCTTAGAGCTCTTACAGGATAAGGAAAACCCTGGAAAAAACCTTATCCAGGTAACTCACCCTGACCGAGATTCGAACTCGGGACCTCTTGAACGTGAGGCAGACACGCCACCATCTACGCTATCGAGGTGAGCATAATGCGTGAGGCAGACACATCACCAGCTATGCTAGCGAGGCGGGGATAATGCCCATACCGCCCGCCTGGATAGCCTAGATGGTACCGTGTCTGCCTCACGTTCAAGAGATCCCGAGTTCGAATCTCGGTCAGGGTGAGTTACCTGGATAAGGTTTTTTCGGGGTTTTCCCTTATCCTAAAAGACGAACGTTGGGTAACTTTAAGCTCCAGGGATCCTGGACTCATTTGAGCATCATTTCACCCAATTCATTCACCGTCCGATATGACAACGTTGGAGGATGTAAACTAAAAAAGATGCCCACATTGACTTCCAAAAATTAGCAAAATACTTTATGGTAAACAAAGATGTAGCCACTTCTCATAAATTTCTAATTAATTCTGATAGCTCTGCAAATAAATTTTAAGAAGTTCAAGTGTCTGAAAAATAAATAGGTGCTATTATATCAACTTTCAAAACTGCGTTCAAACTTAGCAATACAAATAACTTAATTTTCAACCTCTCATATCACAGATAAACTAGTATATGGAGTTACCAAAATACAACGGTATCTATAGATAGAAGTGGCTTAAGGATCTTTGCCCTTTCCAGTTCTTTTATGCTCTAGCACGTGTTACTGATTCATATTTAATTATACAAAAAGTAAGATTCATGTGGTTTTTTAATTAATCTTGACAATTTCAACAACAGCTCGCCGTTCGTTCCATTAACAACTTTTGTTTACCCACCATTGAAGGGCTGTTAGCTCCGCCCCCTTCACTGTGAGAGATTCTCATGGGAATAAAAACACTTGTTTTCTAACGATGAAATAATTCCGACAGATTGCAACACTCAATAGAGTTTTGATGTTTTATTAATATGAACACTTCATTATCAAAATATTCACATTACATTCGTTTGTTAGTAAAATTGAAACAGGGAAACTGGAATGCAGCTTCTTTGTTACAGCATATCTGAATTGATGTAAGCTTTGGACTGATCACTTCAGAAGAGTCCTCCAATACGTCATAAACATCAAAGCCTTTGAAATATACAGCGGTTCTGTACTTGAACAATTTTAGGAATATTCAGTAACAGTATCCTGCTATAAACATATGGGAGGGGGAAACATAGAGGCAGAGATACACTAACTGATAGCTCTTAGGTCGCTAATTGGCAGGGGTGTTTATACAGCACGGTAAAAGTAAATACCCGTGAATTTACCTCTACCAATCAGCAGTCTAGGAGCATTTAGTTACACTCTCTTTCTTTATAACAGTTAAGTTAGTTAAGTGCAGAGTTACTACCCCATTAGTCCTGGATCCGTACGACCAAGGACCCGGGCCTCCTTCATACCCGGGAGCGATGGATACTCCGGGGCTCTTTCCAAAGGGCAATACCTGATTTCTTAAAAAGCCCCACCCCCCGCTGAGCACAACGACAAGACGGGATGGAAGTGGATACGCCACTTACGCGCGTCAAACCCGCAGGGAAGACTACCGAAAACCTCGGTGGGTCACCTGGTGATCTAGCACACCTTCTACTAGCTCTGCAGGTTAGTACCCGGGACTTATGGGGCAACCGTCTAATCCCTCCGGGTGGCCGTAGCCTGGCCGGAGGTACCCAAACACACTGGCATTCACTGCCCCCTCGAGTCCAACCCAATCCGAACAACTCCCCTACGGGGGTGGGCATCAGCAGTTCGGTCCGAGGTTCCTCTGGTAATGTCAGAGGTAGAGTCCGTTTATTTAACTCGTGTGCACTGCGGCCGCTGCCTTTGACGAACCCTCATAATCATTTTACAACCCCCGACCCTCCTCCCCCCAGACCTTTCTGCAAGGTTGCCACTTTTCTCGATACGTCATAGACATCGTACGAGGTTTCGTCTAAATAAATTATCTTATGTCCATTATTGCAAAACTTCCTTAGTTTTGACAAATATATAAGCTACAATTAATTCTACTTGATTCCCTAATAACCCTTAACTTATTCAAAGTGCGGTGTTTGAAACCAGCTCCTTTAGGGGACCGCGCAAAGTGCAGTGTCCAAAAGGACAATCACAAATTTCATGCAAATGTGCAACCAATTCATCCAAGGCGGGCGCTCTCCCTTTTGCATAGAATCTATAAATTTCTCGACGAATTAAATCGCATGTGAAATTATCTACTTTAGAGAAACGTTTCCTTTTGTTTTCACACTTGATCGGTGTCTTTGGTATTCCTTTCGTCACAATATTTCTTACTGTATTTCTGTGAATACCCAGAATTTATCATCAGGTTCATTGCACGAACCCTTACCAAGATTATTTGTCAGCAAATATTTATATGTGTTTAAAACAAGCACTTTAGAAACGGTTCCAGTTAAAACTTTGTTGTTTGAGGCTTTTCCAGTAATATAACTCGGCCCAATTATTCACACAATTGTCATCACTTTGATTATTTTCACTTGACTGTAAATTATCTACTACTTCATTTGCATTTACCACTGCATTTCCCTCCCACGGTCTCCACATTGTCACACACAACGAATTCCTGTACGTAATGAAACAGATCAACTGGAGGTTGGAACTTTGGCAACTGAGACTCCACGTGGAGTAGACATGCGACTGTCACTTCGAGAAAATCAAGGTTGCTATTGGTCCTCAAGTGTGCAGATAGATTTATGACGGTCATTAGTGGGCGGGAGGGTGAGTTCCCTTTGGGGTGCAAACTACACACGCGTTGACTAGATAGACTTTACCACGAAGGCTAAGGATCCGCAGCGTCCGCTCTTCGGCAGCTGAAGGGGACGGATCCCATTCCGATCGTCTATTAGAAGCAAAAGGAGATGAACAAATAGTAGAAGTAGTAGCAGTAGCAATAGAAGTAATGAGGCTGTTAATGCGGCTGAGGAAAGCTCAATCTCCTTCGGAAACATTTGATTTGCTGAATGTATTTAGGTCTTACACAGGCGCTTTCAATGACACGCAACTATTTTTTTTTTTTTAACGGACGACTTATAAAATGGATGAAATGATGCTCAAATGAGCCCATGCTCCACAAAGTTTAGACTTACAAGATATTCTCCTTCCAGATAAGGAAAAACCTCGGAAAAGAAACTTATTCGGATAAGTCATCCTAACTGAGATTCGAACTGTGGACATCTTGAACGTGAAACAGACACACTAACACCTACGCTACAGAAGCCTACACGCAACTCTTATCGCATTATACCAATTCGGTTATTTCGTCATACCGATTCCGTTAAAAGCCATTCCTGAGCTATAGAGAATTGTTTTCATGCCTTGACTAGACCGTATGAGTTTGAAATTGGAACATACTGTATCTGTATTACTGTGTGGCAACCCTGCAGAAACAACCATATTTTATTTCTTACAACTCTTTTAAACTTTTCTCCACCTGCTTCCGCTTCCTTTTTCATCCAGTTTTCCCCCCTTCCGCTTTCTTTTCTCCGCTAGAGATGTTTTTATACTTAAAATCCACGAACATAAATATTTAGGCACCCGATCACGTGATTTTGGGCCTTTCCCACGTGTCCCTGTGTAATCTTAAAAGGCGTCGAGGGTTCGAACTCTAGGGAATGGATAGCGAGAACGAGAAAGGGGAGTAGGAAATGCTGAGTTTGCACATGGCACCAACCTGAAGTCACGTCGTGAGCAAAATTATATTTTCCTTCCAAGTTCTTCCAAACTCTTTTGCCAAAGGTTTTTAATGGTAGTGGGGAATGTGCTTTCTTCGCATATTGCAATCCAAATAGTATAGCTGCATTTTCTAAAGAAACGGACAGAAGTAGGGAGACTGAAATGCATAAACGTTTACAACAATTCTTCATCGTAGGGTAACTGGGAGAAAGTGAGCTTCGAAAGAGATAATTACTTGGTTTATTTCGCAGAAAAGTATTTTAAAGCCTACTGCATGAAAACAAATGTATATATATATATATATAGTGTGTGTGTGTGTGTGTGTGTGTGTGTGTGTGTGTGCGGGGGGGGGGGGCAGGTTGATTAATGCACCTAAGCGAATCCTATTGTGACTTAGAACTGCAAATAACATTATTCAACTTGTGTAGAACTTAGGATTCTCTCTGGAAATGTTACATCAAGAAGTCTACAAGCTTCCATCCTATTTCCTGCGGTCAGCTTATGATATTCAGTATGTAGTTATTGTAAGCAAAGTTTGAATATAATACTTCCTCGTTTCTAAAACCGTTATTTGAAATAAAATAAAGACAAGCTATAGCAGAGTTACATCAGAACTCTGCTTTCCATTTGACGTATAGAATTTTAAAAACCTGAACTGTGACACTTGCATAATTTTCTGTGTCTCTTAAAACTTAGAGGTCTCCTGCGTTATTCGTATAAAATATAACTTCTCCCTACCCGCCTCGGTAGCATAGATGGTAGAATATCTTCCTCACGTTCAAGAGGTCCTGAGTTCGAATCTCGGTCTGGGTGAGTTACCTGGATAAGGTTATTTCGGGGTTTCCCCTTATCCTTCTAGACGAATGTCGGGTAACTCTAAGCTCCATGGACCCTGGACTCATTTGAGCATCATTTCACCCAGTTCATTCACCGTTGGAGGACGTAAAATTACAAAAAAAAAGCCTTCTCCCACTGCAGTGGATTTAGAACAAGATAAACAAAAGAATGGTAACTGAAATGATCTCTATATTGTTTTAATGAGATCATTTTTATAGGAGGTGCTTCTCTTATGGTTTTCTAGTTATATAAATTCGTGTAAATGATAAGGGTCTTGCGGATTGCTTACATAAAACTCAACAACAACCCTTCTCTCAAATATACATGGGGATAAAAGAGTAATCCCATTTTTGAGCACACAAAAAATAGCGAAAGCCTCAGTTTGGCGTTAAACAGATGCAATTTCATATTACGTCATTTAAAAGTGCTAGAACATACACATAAAGCTCATAACTTTTCGTATTTGAGTTTCGTTATTAGCGGCACAAAGCCAGCACAGCTGTTCCTCTTGGCGCCCAGTGCCCTTATGAATAAGATAACGTCTGATGAAAACGCTTTCAAGAGAGGAATTTATAAGCAATAATTGCACAGGCATTACTGATGAACTAGTTGGGTAGAATTCTCTAATCTGTATGAAACACTTTGTGTCATTCTATATTGTCTGCCCAGCACAAAAAGGCAAGCTAGACGCACGGTGTTCATGCTCGCCTTCCCAGTATAACAAGGATGCTAGGTTCGTTTAAAATACGCAAGTGCTGTCACACAACACACCCATACATAACTATCACTACCTTTACTTCAACGAGCATTAGATCTGACAACATGGGCGACTCATATGTACTCCCATAGTCATTTCCTAGTAAACAGATCCACTGCCACAGCAGATAAACAGTTCAAACCACTCTCGCTCTTCATTCCTCTCTTGCCTTCTTTTGGTGGGTATATTTAACTAGAAGACAGAGATTTAACTAGAAATGACTGAGTGGCATACTAATGAACGAGTTATAACTGTAAGAGTGTAACCTCTCTTACAAAGGTTACAGGAACCCATTCACTAAAAGCTAATGTTCATTTATTTTTGTCCATCTACAAATAAATTTAGGTAAGCTAAGTCATAAATATGTGCGTCTCTAATATTTATTTTACTTATTATTTACTTCTTTGCAGGTCGTTATTTATACGTGTGTTTCAAAACGACACCGAACGAACATATAGAAGGCGTTGCTCAGCTTCTATGACACATATAGATAGTTTTTACCGCCAATAGAGCCGCATAAAAAATCCCCAGAATGAGTGTGGATTAGGCACTGATAGGAACAACGACACGTGCCTCACGCTGTCGGAGTTCGCAGGTATAGGTCACACGCCGTGCCGCATGCTGTAACTGTTTGTAAACATACCGGCATCATACTCCGCAATAGCTTGCTACTATTAAGAATTTATTTGGCATGTTAAACCCCAATAAAGAAGCTATTGCTTAATTATTGCTTAACGTGTTCCAACATTCCGTTATAATAGTCCATAATTTATTTATTTATTTAGCTATTTATTCTTATGAACATAACAGGCTTGTAGCCCAATTACAAGGATAATCATACATAGATGTTTACATATAATAATATTCATACTCAAATAAAACACAAAAAAAAATATAAATGAACACAAAGTAATACAGAATGGAAAATAAGCTGGTTGAGATATGCAACTTATACCTTTTAGAGGGAAGTTAATGTTAGTGAAGTTGAAGATAGAAGCATTAAATGATAAACAGAACAGAAAACAACATCAAAGAACTGTAGATAAATAAACCAAAACTAAATGGCTGTGAGGCCAGCATTTTATTTCACGTGTTTCATAATACTAAAGTGAAAACGAAGCTGTTGATATTTACAGTAAGTGGTTGAAAGTATTGTACAATTAAGATCATAACAAAATGCTCTGAAGTTAAACAAATAAATATTATCACTGATGTAAGTATTTCTACAGTTAATATTTGTAATGGTCCTGCGCCGTGGCGTAGCGGGCTAAGGCAGCATACCTTGGTCCCTGGTCACGGAAAGCGGCCCGGGTTCGATCCCACCCATGTGGTGGGGATTTCAAGTCCCGGGTATAGGATCGGTGCCCACTCAGCATCGTGAGGAAATTTAGGAGCTTACGCTAGGTAAGCGGCCCTGGTCACGAAAACCAACATTCCGGCCGGAGGATGCCGAGATGCTGACCACATCTTCCCGTATCGGTTGGATGATCGGCCACCTCTGCCGTGCGTAAGTGTGCGTGAGGCCGGCAGTCGGGTTGGTAGGCCTTGGCCCTCTAAGGGCTGTTGCGCCATGGGTTAATATTTGTAATGAAACTAAATTAATCGTGCGTTCGTTGAACTCCCTTCGGCTCTTCCATCTTTTAAAATCTTATCCGCCATTTCGGCGTCCATATTGCTTGGATTTGTTAAGTACGCATAAAATCCTCCCTCTTAAGACGGAATGTGTAGTTTTACACTGAAGAGCAACCTTGCAGCTGTCCGAGTTATTAGTCGACTTTTGCACAAATAACTGCCCTTTGCCCCATTATCTTGAAAGGTAGGCTAGGGTCACTGATAAAGAGCAAGGAGTAATGTTTTTATTTTCGTGGCCGGTGCGTCCTAATAACAACTTTTGAGGTTCACACACCAGTGGTTCCTGCGCTGCCTAATTACAAAATCATGTAATATTTAGTGCTGCAAAAAATTATACCGAACAGATTTTCGAAGCTGCGACACGAAATTCGGACTAGTTAAGTTATAAACTACGCAAGGGCTATAATCGTTCACTGTCGTTTTGAAACAACCTGTATAATGTACATCATTACAAAATTTATAAGCAAAATCCTTATTGTATTCTTTTATGACAGTTTGTAACAGACCAATGACTCAAATAACTCAGAAACACTTAAAACCTTACAAAGCAATAATACAATGCATTTATTTGCTGTTCTTACATCCTGAAATCGTAAACACTGCCATATTTCCTACACGGTCTATTTCCCTCGTTGAACCTCCTCGCATAAACAAACGGCAGCATATTTGCTTTGATAGCTCTTCACATTTCGTGCCAGAATCTACATGGTATTCTGTATACGATGCCAATATGTTTTCTGTTGTTGCACAGTAGTGCAGCGGCAAAGCGCACATGGTGGTTGATCAAAGTGGCGAGCATTGTGGCGTAATACAACTTGGGCAATATCCTGCCTGCCATCTGTGATCTCAGTCCGCGTAAAACCTGTAGCCCACACATGTACAATTTCGGTGATGATGTTAGGTTTTGGCCTCCACAACAGCCACTGTTGTCAAAGACAACTGTCTATGAGATAAATTCCAAACAAAGGCCGTTTTCTGTATGATTTAACAAGCTTAAAAAGGATTTTAAAATTATTTTTATTTACCTAACGTATCCTAACACATCACACAGACTCAACAAACTTTTTATTTAGGTGCAGAGGTTCTACTTCCATTAGTCCTGGATCCGTAGGACCAAGGATCCGGGCCTCCTTCTACCCGGGAGCGATGGAAAACTCCGGGGGTCTTTCCATGGGGCAATACCTTGAGTCTAAAAAGCCCCCGCCCCATCTACTACAACGTCAAGACGGGTGGAAGTGGATACGCCACTTACGCGCGTCAACCCCGCAGGGAAGACCACCGAAAAACCTCGGTGCGGCCGCCTGATGATCTAGCACATCTTCTACTAGTTCTGCAGGCTAGTACCCGAGACTTATGAGGCAACCCTCTACCCCTCCGGGCGGCCGTAGCCTGAGCGGAGGTACCGAATTCCCCGTTGGTGTCGGGAACACACTGCCCCCTCGAGTCCAACCCAATCCGAACAACTCACCGACGGGAGGGGCTCGGCAGTTCGGCCCGAGTTTCCTCTAGTAACGTCAGAGGTACTACGAGTGCTAAGGGTCCGCAGCGCCCGCACCACGGCAACTGAAGAGGACGGATTCCCTCTTTCGGGAAGACTTAACATACTTGCCATCTGAGAGAACAAGTGAACAGTAATCTAACAAAGAGTTTCTGAAAATTAGTTCTTATCTACAGCCGGTTTTGAAGCTGGGCCATCACTAACTCCAAGCATTTGGGGCGGTCTACGCAGAAGAAACACTGCGGATGAATTGCTTTAAAAAAATCTGAAAATATTTCATTCAACGATACCTAATTCGAGTGCGAAGTCGTGTGATTGGTGACATGAAGAAAATTTTCCAATTCTATTAAATATTAGGGATGATTGGATTGTTCGCAGAGAATTCGGCACCTATACCAGACTGTCTTTTGTACCTATGCTCCAAGTGGGGCATCCAGAATGAGGTAAGAGAAGACAGCGGGCGGCCGACCACAAGGAGTCATTACAGTACAGAGGGCGGGGTCCCTAAACCTTGCCAGACAAAAATCCCCAGGACAATCGTTATCCCAAATACCGTGGCCCCGAAACTGTCACGAGGCCGGTTCGCAGACCGTAGCCTCACCCTCCAGAGCACAGAAGAATGAAAGCAGGCTTGCACAACCGGCATCCCGCCTGTCGCTTTCCTGAATCTCCCGTCGGAGAAGAAAGTGCATATCCCGCCATGCACCACCGAGACTCCTGCCGACACTTCTACCCTGAAAGAGACTACCATATGAAAGAGGATAATAAATAATAATGGAGGTGAAATGCAGGGTCAGGAAATTCGGGGGATGTAATTAAACTACCCAGTATTCTCCTAGCGAACCGGGAAACCCCCGAACCAAAAATCAATGGGCCAGGTAGATCAGCCACGGATATCGAACCTGGGCCTCTCAAACAGATGAAACCGCTTGAGCCATCCCACTTGGTTTTAGGGATAACAAATCATCTTCTTAATATGGTGGTAGCGCTACGGTTTACTAAGCAGGAGACCCGATACCAACATAGGGATTTTCTCCCGCTGGAAGACGTGGTCTGAGGTGCAATCAACCTCGTTAGGTCCCTGGATGCGGGGGGACTGACGAGCTACTTGATTGAGAAGGTTGTGCCTCTTGATTGTGCAGGCAGATATACCAGACGGGAGGGAACGGCGCGTTTACCACGTCTCACCCTCCAGTACTGGATCCGATCCATGTCACCTATGGTGGGCGGAGATGGCGAATGCATAGCCGTAGGCCCTGGCCCCGAAAAGGCGTTGGAGTATTAGAGATAATAAATATTGTGTTTAAATTATAAGGCTTGCTGATTACTCTATTTCTGTTGTAATTTACTTCCTCCAACGTTAAGTTCTATTAGACGATGAATGAAATTGGTAAAATGGTGCTCAAATGAGTCCGATCTCCATGGAGCTTACAGATACCTGACATTCGTCGTTCAGGATAAGGGAAAAGATCGGAAAAAACTTATCCAGGTAACTCACCCCAACCGAGATTCGAACTCGGTAACTCTTCAACATGAGGCAGACACGCTACCGAGGCGGGCGATAACTACTCTATGAGAAATACGATATTGATTTCTGGAGATGCTTTGAAGAAACCTAGTTTCTAATACAAACCTGAATATCTTAATCAGTAGAGGGTATAGTCACTTCCAAATTGGAAATGCTTCTACGCGGCAATTTATATCCAAGGTGATTCATAAAGTTTTTCTGAGAAATGCTTACGCCATTGCTGGTAATATATTGTTGACTGGGTTTCCTTAACTTTAAATTTCTAACATTTTTTAGTTTAAAATATATTTACAGGCACTGTGAAGGATGCACATAAATATTTGTTTAAATGAAATATTTGCCATTTGATTACTGCTATTCCTTAACTTCGCATTTGTGATGTGTTATTTCTCAAAACGAATTTTAAGCATCAATGTTACATTTAAAGAAACTGAAAGGAATATTACATGCATACAATTTAACTATTTAAAAAAAACCTTTCCTTGATTGCAGTGTAATTTAAAATGAAAAACAGATGTTTCATTTCCATACTGATTTTCTGAGTATTGTAAAGCAAGCTAAAGCTGAAAGAGAGATTGACCCGTTCGCGGCACTTTAACATTTCTTTGCAAAAACCATGGCTAGCATAACAAACTGTGCTGCAAGCAAATCATATAAGTATTTGAGCAGCTGTAAATTAACTAGTAGTATTATTTCATTTGATTATGTTTATTTGTGTTCAACTGTTTTGGCTCATTGCAGCTAAGAATGACTGGTCGTTGAAACAACTACACAGTTAATCATAGTTGAATAAAATTCATTCAAATATGTTTAAAAGAACCGACGCCTCCTGGATCAAACATTGGACATTTCCAGTGAGGGCATTAAAATGCAGATGTATGCAGTGGTTATGCTTTAGTCGTCCCTCTTTTGAGCTGTAACGCCCTAGGGATGTTACAGACCGTCTCTTAAAAAGTTCTGCTTGAAAAATATCTCAGCCATAGCTGGACATACGTTCAGGATGTTTATTTCTCGCGAATACCCGGCGGTAGAGCTTCCTCTAATATCAGAACTTATTCTATCTATAATTCGGTTTCAAACAGAATTCATCTTCATACAATCCAATAGTGGCAAGAACAAAATTCATTGCACTATTATGCCCGCCTCGGTAGCGTAGATGGTAGCGTGTCTGCCTCACGTTCAAGAGGCCCCGAGTTCAAATCTCGGTCACGGTGAGCTACCTGGATAAGGTTTTTCCAGGGTTTTCCCTTATATTTCAAGACGAATGCCGGGTAACTCTAAGCTACATGGACCCTGGACTCATTTGAGCATATTTCACCCAATTCATTCACCGTCCGTTGTGACTTAACGTTGGAGGACTTAAAATTACAACAAAAATTGCACTATTATCGACGGTCCAGTGCATGCAATAACAAGTGCTTGAAATCACCTTTCCCTTTCTAACTGCTCCCCGACAGTGAAAGCAGGGTGATGTAACACATAATTTCAATTCCCTCCATTTTGCGTAGGCCAAAGTGTCACTAGAACACAAAATACTAGATAGAAAATCCAATTTCATGCTCATCTGTTGTTATACAAAGAAGAGGCACCACCAGAGAGGAAGAACATCGTAGCTAACTGAACCAGTTTAAGCCACTAAGTACCCGAAAAACGGGTTAACTTCATCTAACCAAGATATTCAAGTTAATTAAACGTGGAACGCGCGCAAATAGCCTAGAGGTAAGGCATACGCTTCGCGCAATGACAATGCGCGTTCAATATTCGGTGATGTTCCATTTTTCTTGCATTTATATGTCCCTTCCTTTCAACTCTTCACTTTCTTTCATCAAGCTTTCATATAATCTCAATAAAATTGTGTTATAAAATGCATATTAAATTATGCAGTATATAAATTGAAATAGTAATCATTCACAACCCTTCCAACTACTTATTTTTTCCCCTTTCTTTCCATCATATTTACACATTTGTACTTAGTTCCATATATGGCCGATAGATAGCGACTGCTGCTCTTATATTCACATAATCTGATTCACATGTACTTTCCTGTTTATGCAGTTGTATAACTAAAATGCAAATAAAAATGTTAATATTGTTTTTGAGTATTTACATGTCCCAAGTATTTATTTTATATAATTAAGTAATATACGTGTTTAAGCTGAATTTATGCGTAAATCGGATTTATAGCGTAACACGTGTACCTATGACCACTTAGTGTATTTCTGTAGTGATACTTGACAGGCTCAATAAGGTTTGCAGCATTGCACAATATGAAAATATGGGCCCTCACGAATAACTGCTACAGGTTATTGTACCCGATAAATAAATAAACAAACAAAAACGTCTCGGTTTCAAATAACTTAAATCCCTTCATCATATGTCTGTTGTGTCTGCTTATTTTTATAACCTCGAGTTGATCCCAGTATTTTGATTACCATATTATTGTAATGACAGTAAGCAATGTTTTTAAAGTACCTGCAAATCTGAAGATTAAGTATAGTTACCTTAGTTATATGTACAGGTAAACTACTGTCATTTGTTGTTCCTATCTTAAATTGTGTGACTTACCCTGTAATTTATTCTCCGACAGCTTAAGTGAAAACTTTATCAACTACTGAACTAAAGGATAATACTATTAACAGCTATCACAGAAATTTGGTCATCTTCACATGTCTGAATCATGGACTTTTAGCACTTCTTGTACATAATGTACTACACTCATAAAATCATTCCAGAGCTATTAGTAGAGTAAGGTGGTAAAGGATGACTGTAGCCAGATTACGACAGAATATAAATCAGAAATACGCATTTCTGAGCAAACACCTTTCCTTGTTCCTTAAGTCTTCAACGCTATGTATACGGCACATATGTTTTATATTCCAGATACTACAGGATTCTGTAATATATATCCAATAATCTATATAACCTAGCTGCTGTT
Source organism: Mantis religiosa (assembly GCA_030765055.1). Classification (NCBI taxonomy): domain Eukaryota; kingdom Metazoa; phylum Arthropoda; class Insecta; order Mantodea; family Mantidae; genus Mantis; species Mantis religiosa. The sequence continues at coordinate 158,431,169 of CM060952.1, forward strand.
AGTTTTCTCTATTCAGCATAACATCATTGAGAAAAGAAGAAAGATGACTATGTGACAGACTGTATAATTGTTTTTATTAACTTAGGGTGAGTGACTTTGCTAGTTTATTTCAGAGTTTACAAATCATATGCTCCCATATATACATTTAATATCTTCACAGAAGTAATATATTATAATTTCTTCTTGGCTGCTGAAGTCTAAATGCTGATTACACTGGGCAACAAAAAAAAAAAAAAAAATAATAATAATAATAATAATAATAATTTTTGAACGTTTCGAGCACTTCATGAGGCAATTCCTACTAATTTTGGGTTGAGAAAAACAAATATGACAATAAAAAAACTTTACTAGCTCTAGTTTCTATGATATAAACAAGGTGGAAGTATTACATATTAACGGATTGAGGGAAAATAATACATTTTAATTACATACACTCTAACAATGAAAGTACATTTGATTTTTTAAACTGGTGATTACATGCTAAGAGTTCTAAATTGCTGGAAAAATACTTCACAGATAGTCGTGTCTCAAGAGAATCATGTGGTGGCCTAATGACTCCGTCGTCTGTTAGCTTTCCTCTTGTGATGGAGTTCCGCAGAATCCCTATACAAAGACCAACAGTAATCCGCAAGCATTACTTCATTCCAACGGCCCTGATATCTTTGTTCCATAACAGAAATGTCCCGCTGGAATCTCTCCCCATGTTCATCACTAACAGCTCCACAACTAGGAGCGAAAAAGTCTATGTGGGCGTGGAGAAAATGGATCTTAAGGGACATCTTGCATCCAAGGTTACGGTATTTTTGCAGGAGCACTGTCACAAAATGCTTGAAGTTGACATCTCTTTTGTTGCCTAAAAATCCATAAACAACAGCCTTGAAGGCTTCCCAAGCTTCCTTTTCTTTCCCCTCCAAAATTTGGTCAAAGTAGCTATTTGACAGGTGTGTCAACTCCCAAAATATTACCCCAAATTTAAAATCTTTACTCTAAAAAATAAAATGTCACTTTATCTTCAAAACAAGAGCTCATCTATCATTTTTATGGTGAGTTTTGAATTCAGCAGATGGAAATACATGTAAATTCACTATTTTTAAGCCCGAAACATTTTCATTGTTGCGCAGTGTTATCAATCCAGCTCAAAGTGTTTGGAACTCATAACCAGAAGTGCCAATTATATCACGCAAGTCGTTTGAAATACTCATTTAATATTTTTAGCAAGGCTCGTCAAGAAACAGGGATGAAGTTTGCCGTCCAAAAGGACACAACACAACGCGAACCCCAGTTGCAAATATACCATTTCCCCTTGCAAATATTCTGACTCTCCTAACTTCCTGATATGCTTTTAGTGGGCCTGGAACCGATGTCTGCTACAGATGTGCTGTGTTACCCGCAAGGGTTGTACAGGGATGTCGAGTAAACATACTCGTGCGTGCCTCGGGGGTTCTGATAGTAGCAGTATATGAAAGTAAAAGTGAAACACTAGGTACATAGTGTTGCATTTTTAACCCAACATATAGTTCTGTAGGGAACCTGTATTGTAAATGCGAAACTAAAGGTCAATTTAAGGCAATTGTTAGAAATTAATCATTTCTTCATACTAGCCGTACAAAGGCTAAGATATTGAATAGAGTGAACATGAAAAATTCAATGTTATGGCCGGGATTTTAACCACGGATCTCCTGATTTCCGTCCAGTCGCTCTTATCCATTGAGCTACCATGGCCAACTTGCCGTAATGACATTATATTCTCCAATTTGCTCATATATTTTGCCGGTAAACCACTAAGAGCTCTCGTATTCGAGATACACCGCTTGTGGCGACTTACTATCGTAACTACTTGAGTATCAGGCTTCATCATTTAACTCTTATTATTTACCTTAATTGATAGAAATTAATCATTTCTTTAGACTAGCCGTATACAGGCTAAGCTTACAAATAGATAGTCAACCTGAAAAATTCAATGCCATGTCCGGGATATGAACCATGGATCTCCTGGTTTCCGTCCAGTCGCTCTTACTCATTGAGCTACCATGGCCAACCTGCCATAAGTGGTTTACTGGGAAAATATATGAGTCAACTGGAGAATTTAATGCCATGAAAGCCAGTTGGCCATGGTAGCTCAATGGGTAAGAGCGACTGGGCGGAAATCAGGAGATCTGTGGTTAAAATCTCGGCCATGGCATTGAATTTTTCAGGTTGAATATTAAAGATCCTTTGTTACGCGAAGGCAAATACGAACAAAAAAACATCAAAAATTGAAACTGAGTTCAAAATTGCATATATATAAACTGAATAAATTATAGAACACTGAAAATGGTGAAGAAATATGGTAAATTAGACGTTAATATTTAATTTTGAAAAATATAGCAAAGAGATAAAACAAATAAAATATCCAGGCAACTTCAGCCAATTCTTATGTCGCATTTTAGGTAACTTCTGAGATGCAATGTTTCGAAACGTTGTTACTTACAACTGTAGATTTTAGTAGTATGAAGAGGTATGCAGATATTATGAACAAAATATATGCATCCTATAGGCGAAACATTTTAAATTCAATAAAATATGAAGAAATCTTTGTGGAATATGAAATATTTTAGCACAGCAATAGCGTTAGTAGTCCTTAATTTGCATACCTCTAGTCGTTACAGTTTATCTGTCAGATTAATTTATAACTCTTCTACTATTACATGGCTTTTGTAATCTCTAGTAATCTGTATAATATTCGAACTCAATTAGCGTTCAACATGGTAAGGTTCGTGTTCATGTTGTTGCTGTCATTGTTATGTTTGATACGTATACAAAAGAAGAACTATACGATGTTAAACATGAAAACAATCTGGCACCATCGTAGTTACTAGCGTTATACATGCACAGAGTTTGAGATAAGACTAACTGCTTAGGCCGGATGCATGACTGTGTGTGATCAAATACAATCAAATGGACTTCGAATCTGTTCACTACGTCAAGATAACAGTGAATCATACATAAAGGCAAACTTTTAACACATTTTTATGTAAGGAATGAAACCAGAAATAAAATAATAATTTCTTCCACACTAGCCGTGTGTAGGCTAACGTTTGGATGAGTAGAGCCAGACTGAAAAATTCAATGCCATAGCCGGGATTTGAGCCACGGATCTCTGGCTCTCCGTGCGGTTTCTCTAATCCACTGAACTGCTATGACCAACATGCCGACTTAATTCCCATGCTTCATAGTTAAACCACTATGTTAATCGTTTAACTATGAAGGTTTAACAATGAGGCCTGACACAGTACTTAAGCCATAGTAAGTTGCCACAAAAGGTGCGTGTCTCAGAGCATATGAGGACGTCTACCGGGAAACATGTGAGTCAGCTGCAGAATTTAATGTCATGTCGGCACGTTGGCCATAGTAGCTCAATGGGTTAGAGCAACCGCACGGAGAGCGGGAGATTTTTGGTTCAAATCCCGGCTATGGCACTGGATTTTTAAGTCTGGCTCTACTCATTCAAACCAAAGATATTTCGAATGACCTTCTGATTTAATAATTACAATTGTAGGTAATTATAACATTTGATTAGCGCTCACAAAGGAGTCATATCACGACTTTCACGCTTGCAGTTTAACTTGAATTGATCCAACAGCAGCTAGTCTATTGCCTACTAGAGAACCATGAATACCTTTGGCGCAGGGTGCCCTACTTTTATTAACCATCTGTAACATCGTCAAGACTGAAGATCAGAGGAAAGTGTGAGGCACGATTTGAGAAAGAAGTAGAGTTTTACTACGAAAAGATTACATTTGGAGGACTCAAACGCACCAGTAAATGCAACTCGGCACAACGAATATGTCATTTACCTGACTGCATGTTCCATACCCCAAACATTTGCTCCGTACCTATTTAGTTTCTCTTCCCAATGAACAGTCTTATCATGGCCAGGTGATACATGCTCCAGTTATCCGTGATGGAAAAAACTTTAAATCAAATCTGAGCTTGATTTGATTTTTTTAGGTGAAAAAGTTCTTTATTTATTTTGATTTTCCCTAAGTTTTAAACTGACTGAGAACATAACCTAATAATGCCACGTGGAACTGCTCACTGTATAAACAAAGTAAGTTATTGGAATTAACAAAACATCAGCTGTGACATATCACTCATTAAAATTTCCTCTGGTTAATTTGGCGTTATTTCGTCTGTTCAATTGACATAAATAACAGAAACTCCTCCTGAATATATGCATGGTAAAGATATGATAGTGTTTGTGCTAATTGCAGCTGTTATGTTGGAGGTAAAAGCATTATAGGGCAGAAGGTCAACTGTTCAGCTTAAAGCAAATAATCCTTAATTGTGTAGAAGCTCCTGGAGTTAGGAAGTAAACAGAAATTAGAAAATAGCTCAATAAGCATTTCTTAAGCACTACTACTTGAATTCCCTTCTCCAAAGAGTTAGAACTCCTTTTGTTTTCTTGTAATCTAAATCAAGCATGGTGGGCTCTAGAGGTCCAGTGGTTTTTGCACACCCTTGGCGTGTTCTCGAGCACAAGGTTGACACAGCACTCCGCAGTATACATTGGGGACCCACACATTATGGTGTTACCCTCGTAGGATGCGCCACATAACCCTCCGACTGACTACCGTCTCATTCTTTATTTATGCCAATGCGGCATCTAGAGGGGAGCTGATCCTTTAGCTTCACGAAACTGGCTATCAAAAGGGGCCGGGGGGTGACAGGTGGTTCACCTTGTAGGGTTCTCAAACTATATCCCGTCGCTCTCCCTCTATCAGACTTTGAATTTATTGGGAAGGAAAGCACCAGGTGCCAACCTGAAGGCGAGCGGAAACGTAGCACCGTCCACTACTCTCGCTGCTGAGGTTACTTCAATATGCGCTTTACTCATGTGGTGTTTATGGCCATGAAATGCTCCTTTAAACATTGACCTAATCGTAACCTTAATAGTTTGATATCTCGTGATCAGTTTTCAGTCTTTTAATAAAGGAGACAAAAGGATACTGTGAAAATCGGATCTACGTAAAATATAGCAGAAATAGGGAGACAATTAGGCCAGAAACCTTCCACTTCCTCCTCTAAGGACTTAGTAAACACATCTGATCCTTTTTGTAATACAAGGCTTCTTGCATGGTCTAAAAAATCCTTCCCTTCATTTGATAGTTCATTACTTGCTGGTATAATCTACTATCTGACTTTTTTCGATGAATTCTTTCCTGCTTGTTTTACCAACATGTCATTTCGATAATTGGGTTCTATAACGTAACTCATACATTTCATTTGTGTAGAATGTATATGGGTAAAATAAGACCTGAAGCTTTCCAGGCGACGAATACGCCCACTTTCTTCTCGGGTAGCCAGCCAGGTGAAAAGATTATTAGATATCAACGTTTCATGAGTGTACATCGCTCCAATCATCAGGATATTTATAAAATGTTAATACTACAAATGAAATTCTGGATATAACACAACTACAAATACAAAACACTACCAAAATTAGCATACTCAACAAAAGACTGTTTTCAGTAAATTAAATTCCAGATCAGGAGATGGCCTGAGTATAGAAAATTGTGACAAAGAACCGTAACTACTTAACTTGATTATCAAGCTGTATTGATCTTTGCTTCTTAATTCGATGGATTTCCATTTTAAGGCCGGTTTCAAAGAGGAGCTGAACTGAAATCCAGCATCACGATTAAGCGTGCTACTTCCAGAGGAAATCACCAAAGCCTCCTTAATTCTCCACTCCCAGTAACTGTCGCATATCGCCCAGATGGTCGTCTCCCGAAAATTGGCTGTATGGTCGTTATCAAAACAATGCTGTGCCAGCCCAGTCTTCTCAGGTTGCATTGAACGAATGCTCCGTTCATGTTTGATTATTCTGTTACCGATGGTCCTTCCGGTTTGTCCTATATACGGTGTCCCACATTCACAGGGAATGCAGTACACTCCCGGAACTTGGAAGTCCAGTTTGTCTTTCACTGGTCTCAACAGATGTTTAATCTTCGGAGGTGGCTTGTGGATGGTCCTGATGTATTTGACGAGAATTCTGCTGATTCTGCCGGATAGATTGCCGGCAAACGGGATGCAGGCTGTAGCGGTAGGCTTATCTGACGTTTGCTATATTACAGGTTTCCCTTTCCTAGCTTTGGTGATCGAGGCTTCAACGTCATATTCGGAGTAGCCGTTTTGATAGTGTTCTGTCTTTGTTTATAGTTGTAATATATCCAGTATTTCATTTGTGGTATCACATTTTATAAATATCCTGATGATGGAAGGGATGTGTACTCCAGAAACGTTGATGTCTAATCATCTTTTCACCTGGTTGGCTGCCAGAGAAGAAAGTGAATGTATATGGGTTGTTCTAATTTTTGCTTCTTATTTTGTTACAATGGAATTTGAACATTCTTGCCAATATCTCTAACGAACTAATTTCAGTAACTCCATAGCATAATTCCAACCCTAGATATTAGGAATGACAAATCCACTCTGCAAATTTCGATCTAAAGCTAATGGAAGATTAACAGGTAAGATTAATCCCCTTGTATTCCATTATCTCCAATGATATGAGTAATAAGTTCTCCTTCAAATGATTATGCTTAATATGTACTTATTATCTAACATCATATTTTTACGTTATGTCAGTTTTATCTCGAAAGAATGTCTCTTGATAATTAACTTGGTTTTGAAAAATAAAAACAAATACAAATTCTAAATTGTAGATCGCTGTAGCCAAGGATGGACAGAGCAAGACAAGCGAGGTAGAAAGCTGCTTTTAACGTAACGAAGTTGAACTATAGGAGAACAATGAAATTATAGTGCAATAGGGTCCAACCAAACTGGAGCTATATATTATCTAGAGTGCATTACCTCCATTAAACACTTATGATATTATTTTTTGTTCTATAACGCGTGTAGCTAAACTCGTTTCTGAATTTTGGATTTCTAATCCTGCAAAGATGAACAAAGAGTTGTAAAAATAGTTAAAGAAGGGAGGTAAAATAAAACGATTGTGCGTACAGAAAATCATATGAATATAACATCATATTTTTCTATAAAGAAGAGACGAGTACGTATAAATCAAATGTTATATGCCTATGTTTTTACACAGAGCAGCTTCGGCTTAGCAGTAATCTTTTCCCCTGAGCGGAGGGAGGGCTGTGTGCAGCACTACTATGTATATCCCTCGATTGGATTTCACCGCTAGCTACTGCTAGAACCAACTTCGCAGCTGTTTCAGTAAACACCAGTTCGATATGTATTTGAGCTTGGAAAATAAACACATTAGTGTACACGAGGTACAAAGAGCATTAAAGCGCTCTGCTGTAGCGAGCGGTTTTCGCGCATGAATAAGCAGTGCATTCTCTCGCTCGAAATCTCGCCGGACGGCCACCATTATGAAATATTAACAGGAATGATGTGCTGCGCAGCATAACACATCGTTTGTCCTTGTTTCCGTAGGCGTTCTTTGTGTCTGCCGTCTGTGTGTTCCAATGCCAGAACCGCGAGCGCTCTAATTCCCGTTTAAGGGTTTACAACTTTTTTTGCCGGTTGTTTTTGGAATGACATGGAAAGTTGTGAACAGGAATGGCTACAGAGAAATGTTTTCGAAATTAGAAGTTAGGAGTACTTAGACGAAGGGAACTTTAGACCACAACCCTGCACGCAAGTAGACTTTCCGTGCTTCCACGTGACCTTTGAGAGGAACGGAGGAAGCGGGGTTTCGAAGGTTGGTCAGAATAACGCTAATTCTGACTTGTCTAGGGTCCCCGGGGACAAACAACACACCCAAAAAAGGAAGGTAGCTCTGCACCAGCAACACACAGTTCCATAACGCAAATCCCGTACCTGTCGCAACACATCTACCGCCTAAGTTGGTCGTACAACCATATAATAAAAGGGAATGATGGGGAAAGAGCAAAAATAAGAAAACTGTCGTAGAAGCGGAATCATCCGTGCATATGCCTAATGGTCAGGGACACCCTGAAAAAAACCCATGATCAGTTGCCAACTCGACGTGCTTAATGGACCTAATTGTGGTCTGAACTATAATGCACGGGACTTAAAGTACTTACAGCATAGTAAGCCACCATTAAGTTCATGTGTTTATGAGAACTTCTGGTGGTTTACCGAGAAAAATGCGAGTCAGTTACAGAATTTGATGTCGTGCTGCCATGGTAGCTCAGTGGTTAAAGTAACCGGACGGAGAGATCTGTAAGATCCTTAAGATCCGTACTTCAAATCCCGGATGTGGCTTGGAATTTTTCAGTGTGATTCTGCCCATCCATAAAATTAAGCATTTTTTAAAACGACCACCACCACCATCATCATCATTATCATCATCATCATCATCATCTCATCATCATCATCTCATATCATCATCGTTATTTCATATCATTCTTTAAATTATTATTATTATTATTATTATTATTATTATTATTATTATTATTATTATTATTATTATTATTATTATTATTATTATTATTATTATTATTATTATTATTATTATTATTATTATTATTATTATTATTATTATTATTATTATTATTATTATTATTATTATTATTATTATTATTATTATTATTATTATTATTATTATTATTATTATTATTATTATTATTATTATTATTATTATTATTATTATTATTATTATTTAGAATTATTATTATCATCATTATTATCATCGTCATGGGGCCACGCTTGGTTAGACCACTCGAGTCTCACCAAAGTGACCCGGGTTCGATTCCAGGCGACCGCATGTGAGATTTGTGGTGGACAACACGGAGTGCATTTTCTCCGGGTGCTCCGGTCTCCCCCAACATTTCAATCCATTTGTGCTCCATTTTCATTTCATATACCCTCAGTGTCACCGCCAGCGGTGCCGAATGTAATAAAAGCGGGCGTTAAACAATACAAAAAATACATCATCTTTGCTATATAAATAATATAGTAATAGTTCCATATATTTTTAAACTTTTAGAATTTCTGAATCGTTTGTAATATTAAGCGTTTTTCACAAAAGAAAATTGTCATTATTTGCCCCAAATTTAAAATCTTCCAGGGACGAAACAGCCCTCTTCGGGCCAAAGGCCACCGCCTAGCCCATGCGTCCCCTACCTCTGACACTACAAACGTCACGTGGTCAACGACCCCACCCCTTTCGGCCGGTATATGTGATTTTCTCAACCACTGACTGCTACTTCTCACTGAAGCAGATCTTCTATTGGTCCTTCAGCGGCTTAAGGAGCCTTGGAGCATCCCGGAACAGGTCTCCCAGCATGACAAATCTCCCACAAGTTTCCACTTGGTCAGAAGTCGCACTTGGTCGCATCCAATTCTTCTCTTAATTTCAAATTAATTTAGTTCTTCAAAAGTATACTGTCAAGAAAGAATGTTTTGACCTGATTCCAATGCTTTATGGAAAAATACTTGTAAAGTCGCTATGTGATCTTATCTTAAAGCGGGTACAAAAAGAAGTAATAGCAATTGTGATAGAGGAGAACGGAACAAAAATTTGAAACGGTGCACACAAAATTTTAGTATGTCACCTGCGTATAACCTTAAGAAGACAGAAGTCAGCTTTCGGGTAGTGTTTACATGCACATTCAACTTGTAACTTTGCGACGCCAAGTGCACAGGATTTTTGTGAAGTATTTGCCGCTTCAAGCATTGTGAAATAGCAAGAATAAGGGCATTAACAAGCTGATTCCTTACCGCCATGCAATGGCGCTGTGTTGCTATGGAAATTGTATCGATTATCATTGCTGCTCTATGCATAACAAATTTCCTCTCTCGTGCAGCGGCGTATCTTGGAGTGAGATGGGAAAAGCTAACCAGAAGCCGATAGCCGACACATACGCTTCTGGCGGTGTGGAAAGCTGTGGTCAGTTCCTGTTGATGGCAAACTCTGTTCAGACAAAACACCTTTCCCGGTAATTTACGGCTCGAGACTCTCCCTAGGGAAGGCCAGCTGCGGCATGGCCACGGTATTGAACACATGCGTCCACTTAAGAGTTTGGGGCAATAGAGCGAGAGAAGTACAGCGTGGCTAGAATATACAGGAGCATTTTCTGAACGTTTCCCAATGGATCTCTTGTTGAACGAAATTATATCGCAATGGTATTACACAGATTGCATTCATGTTACCTCTCCGTGATTTTTTTCTTTCCTTCTTCTATTGGAGTGAGCACATGTGCAGCTTTATTTTGCTTTAAAGCAAACAAAGTTTTCTTTTATTTTTGTTTCAAACCACTTAATGGTTAAGGCGTTATTAAGCTCTGTGGTGTTCAGCATAGAGTACAAAAGTATTAGTTTTTCAACCAATATTATTAGCATATTAGTGAATTAAAAGTGGACCAATGACTTCATAATCTTATTTTGCTACTCTCCTGTAAATTTCAGTAAGTATTGCTTTATGGATAGAGTCAACATGGATCTCCTGGTTTCCGTCCAGTGGCTCTTAACCTTTGAGCTACCACGGCCAACGTGCCGTTCTGACATTAAATTCTCCATTTGACTCATATATTTCCCCGGTAGATCACTAGGGGCTCTCGCATCCGAGATACACCATTTGTGGCGACTTACTATCGTAAGTACTTGAGTCCCAGGCTTCATTTTTTAACTTTTATTATTTTAGTTAATTGATGGAAGTTAATCATTTCTCCACACTAGCCGGACATAGGCTAAGATTTTTTATGGATAAAGTCAACATGAAAAATTCAATGCCATGGCCGGGATTTGAATCACGGATCTCCTGGTTTCCGTCCAGTCACTCTTAACCTTTGAGCTACCATGGCCAATGTTCCATCCTGACATTGAATTTTTCATGTTGACTTTATCCATAAAAAATCTTAGCCTATGTACGGCTAGTGTGGAGAAATAATAAATTTGCATCAATTAACTAAACTATTACTTTATTTTCAATATCATTTATGTGAGCATTTCAGCTTGTACTCTCAAATTATTTTAAATGTTTTGTTTAATTGAGTAAGGAAGGGTGTGTTAGGTATCGTGTTAATTTTCTGGTAGACATTTTGAAATATTTGTTTCCCTGCTATTTGATATACAAAATACGCCACTCTTCGTCCTCACAGTAGGCAGAGTTGGTAAAATTATCTGTTTTAGAAATAATTGTATTGCTTACAACGATATATATTGTCCTCCACAGGAGAGTAAATCTCCGAGCCCTAGACGCAAGGGGATTGCAGAAGGTTCCCACACCCTCCCTGGACATTTTTATGACACCCAATGTCAGTACAGTTACACACCATTCAAAAACATTCTGACGGCTTCTACTTTTGTGAATGAATCTTCTCGGTTTTGTACAGAGCGAATAGAGCGCATGTTTTTTAAAGGTCTGCTCCTTGTGTAGCATGCGTTCTCTGTCACATTCGCTGTCCTTGTTCCACTGTGTAAGACAGCACATTCCTTTCAGGGCCCTTCTTTGCATTGTTGGGCAGTATATACACTATTGTGCATGACACATTACGCATTAACTAAAAAGGCAAAATATATAACTACAAGTAAAACCTAATTTATGTGGTAGGAGTAATCAGTTATGCATAACCACGTATGTTCATATTTACTGGCTGATCAGAGGAACTGTAAACACATGGGCAATTTATGGCTAAAGTACACGAAGCCAATTCGAATGAGTTCAGAAAATCAGAGATAATTGCGTTATGTTCTTTCTTTCTTCACATCTAAGTTTATCTTGTGAATTTACAAGTAAAGGGTCATAGTTGTGTTATACATGGATTAATTTGAAGTTAATAAAGGTATCTATCGATAAGGAACTTGCAAATTTTCAACGAAAGTTGGTACAGTCCTCCGCGAGATAAAAAGCAGATGCAGTAACGTCAGAGAACCCGTAATCAAGAAATTCTTGCAGTTCATAATCACAGACTCAGGATTCTGTCATATGTAGATATGACTTAGGGGGGTGGGAAAGTTAATTATGGAGTAGGAATGCAAAGTAGAGTGCAGTGGACCAGAGGAGTACTAACTTGTACCTTCCTTTGTATACAGATTTTGCATCACTTCTTCCTGCGTTATTGCATATAGTACTGTAGAATGAAGTCAGAGATTCAAAGTGCTCTACTGGGAGAAACTACCTACATAATGAGCTGGTAGCTTGGTAGAAAGCAGCTGTAAACGCCGATAGATGGCCGGGTCAGCAAGCCCTAATTCCCTGCCATAGCTGACAATACAGCCAAAAACTTATCCCAAAAATACCAGTTAACAATTTGGAAACAAGAGCTTTAGAGTGTCAGTAAGAGTTAAAATCGTCATTCTTGGAGTAGTTTATGGGGAAGTCAGAAATTCAGTGGAATAGTACCAAGCATTTTAAATATTAAATAAGTATTTCTTACACATATAACACCTGTGACATTTGCATATTTAATAAAAAAAAAACGCTCCAACTTGTGTGTGAAATACATATGGTCAAGAATGGATTTTTCTGACCAATTTGTCTTAGGCTAAACTGCACATAACAGCAAATTTCGCACAGTATTGTACGTTAGAGGCGAGAGTTGAACGTAGGCGATTATATACAGCCGACTGAGTAACAATCCCAAGTGTACACAATATCGCTGACGCAAGCACAGTTCATGTACCCGGTCGCGCAGAACAGCATGTGGGTGTAAGGCACTTTAATTAGCCCTACATGAGAAAACCAATTTAGATATATCGATGAGAAAGTCTCTTTGGTCCTCAGTCGATGGGTAGAATGACAAGTGCTTGATTAGATAGCTCACAGATAGAAGCATTCTTCACTCCATGATCACATTATCTCTGTCTGTTGAGCAAATATCACGCTGAATCGGGATGTTCAGTCGGAAAACCGTTCAAACAGTCCAATGAAAATAAAATAGACTTCGGTAGCACACAGAGGTTTAATAGCAATTTTAAAAATAATTGCCAATGCAAATTTTAATATCCTCACAAAACACAGAAAGAAGAAATACAGAAAATGTTGATAGGTTTATATCTAAGCTATTCTGGAATGCACATACAGACCGTGACACCTTCATCTTCCTAAATAACAGTGACAATAGTGATCCTACTAATCCTACTAATGCATTTAATAACAATAAAAGCTGCATTTCCCAACCTATGGCTTTGAGCTTAAATAGTAAATGTATTGAGCTTTATTAAAAAGGTAAAAATAACATTTTGTTTCCTTAAAATTTCAACTCTAATGCTAAATATTCTACATGCTGAAGTTCCTACAAAATATAGAGCCTGAAGCATCAGAAACAACATCAGCAAGCCTTAAAACTCGTAACAGCTAATTAAAAGCTGCTAATTTCAATGTAACATAGTATACATTTTGCTTGAGGCCAGAAAACCTCTATCGTCAAAAGCAAGTTCGTTCTCTGTCCGATGGTTGAACCCGCTAATGTTGGTTACAACTATAGACTACAGTGAACTTATTGCAAGGTATGTTAGGATTCCAACTCAGAGATCTTCATTATTTGTAATTACTGTGTTCTTACATTTAAAATATCTACAGCGTAAGATATACTCAGTTCTTCGTTATTATACCTATTTTATATATGGCATTATACTTTCGATTAATAAAACGGAAAGATATTTTAAATTTTAAATAATATATTTAAATACATTTTAAGTGTATGAAGAGGTCGTTGAAGCCAGAACAATGTATGGGGCACATCACAGATAGGTACACAATTAAACCAGATGTATGGATTGTTTCGCAAAGAAGTGCAAGGGCTGCCAAAATCGGCAATAAGAGAAGTGGCATTACTCGAGTTGGGTAATACAAAAAGGAGGAAAATAATTATAGAAAGAATACTGAAATTCTGGTATAAGTGTATTATAGGGCAGAAAGGGATTGAATATGTACATGAAGGAAAAACATTAAAAATACAAATAGTTTGTGGTCGGAATTGGAAAGAATGATATGGGAGGTCTATGGAGGGCAGAGGAGATAAATTATAGAGGATTTTTGAAGGAAGGGAGAACTAGAGTACAAGACATAGGCAAGAGATATGGCGAAGTATAGAAGAAAAGAAATCTTTGAAATTTTATAAACAATTAAATACAGAATGGGGTAGGGAAAAATATATAGATCAATGTGGCAAAACTGGAAGAGAAGGCATAGCATGTCTAAGAGTAAGAATAATATATCTAAAAGAGTTGAGAAGTAATGAGGCAGGGATTTGTGAATTTTATGGTATCGAAGAGAGCACCGTTCATTACCTAATAGAATGTAAGGAGTTAACACATTACAGCAGAAAAATATGGGATAACAAATGGGACAGTGTGAGCAAAGAGGTAGTAGTGTTACGCATGTTAACGGGGATGGGTGAAAAGAAAAATAGATGTATAGGATATTTCTTATAGAGGATAAGAGAAAAATGGATTAGGATAGAAGAAGCAAACGTCAAGAAGAAATGACATCAAGCTGCTCAGGAAAACCAAAAGCTTATAGCCAGGGGACCTGAGTCAAGAAGTATATCTTAGGGTCAGTATTATTATGTATTTGTACAGCATGTTCTATATTAAATTTTATTGCACTGAATTTGTAATGGAAACTGTACAAATAAATAAATAAATATTAAATATTTAAATTTAAATAAAATACTGAGGTATAGTTCAACCATTTTAGTTAATTGATCGAAATTACTCATTTCTCCACACTAGTCGTACATAGACTAAGGTTTTTGATAGATAGAGTCAACATGAAAAATTCAATGCCATGGCCGGGATTTGAACCACGGATCTCCTGGTTTGTTTTCTGGAGATCGGTGGTTCAAATCCCGGCCATGGCATTGAATTGTTCATGTTGACTCTATCTATAGTGCAACCAGTTTACAGTATTTCTGCTCTGACGTTTTCTATACAATTTTGATATGAGTACTATTCACTCTTAGACATGTTTCTGCATTTCAGCTCAAGCACAGATTATAGATAAAATATAAAGATCCGATGACTTTACCATTTAATGAGAATAAACTAAGATTTTTAATATTCATAAAGACCTCTACACGAATAAAATGCAAATAAACCTCAAGAGAATATCTAAATTCTCATATGAATTATCTAAATTCTCTATCGGATCCAAAGTTTCGGTTCTCAGGCCCGACCTTAAGGTATAGAGCAAGAAGAATATCCTTACACCACTGTAAGTGGTACTACTAGGGACAACATAAATAAAAGAAGAAAATTAACATTTCTAGGAATACTAATAAAATTAACATCATTAATATAAAAATGAACTTCTTTAACAAACAATTTATACGAATATATTGATGAACAATAAAAATATTTAACTGTTTAAAAACATTTCTGATTCATTTCATCATGGAAAAATGGAAGGACATTTAAAACTTTCAGTCAGCTCTTTAACTTCCAGATATACCCCATTGAAGTTATAAGGATAACTTTTATAAATTTTGACCCCCACAGATTCGGTTGCTACATCTTGCTATGCAGTGATGAGTTAAAGGTGATTTTTTTATTTAATAAAAGCTTTTGGATTCTAGAGTTAATGTTAGGGAAATTGAATGTAGTAATAATTAGTCATACTTGTTAATGTTTTGCGAAATTTGTCATTCTTGTGAAATTCCTCATTGCTTTGCTCAAGTACTGAATTAGATCGAGTCTCTAAGTTTGTGTGTAAATGCAAGAACCTATTTAATTAAAAAAATCAAATATTTCTTTCTATTTCAAGTTAGATAGGATCCTGAGTCCCATATAATTTTTAAAAAAGCAACTTCTGTTGTTTGCTGTACAGCAAAAAGATCTATTAAAGATGAGAATTGGCAAGCCACATATAATTGTCATTATCATATAGTCATTGTCATACATTTAAAACAGACAAGCTGGGGATGACATAGCAAATCTGGTCTAGCTGGGAGACTATTAAACTGAGCTGTATGTATTTGCAGCACATGGCATGGGTGCTGTAAGTTTTAATCGCGCCTTAGGGCACTCGTGAATTGGACAACCTTTTGTTAAAACTGGTAATCAAGGCACTTTTATAGTTCCTGTAAAATTCAGAAAAGGCTAAACCGACAAACTACGAAAGAAGTGATAAACCTTGACATTCCCTACAGATTTATGAGAGTCATTTTGACTGCAGATCTCATCCCATGAACAGAAAAGGCAAGTCCTCATTTATAGCCTTTGGCAAAGCAACACATCATTTGTACCTTTCCTAAATGTTGCTGGAAGTGTGTGATTCAATGAGGAGTACCTAACCGTCACCGAATTCCATCTAAATTGCTCTTTAGGGTACACCTCAACAATCTGATTACGGACCTTAAGCCCATATACTTTCTATGTCCACAGGAGATCTACGAGTTCAATGTCCACAAACCCTGTTTACCAATCACATTTTTCTCCCTTGAGTTATAAACCACGTACGTGAGGCTAAAGTTGATTCATTTCGCTTTAGGATTTGATCGACAATTTCGAAACCGCCTTTTCTAGCCGTTACTAGTTTGGGATGAGTTTTGCGCCTGTATTTGTTGGCCGATAAAGGGATTACTGCCACATAGCAAAGGGGTAAAGGTCGAGTGCGCTCAGAAACATTTTCCACACCCTCGCCAAATCAACAGAGTGTGGTTTATGTGGAATGAACGACTTTACGGAAATACGAGCGGCCGTTATCCATCACTGTAATTCCCGTTAATTTGTTATTTCACCCTTAAAAAAAAACAGCCAATTGTTTACCAATTTTCGCGCCGCAACGGAGACCCAAGCTCTCTAAATCAATGCTGATACGTCTAATGAATCCTCAACTAATAGGTCTCAAAACAAGACACGATAAAAGCTTCTGCTTTTCAAAAACAAATACGGATGATAGTCTAATTTCAAAAGGGTTTTATACACTAACAATAAAACAGAAGTTGTAATCATTAAATACCAAAACCAATTAAATTTCATTTATAGACAATTTACTAAAAATACAGCGATAAAATACTATAATTTTATTGAAATTAAATTTTCATGAAAGCCCAAACATAAGTGAATATACTAAACCACATCTCGGTATGAAAAAAAAAACAACATAAAAATATTTCTTGAACACCCATTTAAGCATGAAAGGTACCTTATTTGGTGCAAATTTTGTGTTTTTGTTTTCTATCGCTTTACTGATGTAAATACTGCAAAGCTTCTAAACGTACATGCTGCCTTACCTTGAACCTGCTTCAGACATGAGTAAAACTGTTGGGTGAAATATATGGTGACCACAAATATCTATCCACGACCAACTGAAACATCCGTAAGACATAGGGTTTACTATAAAGCTCCTTAATGTCGATGTTTTGGTAACACATTTAAGGATGAAATGTGAATCTGTAACAGCCAAACCACTATGTAGCATTTTAACAGAGCATTCTAAAAAGAGAAAGGAGATGCTTCAGCCACTCCGGACACGTGTCCAAGCTTTTCCGCATAATAAAGTATTAGATGTGTCAATTATCGATATTCAGTTCCCTTAACTTTTATATTTCTTAAACTACTCCCAGAGAGGCTTAACTTTTAACGAGCTTAACGTTAACAGAGCAAGAAGTTTACGGAAATAGTTTTGTTTCATATCTTCTGGTAGACACAAGGGTGAAGTGGTGGCCAAGTCTTTCAAAGGTTGATTAATTTGAAACTTCATGCTCCTTGCAAAGAAATTTAAGCAAAACTGAATGATGACTTAATGCTTCCAAACTTGCATGACAGAATACTGGAATGTTCCAATAAAAACAAAAAATTTTGGAAAGGTTAGACTTGCGAAAATGTCTGAATAGTTTGTGGCGTTCAGCAAGATCTAACCCTTTCAGTAAGCAGTATTTATCTAGGTCTTATGTAAGTTACACGAAAGTATATAAAACTGATTCGGAATGAAGAGGTCTTTACATACTTTACATCATACATAATATACGATATACTTGCTGCGTACACTTTTCGTTAAATATTTTAGACATTAATCACTTTAATGAAACTCAACTATTTTTGAGAAAATAAAAGATGGCGGAAAATGTTCCGGCCGCGCCATGGCTGAGTGACTAGACCATATGGCTCTTACCAAGGCTGCCCAGTTTCGATCCACAGCGACCGAAATTGAGATTTTGGAGGACAACATGGCAATGGGACGATTTTTCTTCGGGTCCTCCGGTTTCCCCCGTCAGCATTCTACCAATTGCTCCATCACCATATTTCCTATAATTCATCTCGCCTTCATCTATGTCATACATTTTCTTCAGCTTCAGATCAGGCAATGGGCTGATCACCTATCCTGATTCTCTATCGAATCCAAAACTTCGGTTCCTCAGGCCCGACCATAAAAGGGATAGAGGAACGAGAACCACCTAACACCACAATAGTGGGGCAACTAGGGAAGTTAAAGAAGGGGAAGGAGGAGGAGGAGGAGGAGGAGGAGGAGAAGGTGGAGGAGGAGGTGGAGGAGGAAAATGTTCCCTTTTAAGGCATACTTTGAAGTACTTTGACAATCTATCTTTTGAATTTTATGAAAAGAATCCTTTGAGTTTATTATTCATTCAAGTTTTCCTTTTTCACATTTTTTCTAAACATGCTTTTAGTTATTCATATGCATTCTTGCTGAAACATGGATATAGGTTTGTTGGACTGAATATTATCATAAACAAATGATCGTGTTTTACATCGCAAACAACTGAATGAATAAATGCACTATTTCAAAGTAGTTAGAAAGTGCCAACGGTGTGGAAACGGTCGTACTGCAAAACTATTGTTTGAACTAAGTTGACACAGACAGCTGGAATAACTCTGCAATATTTCTGGGATCAATATAGTTTTACAGCGCATCTTGTTACAGCTCTCTCAGCTATAATTTTCATGCTCACATCTCCAAACGCATAAAATACTGGGGAGGGAGAAGTACAATACTATAAAAGTCTTCAGCACTGTGGAACTCCTCGGAACTTGCTGTTTAGATGAAGATTCAGCGAGTTTCCTTATCTTTTTAATACCGCCTGGAGGTCTAGGGCTAACTTCCTTCAACATACTGTACCAAGTTTCTACCGCTCCATATTCTCGGGAGTGTAGGATGAAACCTAAGGGTGGAGTGGAAACCTGGCAGCTCTACCTTACTCGCTGCACACGAGTTGTAAAAGCTGTTACATTACTATTTAAAATGGAAGAACTTTTATGTCCCTGTTCCATTTACCGAATTGAAGTTGAAGGCAAGGTAAGGGAGAGCAGGCGAGGAAGTCGGGGCTCAGGTGCGCGTTCTCGGTTACTGAGTGCAAGAAAGGAATTGGACGGACGTTGCCCGCCGTGCTAAGATGGGATCATTAGGAGCACCAGGGAGCGATTACCATGGTCAAGTGGCAATAGAGAAGGAGGCGTAGCTCCATGCCAAATCACTGGCGGGAAATGGGAAGAGCTATGGAGCTGAGGTCGGTGATTCCCTCTTATCTAATCTTCTCACCTGTTTCTTTCATGTTCGTCTCTTTGTTTATTATTTTCCATTGCCGTTCTTTCCCCTACAGGCCTTGATATTTTTCTCTCTCGTTGTGTTCTGAAGGATACAAGCTTGGTTTTTCCTAATAATCCGTTTTCTTAGAAGGATTCCTACGGACAAAATGTTGGTAAACCAATCGATTAACCTGATTGGTAAAGAACATATGAATGCAGTCAGGAAGTCAGGTTATCTAAGGAATTGTTCTGATATCTTGATTTCAACGAGTATAAACATTCTGTGGTCACTTGAATAAAACCAAATCGCAAATACTCGTACACCCTTATCGTTGCATTTTAGGCGCATTAATAGATACTGACCCTGTATTGTGGGATCTAGTAAATGTTTCAGGTAAAAATCCTAAACACACCTTATATCAACTTTCATTTTTTTACCATAACCGCGAATAAGCAAACTACTGTAAAAGTTAAATCAATTTAATAACAAGACACGACTAGGTCTCGAACCATGAATTTTGGGCTGCTTACAAATTCTCTTAATATGTTAGATTCTATGCTCAGTTTGGTATTTACTGCGCTCCTTTTTAATTCGTGCTGTTCAGAGACATACAGATAGAGAAATGGACAAGGAATGATTTCCCAAACAACATTGTCTCAAAACATGCATTTCCAGTAAAATATAGGTATCAAATGTTCAGTGGGATACGGTACTCTCTCTACCTATTATGACTATGCACTACAGAATATAAAATCTGAATTTTAAACAAATTTACACAAAAACAAAGAAGTAATTTTGGAGGGTTAACTGGAAAAAGCACTTATTTCACATAAGATCTTATCTGTCTCTTACGTTTATATCATACAACAAAATGAAATTAACTTCAGAGTTTATTCCTATATAAAATATTTAATTGTCGTTGAAATATTTTAAATGTTTACAGAAACATTTCACTTTAGTTAATTTTTAAATGTTCTTTAAGGAAATTTGTCTAGCCGACTGTATATAACTCCCGGAATTCAAGTTTCTGTCATGTTAAATTGATTTTTGGTTCTCAGAGGGTGTTGTCATATTACTGTAATATTGTACTTTTCAAGTGGTTTTAGGAGCTCTGCGACCTAAAATAAACTATTTTAAAAAATATTTCAGAAAATAACGAAGATATTTTGGGTTGGGGAATTTTCTTTAAAATATTTGAAGCTTTAAAGATGCTGTATTTCAATTTGGTATATAACCGAATTTTCAGTTTTGTGCTATATTGTTCACGGACACACACACATACACACACACACACACAAACACACACACACACACACACACACACACACGAACCTTGTCATAAAATGTGTATTTCTTAGATTCAGGAAGTTGCAAAATGTAAATTACCCATAAATTTTCACTGTCGAACTTTTCGCTTGAATCAATACTCTCTCTATTAGAGAAATTAAAATACAAACAAAATTGGCATTCTTAAATGTACATCGCAATTGCAATAATTTTAGCAAGGTTTGTTGCTTATCTTATGTTGTAGTCAGGATAATTTTAAGTCTGCCGTATTTCATTTATCTAAGAGACGTTTTTACTAAGTACTTATACTATCCTTAACTCTCCAGAGCAGTTCTAGAATAGACATGGTTCAAGGATGAAGAAATGGAAGGGAATATTAAAGGGGGGAATTAAGATTAAAAAAGATGATAAGAAGTTGTTTGGGGTTGAAAATGAGAGGGGAGAAAGGCGAAGGAGAAAGATATGAAAAGAAAAATAAGAGATGGTAGGGCCTGAAAAATATTCAAGAAAGAAAAATTCCAGAGGTTTCTGTTACATATCTTGTATAGGCATGCATTTCATTTCTAGCAGGATCATAGATCGGGTATAGGCATAAATCGTTAGCACTGCTGTGACCTCTTGCTTTGGTATGTCTCTCACTCAACGTAATTGGGGTGATCGAATGGGATTTTAACTGTTGGTTGCTGGCTTCTTTTCTGTACATAAAAGCTGAAGCTGTTCATCGAGCATCCGAAAGTAAAAGTTATTCCAACTAACTTTACCCAAACCGTAACACTGAATCATATACGCCGAAGTTTTTCACCATAATGAAGGACAATATAAGAACTCAAATTAAGAAACATTTACATGTTTGAGCACTTAATTTAACTTCATCAGAAGATCCCGGGATTGTCTCAACCTGATGGTTAGCTGTCATTGAGCATATTATTAAAAATTAATGAGTGACAGGGGAAAATTTTAGAATAGAAAACCTGACTCTATGCATACGATCGATCCGTGGCCCGGCAATATAAAGAACGCACTGTATAAGACCATATTTTCTGCTCCACGTCACTGAAAAAATGTTGGCATAAAAATTGCTGAACATGAGTAAACGAATCCGTTTGGCGTTATCATCCGAGAGTTTTCATAAATACATAAATACTTTTTCCTCTGTTATTTAGTCGGGCACCGTACCATAGCTAGAAGCAAGAGGGAGATAGAAAAGCATGAAACACGGAACATAAACATGCAAACCTTACGCTAATCCCGACATTCATTTCTATCAGTTTTCTATGAAAGCAAAGCTGTATTTTGTTGTTTTAATTTTCTAGTTTAAACAGCTGATTACCTGAAAATACGAATCTCTGATGAACAAGAAGAGGCAAAGCAGTTCGCTGGCTTTCATCTTTACACAAAGTATTATCCTTCGATACCGAACACATAGAGCATCCGAAGGCTTTCGCTAAATAAAGAACGGAATATGAAAATGTTAAAGCATCGGTAAGCAGTATATTTCCTTTAATTTTCCAACCCTTTCTGAATTATTTCAACTGAATTTTCTCTCTAGTGTGCTGTAATGAAAGCTACACGTGTGAAAAATGTATTAGAGGATAGAGTTTCAAAACAAATAGGTATACTACATGGCAAAGCGAGAAAGTGTATCGGGAAAAGTTCACAATGCCGAGACGTTTACCTCAGCTTTTCGCACATACACGACGAGTCCAGTGTCTGTATAGTCTGTTCAGATATAATCATGTCTTCTGGACAACAATGTGTCATACATCGGCAGGCGCCAGAAAACATGTCATATAGACACACGCAACTTCCCATCGCTCTATTTGTGTTTCGTAACTTACTGTACATCAACTTACTAATATTTCACTCTTCTAATCGACCAGATAAGACCCGATTAGGGACGATGGCAGCGCTGGTCACCAGAAGGTCGATACGCCTCAACGCTCTGTCCAGTTATACTTATTATAGGAAACACAATTCAGGATGGATAGAGTCACCATGAAAAATTCAATGCCATGGCCGGGATTTGAACCACGGATCTCCTGGTTTCCGTCCAGTCACTCTTAACCTTTGAGCTACCATGGCCAACGTGCCGTCCTGACATTAAATTCTCGATTTGACTCAAATATTTCCCCGGTAGACCACTAGGGGCTGTTGCATCCGAGATACACCGTTTGTGGCGACTTACTATCGTAAGTGCTTGAGTCCCAGGCTTCATCATTTAACTCTTATTATTTTAGTTAACTGATGGATATTAATCATTTGTCCACACTAGCCGTTTATAGGCTAAGGTTTTTGATGGATAGAGTCAACATGAAAAATTCAATGCCATGACTCTTTTTTTTTTTTAAATTCACGTCCTCCAACGTTAAGTAATATCGAAATATATCGATATTAATAATATCGAAATATATAATAATAATAATAATAATAATAATAATAATAATAATAATAATAATAATAATAATAATAATAATAATAATAATAATAATAATAATAATAATAATAATAATAATAATAATAATAATAATAATAATAATAATAATAATAATAATAATAATAATAATAATAATAATAATAATAATAATAATAATAATAATAATAATAATAATAATAATAATAATAATAATAATAATAATAATAATAAATTGCTGGTATTTGTTTGCTTATGGAAAGGTTCTTATGGAGATTCTGGAACTAAAACTTGGAATAAAATGTTCTGCAAAGCAGTATGTCAATGGGGGTATCAATTTTGAAAAGAAATTTTGTAGTAAATATTATGACTGTTGCACATTTCAATAAAACATTTCTCACCCATCGTTACCTCCATAAGGTCGAGTCACTTTAAGCCCGACCTGGTCGAGTCGGGCAACAAATCTATACTTTCTTAAATGAAGTACAGAAGAATCTATTGTTTCTGATTTCTCCTTCGTTATAACAGCGGGAAATACGGTGTTCGGATGACGGAAGGCGCTGTAGTGAGTTAGCCGTCCTTTTAAAGGGGACTGTTTGATTAGCTGGACCCGGCTGGCTAGTAGCGGGCTCTCTATGGCGACTTGAAACACCGTCAGGCTGAAGAAATTGCATATACCTCTTAGGGACTCGCCGCGCTTTAGTGCCGCCTGTAGGCTACTTTCATTTCATCGTTCCTCCTGGGTCTGACGCACAATAAGCCATCGGCTGCAGTACCGGAATCCCCGCCGTGATAGGCAATAGGTTATATAAATGTGCTAGCCTTACAGAAGGAAAATTATTATTTTCCCCTAAGGCACTATTGCGTCCAAGTGTACAAATATGCAACATTGCTGTATATGAAAATTAATGAGATATCCTAAATGGGTAATAAAGAAAAACTGACAACACCAGTGGGCATAAGATCTATGTTTTTAATCTTTACCACAACTGTAAAAGATAGAGTCAGCTGTGAGAGAATTTTGCCTAACAATAATAAAGAGCAACAGTAACTCAAAGGAGCTACATTTTAGCTTCTAACTCAGTTCATTTGGTTAACGCACTCCACCTTTCTGTTTTACTACTAAAATGATATACACAATTGAACATGGGACGCAACTACGACAGAAGGTTGATTTTCCGCCACGGATGAACTACAATATAAACACTCGTGCAGACCGTTTTACACTTGAAGAGGAAACAAAAGCATAACTACCTTGAGGACGGTCACGTAGCTGCCGAGTCGTTAAAGCTGCGCTCGTTTTGTTTCCGCAGCATCAGCAACAGCCCATCTTCTGGGCAATTTACGTCTTGTTTTCGATGAACTCACGTCCATTTCCACACGTGCATGTCTTCTGGAAATGCACTCTGTTCGGTTCCAATTGACTTTTACCTCACGTCCTTTGCTGACTTCATTTGCTATATTCTACAGCAATGTGATGTAATCGCCGGCCTGCAGGTCAAATACGGTCCTCCGATGCATTTTTTTTCTTCAAAAAATTAGCGTGATCATCATAAACATCTGTATCGTCATCATCTTCATCATCATCATTCCCTAAATATAGTATTTCCATAGTCCTGAGCCGTGGTGTAGTGGCTAGAAAGCGTGCTTAGGCTCCCTGCGCCCATAATGTGCCCGGAATGGATCCCACCCCTGGGCAGTGCAGATTTTATGTCCCAGGTAGAGGACGGTGTCCATTGAGCATCGTGAGGAAATTGAGGAGCTACACTAGGTAGCGAACCCTGCTCTAGAAAGCCACCTTTCAGGCTGAAGGTATCGAGATGTTGACTATATCTCCTCCCCGTATCGGTTGGATGATCGCTCACCTCTGCCTTGCGTATATGGGCGTGAGGCCGGCAGTCGGGCTGGCAGGCTCAGACCCACTTTGAACTATTAGGCCAGTGGCCACCATCTCAATGCACAGTGTGCACAATATGCCGTGCAAATTTATCCGTTGCACGCCGGAATAGTCTACCGTGCAGTCTGTAGCCTTCAGAGCAGTGGCGGAATGCCGATCTTGCAATTTAAATGTACAATTGACTGTGCAACAATAATAATCGAATTGTAATATGAAGGATATAATTGTTACATAATTTGTTTTAGTTTTTTCTTTCATTATCATTCAGCTATGTACGTTTATTTTAATAAAAGAAAAACAAATGAACAATAAATTGATAGTTTAAACGAAATGAAAATAATCGAAAATCTACCTACAATACAGCAGTATTAAATAACAGGTCCAAGAAAAGCAATAAGCACAACATATTACTCAGAAATGGAAGCTAGTTTTCTAGACTTTTTTTTATCTCTTTTGACAAACTAGCATTTCAAAATTAGGTATCAATGTTTGTGCAGCAGCTAGTCTAAGTTGATATTTTAAGTTCTGATCCGACAGTTGAATTCTGCGGTTTTTGTTTAATTTCATTAGCGAAAAAATTGTTGGCATGTGTGTGTGTGTGTGTGTGTGTGTGTGTGTGTGTGTGTGTGTGTGTGTGTGTGTGTGTGTGTGTGTGTGTGTGTGGATCCGAACATATTCAGAAATCGAGCGGCATTTCTATGTAGTCCAGGAAATGTATTTCTTGGAAAATGTGAATAGATATCACACAAACTAATTCTATTTTGGAATTTATTTTTATTTTTCATTTGACGAATGCACTGCAAATTGATAAGTTCAAGTTGCAATTCATATGGAACAATATCATCATCTGTAGAGTAAGGCTCAGCAAATATTGGAAAATTGACTCTAATTGCACCACGTCTTGAAACCTTTTCTGGAATTCTTGGTTCAACTCTCTTAATATTTGAACATATTCTTGCAAGTCCATAACCTGAATAAACTGCTGAACTGTTGAGAGCTTTGGGAAATGTACCAAGTTCTTTGAGGTTAACTGTCTTTCCCATAAGGATATTTTCATTTTGAATGCTCTGATACTATCACTTTCTATAAAAAAGAAACACTCTTCCCATGAAAGCATAAATGTAGGAATAGATGTCTTACGTGTCACATTACATTCTCCAACCGACATTATGTTTACGAAAACAAACCGCAAGAGACGAGATAACACTGCTGTCCAATTCCAGTCTTGTCTCAAACTGAAGTCGCACGGCACTCGTGGCAGTGCACAGTACTGCGTCATTTGCTCTAGCATAAAATCGGTCCACTTGGTGACCGCTGTATTAGGCCATGGGTTACGTTAGTTTTTCCAGAGCGTATTTTTACGAGTAAACATATTCCGTTTCGAGGATTCTGGACCTTGCTTATATGTTCAAATAAAATGTAGGGCAAACGTCTAACTTGTATGTTAATAGAAATTCCTGCTGTAAATTTAACGGAACAGTCAATTAGAAGACAAAAATAACTCAAGCAAACTTGGGGTTGGAAATGATTTTGCATAAATGGCTTCATTGCTATCCTGTAATCCATCGGGTTTAAGTAGGCCATTTTCGTTATCTCTCGTTAGGGTGCAATTAAAAATGAAGAGTGAGATAGGGGAATTAACAATAGTAGTCCATGCGTTTCCATCCAGGTTTTAAAGAATTTATTTCAAGGATTGTTCTAATCAAAATGCCAAATGCATGTATGTATATTATTACATCATTTTGAGCACTTTTAAATCATCTAATTATGCTAGGTACGAAAACTATTGTTTAAAAACACTTTAAAATGTAACATGTTTATAATAATACTGCAGTGAAACCATTATGAAAAATTAAACGCCTGAAACGAGTGTACTATACGTCTGAAATCTGCAAATATAGATTTTTCATTCTTATGTACACATAACTCTTCAAGCACTGAAGACAGAATCGAATGGCAGAAAAGGCACAAAAGAGATATAAATAAACCTGTCAATTTTTGGTATATTTTAAAACATCATATTATATTCAATGGAACAATAAATTTATACATATATATATTATTATTATTACAATAGAAAATAACGATTCTTTGATTTATCACAATATACTTAAATACCTACCCAAACAAAAGAAATGTCATGAGAAACGCTCCCTTTAAAACTTACAATAAAAATTAGCCCATATCACATTCTTGTATCGTACAATATGTCAGTAGAAACGAATCTATCATAATATAATTATCAGTAAGCGTATGTTAATGCTGAACGTACTTGTTATAACGTTGCCATTTAAAGCCCAATTCTTATTTTCACATCAGCTCAGTTTCATACGTCTTGCAGGTATGAAAATATTGCTCGAAATTCACCTTTTCGTTTGTTGTAATTTCTAATTATATATCTAGCTATACTGTAGTTAAAATAGGGGATATAGCGTACAAACGCTTTTAAGGCGTTATATTGAACTTTATGTTGTTATAATAAATATGTTAACTAGAAAAAAGTAGTAGTATGGCTTAAAAAACGTGACGTGTTATCAGAGCTGTAAAATTGTGATGTAAATGTACTGCTCCCTGCTGTGTTAGGCAGGCTAACATGTATTTTTACATGCGCGTGTGCTTAGGCATCGCACTCAACAAAATTAAACTGGAACCCAAATAACATGTGCAGATAGGGCGTGTCCGATATGTGAACTGACACTCACCAAACCGTAACTTCGCAAGGAAAGGGAA
This sequence comes from Mantis religiosa, assembly GCA_030765055.1. Taxonomy (NCBI): domain Eukaryota; kingdom Metazoa; phylum Arthropoda; class Insecta; order Mantodea; family Mantidae; genus Mantis; species Mantis religiosa. Next base: position 158,458,901 of record CM060952.1, read on the forward strand.
ATTCAGCACCTTGGGCAGTAACTGATCACACAAGCACTTTGAGATTACAGAAGTAGAATTTAAGTCAAAGTCACATTGGTTACAATCCGCTAATTCACCTCCAAAAATTACAGCAAAGATATACAAATACAAAAGCTACAGTGGAACAGTAGACTTGAGCATGTGGTATATGTATTAGGACTTCTTTTGTTTCACAATCCAATTACGTAGTACCCTGAAAAAGCCTTACTTCAATACAAAACAATCAAAAAGGGGCACATAAGTTTTACTGTTTCAATATAGTCTTTAACAGCATACATAAACTATTTCAATTATTATTGTTTTTAGTCGAATAATTTTATGTGAGCTGATATTCTTAAAATATATCTATTGCAAATTCTGAACTACAAATAACTAATGTTATTTATTATGTTTAAATAATAAATTCTGAAGCTTGCTAGGGAACCTTAAATAAAGCACCTCATCATTGGAATATTAAAGCTAATCAAACATTTATAGACTTGCAATATACCAAAATAGCAACTACCTTACAGTTTTTACGTAATACTCGTATTTAAAAGCAATAAGCTACGATATAACTCTTATATTTCCTCTTCTGTGCTTAACATAATAACCAATAAGAAAGGCAGAATGAAGCGAGTGGAAGGGATCACCAGCAAGATCAAATCACATCGAGAAAGGGTTTACCTGCTTTTATTTTGTGAGTTAGATATTGAAGAGCCATTTGATTAACACAAATTAGACTTTGGACTTATATGCACTAAAAGTACGAGTAATGTGTGTGTATTTATGCTTAAAAGCTTTAAAATATTGTCGCTAGCCATTGCTGTGCTGCTGCCAGCCCGCGCGTAGGCGAACCAAAGAGAGAGAGACAGTGATGTCTGGATAATTCTTTCCTTCTTTTGCCGTCGTGAAAGACCGTAAAGCTTCGGCAGCTTTCGAGAAACAATGGTATAAATAAGCGGCAAGGTGTGTTGCGCGTCAGTTGTTAATTGAGTGTGCAGCTGTGTGGACGTATGGCAGACGCCCTTGAAGGTTGCGTTTGTGTATGTTAGGTAATTCTGCTGCTGGAAGAGTTGTACAAAACGTGTTTTTTACTTGTAAGAAAGAGAACTTTGAATTTCTGCAAACTAGACTTTTACGAACCCACAAAGTCACAATAGGTTCTAAAACTTCCAAATTATGCACTAGTTCACAAAAATTAAGCTTGTCTATCATTTTTCATGCACACTGTTCCGTACACATTATTTCGATCTTCTTAACTCAATTTGCAATACACAGATTTTTTTCTATCTTCAGGTGTATGTTTACGGCATTTATTGATTTTAGAGCTCAAAACGATATTTTCAAGCCTATATATTATGTAGGAAAAAATTTAAAAATACTAACTCTGTGGAAATTTCTTTGGAAGCACTGAATGCTATAGCGCACAAAACTGAATCTCAGAATTTCTCTCTAAAATGCAAAATTATAATTTTCCTTCAAAGGAAGTGTTCAAGATTACTGCATGTGTCATTGAGAAGTGACATAGGTGTTTCTCAGCAGGGACACTCTTATTTTGTTACTGATGTGCTTAAATATTAATTAAAATTTTGAAAATATAATAATACTCACATACGCATTAATGCATACAAAAATAATGAAATATGCAACATTGGAAACATGCAGCTACCTCATTTAGAAAATGTCGAAGGAAAAAACGTCTAAGATAATGTTGACACAACAATGGATACAGGACTACCTATGTCTGAGCTGCAATAATGATTTTGTTCTGCCATATTTGAAAAAAAAAAGAAGTACAGCATTGTATATTTAGTATATTTAATCACACGTTACATGCACAATAAAAAATTACATATATGAACATGAAAACACTGCAAAGCTAATTTCATATCATGAGTAAAAATAAACTAAATGTGAATTTACATACATATCCGATATGCAGTAATAAGGAGCGCGAAAATCAGTATATATGACCCATAATTGTAGTATGGTATTTGAATTTTAAAAGCTAACCATGCTTGAAGAAAAATGATTTACAATTTATAAAATATATCTTTATCGAGCACACACTAAAACAATGAAGAGACACATTCGGACCTTCATAAAACGACAAGAAATGCTAGTAAAAATACTTATCTTAACTCCATCCTTCGATACACAAATAACATTCTGGAAGTTCTATTATCAGCTAAATGACATGCAACATTGCACCCAATTCATCTAAAATTGCATCCAATATCCTGGAACCACATAAGCGGCGAAATTCGTCAAATATGTTTTCAACCATCAATAAAATTTTGGGTAAATTAAATTATACCATATGTCTGTTTAATAGTAAATAAGGCTAATTTATTTGTTCTCGCCAAATTTAAGCCATTATGTTGTCATACAGTGAAGATTTATTAAGTTTTGTAACATAGTTGGAAAAATTTTGTAATAGTGTGATACATAGAAACCTGAACCCATTCAAAAGGCCACAACTTTGGGAGAATATAATACAGATCTGGGAGATTACATTACTTTCATCTCAGAGAAAATGTTGGCACTGTACTCCACCAGCATCTATGGATCGTTGGTCTCATTTTCTTTGATACGGCTGTAGACACTGAAGTTTATATGGGTATATTCAAGACATTTGTGGAGCAGCTGGATGATATCAAATTATTCCTAACAAGATGGAGCAACGTCCCATACATCTAATGACACCATGGCACTTGTAAGCAGCTTCTTTGATAATCGAATAATCTCAAAAGTCTGTGGCCCCCAGATCCCCTGACCTAACCTCACCGGAGTGTTTCTTGTGGGGGGATCTAAAAATAGAGTGTACAAGAATAGGCCACAAGCAATTTATGTTCTCAAGGAATCCATTCGAACCGAAATAAGTAACATTGGCGAGGATACTCTCAGTAAAACTTCAGAGAATATGATGAGATGAGTGCAAACATGCATAGCTGCTGGTGGAGGACACTCGCAACATTTTCTCTCAGATGTAAATAGTGTAATGTAAACTCCCAACTGTCTATTATATTATCCCAAATTGGCACGTGTGTCCTTTTATTGGTTCAAACGTTATGGCATATTGAAATGGTTCAGATTTATATGGATCGCACGATGGTTTCTCTCCGCGATGGTTCAGAATGCTACTCTAGAGTTGTACTATTCAATTTGTCATTTCCCCACTTTTGCGATAAATTTACATTTACATTACGTTAATTACTTTGAAAGTTGAAGGATATTTCCAATATCGTTCAACCATTTGATTTATCTGCTTTAGTTTACGAAGGATACAACATGCAAAGAGAACTGGAGAAAGAGAAAACTGCAGAGATAATCATATTAGGCATACAGGGCAAAGCTTTGGTCCATTAAGGATTCTCCAGGACACTATTCTGCAGCACTACTCTTACTGCTAGATGCTTCTAGCCGATACACAGGTGGTTCTAATTAGAGAATCATCATTATCAAATTTCACAGCCGGCTTTTGGATAATGACCCGCTTCCAGGCACCACCGGTATGTGTACGTTTGCAAGCCCAATTAGCCAATAGTTAGGCATACAGTAAATGGTAACAAATGTAAAACATTTTGAAATTTTAAATACATTTATTGTTGTTTATTATGGTCTGTGTTCAAGGCTTCATTTTTTATTTTTAGATTAACAATAATGGTTTGAATTTATATTGACCATCATGCAAGTAGCATGTCATTAAAATTCGGTACATAGTTTGATAAACAGATGACTTTCGCGTCAGTCCCTCCTACTTCCTTGGTATCTACAACAAAAGGTATAATGAAACCATTTCTGCAAATGCTTATCTTTCGTTTATTTTACAGAATAAACTTGTAAAAGAAGCACAGATACATACAATCGCAGGTAGAGAGAGTCACAAATATGTAAACGAACATATATGGTCACACCAACATCTGAGTTGCTTTGGAAATATTGTGCATCGCAATTCTTCGTTTACAGTGTTCACTAATCCTTTAATGCTGTAACCTTTATTTTACATTTTTTCATATATTTTGGAATTTGTTCTGGAATGTTCTAGAAAATGTGATTTGTATAAAATAGAATGTAAAACTGGGTAGGCCATAGAATGACACAACTTACGTAATAGAGTTTCTATTGACTATTATAATAATGTGATTACGTAATGTTGTGACGTGGACCAATAGGATAAAAGAAATTTAGATTACCTAGAAACCTCGTGCTCAGAGATTCGAGAATTTGTAGATAATTTGGTGTCTTTCTGCACAAGATCATCGACGAGTTAAGACGTGTTTTCTTTGGGGTCAAGCTGCAAGTCTGCAAAAACTTAAAGTGCAACGATGCATTATTAATTTTATGAAAGGACATAATCTACAAAGTTTAACATTGTGATAAGTTATATTAATGGCTTTTGCGGAATAAATTCCAAGATTTTTAAAAAGAAAGGTTGTTGTTTTGTACGATAACAGCCTAAAAAATTATTCTCACTCCGATACTACGGCCAGATAGACTCATTGCTACAGAGCGCCGAGGCATACATAAACAAATCAAATCAACCAGATCGACACAAAAGATGAGATTAATTAATCATTTACCATCCCACGCGCACTTTGCACAAATTAAACAGTTGCAATGCTGTGCAACATTGGAATTTTTTTGTCGTTTGAATCAGCACCAAATTCACTTCTAAACTGCCATGATAATATGGAACACTTCTGGCTAAATATTCCTGAAATTAAGCCAGTAGAAGAACAACAAGTTTTGCACTTATACCGTAATATACTAACCCCAGATGGTTAATATATACAATAAAAGTTCATTAACAATGTTTCTGGTATTAAATATACGTGGGCTAATTAAAAGGGCAATCCAGCTTCCAGTAGTATTCTTAGTTTAATAAATTCCTAGACGTCACAGATTCTAAACGCATTCCAATATATTGAAAATGATAATTTAAAGAAATTTCGTCAAGCAACAGATATCAATTTGAGCATTCGAATAACAGCTCCATGAACTACGCAATTAAGACCGTTTTGACATCAACGATGCAAGAACACTGAAGAAAGATATTAATAGATAATTCGGACTTAACAAACTTTCTTTGCACTTTCGGACAACATTAGAAGAGACTTCCTTTAGGGAAAGTATGTGCATAAATTCAGTAGATAATCGCAGCCTTGCATATTACGTTTCTTTAGATTAACAGTACCTTATCTTGTCCCTGCACAACTTCATTTGTCCTCGTTAAAAAGAAATCAGGAAGCGTGAGATTCGGAGAGCGTGGAGCCCAAACGATTTATGGTCCTCTATCAATCCACCTAAGTGGAAATATTGAATCTAAATATGTATGAATAATCCTTACAAAATGAGAGACACAAACACGTCCCATGTATAGAGATACAAAATGTCTCAATGGCTTCTGCGAAGTAAGTTACCTCCACTTCATCTGATAACGGACATCTGGTTGGCGATGTTCGAATTCACAGCTCCAATTTAAGTTAATTGATGATATTCAATCATTTCTTCACACTAGCCGTATATAGGCTAAGGTACTGGATAGAGTCAACAAGAAAAATTCAATGCTACGGCCGGGATTTGAACCACGGATCTACTGGTTTCCGTCCAGTCGCACTTATTCATTGAGCTACCATGGCCAATTTGCCGTCATGGCATTAAATTCTGCAACTGACTTATATATTTCCCCGGTAAACCACTAGGGGTTCTCGCATCCGAGATACACTGTTTGTGTCGACTTTATTGTAAGTACTTGAGTCCCAGGCTGCATCATTTTAACTCTTATTATTTAAGTTTATTGATGTAAATTAATCATTTCTTGACACTAACCGTATATATGCCGAGGCATTGGATTGATATAATTGACATGAAAAATTCAATGGCACGGCCGGGATTTAACCACGGATCTACTGGTATCCGTGCAGTTGCTCTTACCCATTGAGCTAACATGGCTCAATTGGAGAATTTAATGTAACGACGGTAAATTGTCCATGGTAGCTCATTGAGTAAGAACTACTGCACGGAAACCAGTAGATCCATGGTTAAATCCCGGCCGTGGCATTGAATGTTTCATGTCGACTTTATCAATCAGCAGCTCCAATGTTAAGAAAAAGGATTTATGCCTGATGTTCTGTGCGGAATTGCCTTAAGGTAGGGTCGAGCCGATCCACCATCCAGGCCGGCAGATAGGATCGGTAAAATCTTGGAATACCACTACGATAAGTAAAATTATGATGGAATTGGAAATCATGTTTAAAATCTTAAAATCTTTAAGCAACCATTTAGAAAATTTATCTTATAAAGTTGGCGGCAAGAAAAGCACCAGAGTTGGTCACGCTGGATGCCACCCTTGTTGATGATCACTATTTAAACATTCCAACAGGTATAATGTTTATAAAGAGGGGCGTTTCATGCCACTAGTTTAAGTGTATTAGCTTACGCCAGGGACTTACAAAACTCTGATTTAAGTTATCGCCTTAGTGCTATGATAGAAGTGCTTGCTTGTGCTTTGAGTTATATTTTGTGTTTTTAGCCTTCTTGTTAGCAATTACTGTTCCTAACTCCAGAAAACCCAATTACTATAAAACTTTGATTACAGGAAATAAGACACATCTACGACTACTGCACCCGAAATAAGCATCTTTCCACACGCAAACGTATTTGTTCTCAACAAGCACAGCATTTCGGAAAAGTTTATATGCCACTAGAAAAATGCCTTAAACCTCGTTCCGAGTCATATGTAAAGAATGACAATGAATCTTCGATTTGTCAACAGGTACCGCGAAGTTAACAAGCTCAAACTAAGCCTTTGTGGTTTTAGCATGTATTGAAACGTCTAATATTATAAATGTATGCAGTTGGTCATTTTCTGTGTCCAATAAGGAGTTTATCTTCGACAAATAAAAGCCGAAACGACATTCTGGTATATATAACACATTTTCTCTTTCAAAAAGTGTACATTTGGTAAGACATATTTGAACACCAACAGATACAACACCAGTATAGACTTTGATGGGACACAATGCGTCAACTCAGAACGAGAAAAGAATGCGAATATTTCATTAGTCGGATGAATGAATGCTGAACTAAATGGGTGAACGTATATATGATATTCGGGTGCTCGACCTACAAAATGAAGAAAAACTCCTGAACCGACATTAATCAGAAGCGCGGTCATTTCATTTATAACTTGACCTGCAAGTGAGCAAATGGCCGTTATTCAATTAAGGTTGTCGCACCTAAATAACTAACTGCCCTTCTAGAAGCCGTTGCGGTGACAAGTATGGATGGACAAACAGTCACGCCAATGCGCCGGTAGTCCCTGAGATAAGTGATGATAAATCACCAATGAACGGTGCTGTGGAGAGAGAACGAGACAAAAAACTATATTGCTTTATCAGGCTATCCCAAGCTCAGAGGTGGAATAATTTGTTCCGATAAATCCACTGCGATGTAGCGGTATGCGTCTTTACAAAAGAGCATAGTTCCTTTCGGGCATCCACTCAAATTCTACATTTCTTAAGACATGAATTAATGGTTTTATTCAGAATTCAAGAAATGGCCAAGAAAGCTATAAGAAATATGGCAGTAAACTTGACTTAGACATGACAAACTCCAAGTTTAAGGCGTTGTTGTCCGATAGGACTCCTGGAAACATACTAATTAAGAAACTATTTTTGGAGGAAATTAATTGTTATTTCACACTAGCCGTGTGTAGGACGCACTATGAAAGGGTAGAGCTAGACTGAAAAATTCAATTCCATGGCCGGGATTTGAACCACGGATCTTATGGTCTCCGTCCAGCAGCTCTAAACCGTTGAATGACCAACGTGCCAACATGACATTAAATTGTTCAAATGACTCGTGCTGGACGGAGTCCAGAAGATCCGTGGTTGAAATCCCGGTTATGGCATTGAATTTTTCAGTCTGGCTCTACCCTTTCATAGTGCATCCTACACATGGCTAGTGTGAAAGAACAATTAATTTCCCTTAATTGTACCTAATAGTGGTCCGAACTATAAAGCCCGGGCCTTAAAGTACTTACAGCATAGTAGGTCGCATTATTTGCAGTTTTGTTACACAAACATGGTTTGTATAAGAACTGTGTGCATAATAAATAACAAAAGGTACCTTGCACACACAAGAAACCGCGTACATGCCGATAAACGAGAGAGTGCTTAAGGCTCTACATGAAAGAAGGTGGCTTGTATAAGTAGAAAGAAAGAATTGGGACTAAAGTGTGAAGAGACGTATCAACTAACTATACTCATTTTTCCAGCACTCTTTTCAATAACAACATACAGGTAGAGAGAGGAGAATTATTTTGAAAACTTGTAAAATGAGAGATTATGTCCTCAAATGCTTAAACATGACCATAACTTAATTTTGCACTGTTAATTTAACAGCCAAGTTTTTCCGAAGTTAATACCTAAACTAAAGTACAATTATCAACATTATATACGAAAAATTCAGATATTCTTAGACAAACAAATATGTACAGTTCTTCGGTTGTGTCAAAATAATGAACTGAATATATATCGGCGTCTGCAAGTATATGGATATAAAGTAGAAAGAAAAGGTAGGTATAGCTTTCATCGTAAGCAGTACCGTTCGCATAGATTCAAGCATTACAACAAGCTTGATTTCAGCTTCTGTGGCAAGTTCATTTTTCGTAATTGAATATAGTTCCATCCCGGATATTATTGCAGTGCTCCGCTGCCTCAAATTCTGTCTCACGAATTAAATGCATAATCAGTAGGTATACACGCAGGGCGAACAGTCTCAAGGAAAGAAAACATCTGTTCTCTATCAAAATACATACATACATATCTTGATAACAGTTATACCATTTTGCTGCCTGAAAATCTCCGCCCAAATTCATCATAAAAACTTCAATTATGTTTGAGTATAGAAAAAAAAATTGTTGCAGCCAGAATTGTGCCGCCCGCCTCGGTAGCCTAGATGGTAGCTTATTTGCTTCAAGTTCAACAGGACCCGGTTTCGAATTTCGCTCAGGGCAAGTTACCTGTATGCAAATTTTCCGGAGTTTTCCCTTATCTTCCTGAAAGATGAATGTCGGGTAAATCTAAGCTCTATGGTACCTCGGCTCATTGGAGCATCATTTTACACATTTCATTCAACTTTCAACATGACTGAGCGTTGGAGGACGTAAATTAAAATAAAAAATTGTGACAAAATTTGCGCTTCAAAAATTCTTGTTAGTCAAGACAGCTACTATTAATTTGATGGCCTTAATACTGATAAGTGAAAATTCTTTTCATCCTTCTGGATTACCATGAGCCCCACATGTGTATGGCAGCGGTCTTCATTCAACACAAGTTTATGAAATATATAAGCCAAACTGAAGATTCTGGGATATAAAAATAATTTACTTGAGACTACTCCTACAGGAGTGGTAATGGGACTCTAAAACAAGGCATATAATAAACTCATGGTTAAACTTTAAGTATGGGGAAAAGCAAAGCGTCGTAGCGTCTTTCCTCCAAACCGAATTAACTGGAACAAGACCAAAATGCTCCGTCCCAGGGTTTCGAATCTCAGAAATTGCTTCATTTTGGGACAACTGCCAGATAGGACGGCTGGAAGCGACTTTTGGAGAACTAGAGTGTTTCTGGGCCACATTTTTCATGGTATGTTGTGGGAGAGATAAATGTTCACCTGCATCGTAGGTGGTGGAGTAAATTTTCGCTGAAAATTTAGCTTCAAAATTTGTGGCAAAAAAGCTTGAAGAATAAGTGTTTTCGTTCCAGACTACGTCTGGTCTAGAACAAACCAAAATAAAAAGAAAGGAGGAAGCTCAAAATGTTTGTTGAAAAAAAATGTATGGCTTACATGTATTGTGGATATTTAGTTAAATTGTGAACACGCTACTATCCATTCTTAGAAGAAGCGCTATTAATGAATTTCCCGAATTATCCATTTAATTGATCCCTGTTTTTATTTAATGCTTGTCGATTTTCCCTCAGATAAAGAAATTGAAAACGTCTCATTATTTAGCCCATTCTTGGGTAAGATATAGTCTTTTGTTTCGGCAGTCACCATGAATGAGGTGGGGCTAAAACACTAAAGCTGCTTAGTATTTTCAAGGGCAAACTGTGAATAAAATCAGTTAACAGATTACCTGACCCAACTTGCTCTGAATACAAACCTAACTTTATCAGCTACTCTGTGCCCAAGATGTTAGTTCAGTTATTTTTGGTGATTCATGTCCAATACGCATCAAATTAAATGTATTTTGGATACCTAGTGTACCTATAATTTTTACGGAAATGCAACGTTCTTATAAAACAATTGAAGATTGAGGAAAAGGCTCTCATTTTGAATGTGGGTTTGATCCAATTAAATATTCTCGTTTAATATTTTCTTTACGATTTCTCTTAATCCCTAGCCAACTGAAGACGGCAATGATTTAAGAGCAGTACCTATCGCTAATAATAAAACTTTCTACAAATCGTACAAAAAGTAAACTCACGATGAAGTCTGAATCCTTCCATAACACAATTTCAGTACAATATCTTTACTTATAATATACCACAGGAAAGAAAGTCTTCGGATATGACACGCAGGGGGGTTGGAGAAGATTCCTACACCCTCGCTCTACAGGATTATGACACCCATGTCAGTTCCGTTACAGAGCATTAAAAAACATTCTGATGGCTTCTACTTTTGTGAATAAATCGTCTCGGTTTAGTGAATAGAGGGCCCTTTTTTTAGCAGTTCTACTCCATGTGTAGCATTCGCTCTGAGACACACACTCGCTGTCGTTATCCCACTGTGTAAGAGTGACACATTCCTCTCAGGGACTTACTTTGCGTTGGTGGACAATACGTATCATAGTAAAGAACTGCATTCAGCTGATTGCAACGTCTTTTATGCTTAAAGCAGTGGTGGTCTTTTAGTGTTACAGAGCCTATGTAGTAATGAGTGATCAATAAACGCCGGATGCATGTGCGTTTTCCCATAGGTATACTGCATATGGACTATTGTTATTGCTTGCACATGAAAACAACTGCAGGCAGGTACAGCCTGAGTATGATAACCGCCTCACAGCGAGAAGAAACAAAATAGTCGCGTTACACTAAACCTTGACCTTGCGCCTAAAGGCAATGCTTCACTAGTTCGCAGAGTACTGCGTTACGTTGTTTTCCACGTATGCACATTTGATGGTCGTGCTGTACAACTGATGTCATTTATACTCTTGTGTCCAGCTAACTTGTATCGCATGAGAGCGCACATTCCGCCTACCATTTATATGTATGAACAATACATTGTCTATATATAAACTACATTAAATTTGGTTCCGAGCACATATGAATGTACATCATGAATATAGTCCTGACCACCTACATTAATTACAGAATATACATAGAGATAGAGTTAGATTATAACCCATTCACTCACATAGTATTATCATTAATTACAGAATATACATAGAGATAGAGTTAGATTATAACCCATTCACTCACATAGTATTATGTCTCCCCTCTACAAAGCTAGTTTTGTTTAAATAGTGTTAAACATCATTGTTTCCAGAATAGAGTGGATAAACACAGAGCATCATATGGAACTAAACTTTTAATCACTACTTCTATGTGTTTTTTTAAATCTAACTTTGTCTCCTTTCCTAGCATTTTTTTTAACAAAACATGAATACTTACAATCTTTTTGTTGCTTGTTCACCAAAAGAGTTAGGTGTCTCCATATCCTGAAAACTTTTTCTTGCACCACTCGAAAATCCTTTAATACGAGGGCTGTTCAGTAAAGAATGATCACAATTTCTTTTGACAACGTAACTTTAGTCATACTTATACTTTTGATGGTCCTACTCAAAATAGTCTCCCCTGAATGCGATGCACTTGTACCAGCTTTTCTGCCAGTCTTCAAAGACATGCTGGAAACCATTTTTGAGAGATCCTTCAAAATCGCATCCGCAGCCTTTACCACTGCTTCTGATGATGGATAATGCCTCCCACGAAGGAGTTTCTTCAAGTTAGGGAATAGAAAAAAGTCATATGGGGCTAAATCCGGACTATAGGAAGGGTGAGGGATGCACTTAACGTTGATTTTTGCAAGATATACAGCAACAACATTGGCAATATGTGGCTGCGCATTATCGTGGTGCAGCATCTAGCCTGCTTCACGGAAATGTGGTCTTTTACGCCTGATATGGACTTGAAAGGTTTTCAGGACATCTCTGTAGTATTGTACAGTTACTAATGTGTGTGCAGGTACAACATGCTGATAAACCTTTCCATGAATATCAAAGAATGAGATGACCATAACTTTCCCAACAGAAGCAACCATTTTTGCTTTTTGGGGGGTTAGTGATGAAGGAGATTTCCACACTGAGGTTTGCTGTTTGCTCTCAGAATCAAAATGATGTAGCCAAGTTTCATCAGCAGTGATTACATTTGAAAGAAACTCCGGGTCTTCCCCTAACATCAACTTTAACTGCATATTACCTCCATTGCAGTGGTATGCGATACTGAACATTTCTGAACTTGTCTGGTTCTCACATACGCAAACCAGGAGTACCAACAATGAAACTACTTCGGTTGTGTTTGTTTCACATTAAGCTAAGAGAATATAAGATTTGATTTTAGTGCGAAAAATTATGACCGTAAAAACATGATCATTGTTTAGTGAACAGCCCTCATAATTTGTTCCAATTTCTCTAGAAAATTTAAGCAGCAAATTTTCTAAACTCCTTAACTGAAACTAATGCACTCCTAGCATTCTAAATACCCTTTAAACAACCTCTTTCATTAACAAAGAAGCAATTTTTGGGAGCAGTATTAAGATTTTACTCGTAGATAAGCTAACCGGTAGCCAAGATTGAACTAGCCCAGTATGGTGAGGCTGCATGAAAGAAATGATCTTGCAAAGTTACTTGCTTCTTACAGGAGGCATTGGAAGTTGGTCTATCAGCTTTTTACACTTGGCGTAGTTCGTCTTCAGAAATTAAAAAGCTCTTATGGCTCGAAACGGCTCATAGGGCGCGTGAAAGCAAAGCAGTTTTGTTTTATATTTTGGACCTGTAGGTCAGCTGGCTGCCCCAGCCCTTGTACTTTTGTCTGTGAGGTAAGCTACAAGATAGCGTGTGCAGTTAAAATGCTCCAAACAAAAAATTGAAACGAAACATTCGTTTTGAAAAGAGGAGAGAAACAGTAGTGACCACTTACTTTAACAGACGAGATAACTGAACTGAAAATTTCAACGACTAAAAGCCGACAGACAATTTAAGCAGCTGGACTTCATTTAGCGATATCAGCTCATAAGCCCAGAGAAGGCAACGCTTAACAAGTAGCTAAGCTCTTGTGACAGGGCTTCTGTTAGGGGGGGGGGGGGGCTTGTTAAAATTGATCCTCATTAACACCTAACTTTCAGTCTTCATACAATGTGAAAACATAGTTAATAAGTTTCCTATACTGCCAAAGATATTTTCATGAACTGCCCCTGGCTGACATGTCTTGACACCTAACATTTTTCATGGTCCCTACCCAAAGAAGCCATCAAGTTCGAAGAATCACAATTTCCTCCCTCAGCTAATAGGGGAGGTAGCCGGCATCTGTTCCCAGCAGACATGGACAATACATAATTACAAACTTCCCTGTGACATGCAACCAATTCCAGGGATTTACAAAGCTCGCTCGCTCACATGACACGTGTGGAAATAATTACTGCGAACACATATGACTCCTTGTTTTCCTGTGGATAATCATTGTTATCCGCCAAATGATAACTGCAACCACCTGAGTTGACTGGTGTTTGGGTTCTGCTTCCCCCCCCCCCCTCTCTCTCTCTCTCGCTTCCCCACTTTCACTCTCACTCGCGTAATGCCATGTTGCGTACCATATTGATCTGTATGCACTGTTGAAGTCCCGCCAGGAGGCACGGCTAGTTATCCTGCCAGCCAGAGTGAGACAGAGAGCAAAAGAGAACCAACATCAGTGGCGTGCAACACCAAGCACTCACTAAAACTTTTCACATTTTTATCCAGAATTACTGCCACTTCCCAAATTTCTGACGCTGCGGGTTAATATATGGTTGATTCAAAATAACTCAAATATAGCTTATAGATAACAGAACAGATTTCTTGCTGAAAAAGTATTCATGTTCGAATACCAATATGAAGTACTGGAATATGGTGGTGCTCTAGTGGTAACTGCAGGTGACCACAAAATTTGGAAGGTACACTTATTACCATAACAAAAGCCTTGTCACACTAATCATTTTGCGCTTTTTTGAACTGGTTCTTCTTTGCAATTCCGTACTAGATACTAAACATTGTCTGAGTTACTTTAAATCGACCTGTATAGAGAACTTTCCAGTAATATGTATGTGTGTATGTATACGCTTTTACTACAACATATAGATTTTTATAAACTACAACAGAATAGTTTGAATGATATCTTGATTGATTACATTCCCTAAAAGAAAGAGGGTTCACAAGTACTCAATAACATCTTGCTTGATATAAAATTTAAAAGTGTTACGGGATAAAATCTTATCTGTATGATTTAATCATTTAAATATACACCATAACATAAGTAATAATTTTTTTAGTAATAGTTAAATATTTTAACCTACGTAAACCAGTAACCCGGAGAACTTTGGTAGAATAAAATACAAAACTGGAAGATTATATAACACTATTTACATCTCGGCGAAAATGCTGGAAATGTCCTCTACCAGCATCTATACATGTTTGCACTCGTCTCACCATATTCTCTGAAGTTTTACGGAGAGTATCCTTGCCAAAGTTACTTATTTCGGTTCGAATAGATTCCTTGAGAACATCAATTGTCTGTGGTCTGTTCTTGTACACTCTATTTTAAAAAATCTGATGAGGTTAGGTCAGGGGATCTGGGGTCCACAGACCTTTTGAGATTATTCGATTCTCAAGGAAACTGGTTGCAAGTTCCATGGTGCCATTAAGTGTATGGCACATTAAACCATCTTGCTGGAAATAACCTTCCCTCAATTCGATATCATCCAGCTGCTCCACAAATGTCTTGAAGACACCCATATAAACTTCAGTGTCTACAGTATGTATTGTCGCGAAAGCATTGTTGATTCGAGGCGGCGCGGGCGACGAGTTCAAAGAGACGGACAGTGCAGTGTGGAGATAAAATCTCTCTGAAACGGTGGGGGAAGGAGACGGATTTCTAGAGAGTTCCTCTGTCTTCTAGTGCCGTCTTGATTGTTTCAGAACATTCCACGAATTTTTGGAATACTGAATAGCTATAAAAGGAGCCGCCACCTGCCACTGTCAGTGCCTGCGAGATCTGGGGCATGGCAGCAGACAGCTGGAAAGCATGGCCTCAACGTGCACAGAATAAAGGACTACGGTCTATCTATTCTGTGGGACGTTATTTCCCTACCAGGTTGCTCCACGAAGCATCGGGTCTTCCATACGTGGAGGATTAAATTAGGCGCCGGGCTTCAAAATTATACGCAAGTTTACCATCACACAGAAGCGCCCTTGTTAGATCATTGGGAGATTATGACACCACTAGACGCCGATCTAGACTGCATCGGGTCCCCCGTATGGCATGCGGGCACCCTACATAACCCAGGAGCTAATGCTATCAGCAGCTAAAGCTGAGCTCCTCATAATTCTTCTAAGCTGTTTGGCATCTAATTTTTTCTCCAAATAAAAATTAAACAAACATAAAGATTTGGGTGGAAAGTACTGCATCCTCCCCTTCAACCCGAAGGTACTTCGGTAACCTCTAAATTAACTCCCAACCAAAAACCTACACCACCTTCATCCTACAAATTTCAATTAAATCCTACATGCGGTAAAACCCTTAACGGGTGGGCACGCAGCAAAAACCTTCTGGCCGTGTACAGCCAGCCAGCATGAGCGAGCGAGCCACTGGCAGTCAGTCGGTAATTAGACGCGTGTGCGTGAACAGCTGTAAAAGTGAACTCTTTTGTGGTCGATGACCTTGCAAGTTTAATTGTGTGTGTGACGTAATTCTGCTGTCAGAAAGTGTGTTTCTACGGAAATAAAGAGCAATTTTTAGTATCTGTAACCTAGACTTTTAATTTCTCGAACCCACAAAGTCACAGTATAGATGCTGGTGGAAAATACTTTCAACATCTTCTTTGAGCTGTAAATAGTGAAGCATAATTTCCCAATTGTTTATTATATTCTCCCAAAGTTGCACGTGTGTCCTAAAATTGGTTCAAAAGCTATGTATGGCCCATTGAAATGGTTCAGATTTATATGGATCGCACTATATAAAAAATAAAGCTCTATTTCATGTTTGCGAACTTTCTGAACCATGCCACATTCTAATTTTCATTAATACTGCATAAAAGTCACTTTATTGCTGATTATGGAAATATCATGTCATGAAAGATCTGAAAAACTTTCATTGAGTTTGTATTAATTTCACTTTATGATTAATCCCCTCTCGAAGAACAATTCTACGAATCCTAACTATTCATAAGCTTCTGAGGAATTTGAATTACTTATTGGAAAGAAAACTTTAATAAAGACCCATTTTCATTTCATTTCCTGAGGGAGTAAAATACGAAAGATGGCCTAGGGGAAAAGAAAGGGAAAGATGAAGAGAGAGTTTGAAGAAGGGTAACTCAAACATCCAGCAAAAAGTTGCACACCAGGTAGAGCCTTTGTATATGTGCACTACTTTTTTAATGAAGTAGACATTGCGTAGACCTACTCGTAACACGGGAAGAATACGGAGGCGGCTGAATACATCCTAGCACTAATGCCTTTGCGGCTATTGTCTTATTCCTAATCTTCTGTATATGGCTTCACATATTAGACAGATTAGCTTCTTCTGGAAAGCTTCATCCCATGGTTAATAATGCCAACCTCTTCTTCAAACTCTTGGATCTAGTTAACCATCCTTATGTATTTCCTTTTCCCCTGAAGTTTTCTGCGAATTGCAGCACTTCACGGAGTGAAAAAATGAAAGAAAATAAAAATACCCGAAGTGTCATCTGGGTATTAATTCTGAATTAAAGTAGCAAAACAGGATCTCGAGCAATTTTTTTAGCTTATCATTATTTGGAAATAATCGGCACGTTGGCCATAGTAGCTCAAGGGTTAGAGCGTCTGGACGGCAACCAAAACACGTGGTTCAAATTCCGGCTGTGGCATGGAATTTTTCAGTCTGACTCTATCTTTCCATACTTTAGCCTACACGCGGCCAGTGTGAAAGAACAATTAATTTCCATTAATTGAACTAATAGTGGTTAGCTATAAATCCCGGGCCTTAAAGTACTTACCTGTTGTAATTCGCCATTAAGGTAGTTATCTCATGTGTTTATGAGAACTCCTAAGTGGTTTACCGGAAAAAACACGAGTCAGTTGGAGAATTTAATGTCATGTTGGCACGTTGACCATAGTAGCTCAATGGTTAGAGCGGCTGGATAGAAACCAGAAGATCCGTGGTTCAAATTCCGGCTATGACATTGAATTTTTCAGTCTGACTCTATCTTTCCATACTTATCATTATTTATTAAACGTCCTTATCCCCTTACAATCTAATCTAGTATAACTGCTTAGAGGTATTCTAACATTTATTAATTTCCATTAGGAGTTTTGACAGATCCTTACATGCAAGGGCATCTGATATTTAATTCGCCAGTTTCATGAAATTCCAATAATCTTAGTTTATTAAAATTTTAACTCTTTGTACAGTTTGTACAGTTAAGTGGTCACATATTTCTTATGTCATCGAGCTGTTGGGACACACTTCCAAATTAAACTTTAACAGAATTTTTCTCATACAGAAAAGAGCTATCAGATACCTGGCTAAAATAACACGTACAAGTTCACATACGCCGTATTTTAACAACTTTAACATACTTATTCTTCCCTGCATATTAATTCTGCGAACAATACTTTTTGTACATAACAGGAATATAACCTCCACAAATTCCGATGTCCACATATATGAAACAAGGGGAAAGAATAACTATATAGTTAAAGGTCACAGGCTAAAACTTTTTGAACATAAGTCCCAATACTTTGGTCCAAAACTACTTAATAAGCTTCCGCAAAACCGAAATAACACTGTGTCAGCTGCTAAGTTTAAATCTAAACTGACTAAATTCTTGTTAAGCAGAGCCTAATACAGTATAGATGAATATTTTGATGACAACTTCGATGATTTTAAATAATTGTTTTGCACACACACATAACACACACACACACATTATATATATTATGACTTAGTGGATTCGTGAAATTAAAAGTCCAATTGCACAAACTCAAAATTTTCTTTATTTACACCGAATTACAGTTGGAAAACTTGCCGATTACACAGAATTACGTAGCGCACACAATCACAATTCACCAGTTCGTCTGTCACAGGTCCACTCTGCACTCGTAATTACGCACAACTTCTCCGATGCAAGTTCACAGTCTTCCGGTCCCTTTACTCACTCGGCGCTCCTCACGGCTGCTCGCCAAAAACTCAACTGACTCGCCAAGTGCAGGCCTTATATAGGGAAGATCGCCGTTTCTGGAAGGTTCGCGGCACGCACAATTATCCCGAGGTTTCTAGACGTCTGGTGGGAGGGGAAAGAGACAGTATAGGGCTCGTGCCACTCTCCTAATCATCCCTTCAATCCCTTCAGTTAGTGACACGAGACAAATGGGTAGGCGTGGGCTCAATGCTTCCCGTCTGGCGCTACTGCCGGCCGGTTCTATCGGGAGTTCCCACGTTCGGGTGACAATATACGATATATATAATGTGTGTATCTGTGTGTGAGAGAGAGAGAAGATGAATGACAATTTTTTTGACATTTCTATTCGTTTTCTTTTAAGAGAGGGTTTGTATTACAAATGGCATGGCTTAATTGTGTTCAAACACTGTATTAAGTTGTAATAAATATGAGTATATGAATATGAAATCAACTTGCTAACGAAGACTGAAACTTACAAGCTAAGAATCAAGTTTATGGCGGAAATGATGGCATATTTTGCACGAAACTGTATAATCAAACATTTTATTTAATAAGGTATTAAATGTTGATCAAGATAAGCCAAGAGGCAAAATAAAATGCATGTGGCACGTATCACTTCCATTCAGTACGCACATGTGAAATATTAGTTCCATTTATTGTTTATATTCAGGTTTTAAACGCATTTGATGAAATTTTATTAGGGAATTTGCTAAACTAATACAATCACAATTATAGGGAAATGTGAGAACACGACAGGTTATTACAGGCGAATTCTAAGGATGCACGGCATTATATTCTATAAAATTATAGAAGATTATAACACTCGCAGCAAACCTAGAGGGCACGCTTTAAGAAGCGTCATCAATTTTTGGTATAAAAACTTGATTGATATGTGACTGTAAATACAGTGCATAAAGGAACGCGCTTCAGTTTGGAAATCTTATTAAGGCACAATTACGAGGTGTAAGGTCTGATAATATAAGATTTCTTGAAGCCCAGACGGTCAAGAAGAGACCGAGCAACAAAGAAGTCCGTAAAACTTAAGGAGCACTAAGAGGGAAATAAAATCGGCACACTCTCACCAAGGATCCAATTCTAAGCAATGCTGCCATTAAGTCTGCTGCAATGACGTTACCGACGGCCATACGGGTAGGTGCGAAATGAGAAAACGAGAAAATAAAGGGGACGAAGCAGTAAAGGGAATGTTCTGGCAGCTAACTAAACACAGAATATAGGAGAAAGATAGAATTAGGATCTCCTAAAATGAGAGTTGAAGCGCTTCAGATATTTACCTCCTGAAAAAGATGGAACAACGGTGGCTATTTCAATATCGTATGTTCGTAGTTTTAAGACAGCCTGTAGTTTTTGTAAAATAATGCTGAATGCACAAAGATCATCAACCTATTATTACGCACGAGAAAGCTACAAAGAAGTTTCGTTTTCGAAAGAGCTTTTAGGCATTATTGTTAGCAGAACCACAGCTCTGCTTGGGTATTTCTAGTGCAAAGGTCCCTCCAAATTCATCCCTTTACTTTTAATAATAATAATAATAATAATAATAATAATAATAATAATAATAATAATAATAATAATAATAATAATAATAATAATAATAATAATAATAATAATAATAATAATAATAATAATAATAATAATAATAATAATAATAATAATAATAATAATAATAATAATAATAATAATAATAATAATAATAATAATAATAATAATAATAATAATAATAATAATAATAATAATAATAATAATAATAATAATAAATTGTTAATTATGTTTTATTGGTAATCTTAATGTCCTTTAACCAATGGGTGTCGTATCAGACAATGAATACAGGTGTATCGCGTATACGGAGGAACAAAGCTAGTATGATATGAACTTCAAGCACAGATGAATATTCAGACTCCAAATCTAGTCAATAGGCTCTCCAGCATCCTATCCTTGTCTTTTTAGCGGAAATTCAGAAGCACAAAATGACACCCACCTACTTACTATACTACACTAAGTGAAATACCAGAAAAATTGAGAATCGGCATGGTTTTTGTTTTAAATACAGAATTATACATGAACCTTAATGGAACATTTCTTTTATATTTTGACTTCCAGCACTATTTGTGGTCTTCTCCCTTTATGAGCGAAATTAATATGGCAACTAGTTTGACAGGACCTTATCTATGCATGTTATAATCAAGTTTTAATAGCTACTTTTTAGTAGCTGTTCTATATAAACTACGTACGTAAGTGTACCTATTGATACAAATAAAATATTAAATAAAATTTTCTTTGTTTTAAAGTCTGAGGCCGAAATTTATATAAATTCGAAGGCAACTGGAGAACAATTTAACTATTCAAAATAAGAATTAGAATGACTCCTACCTATTGCTTTACATTCCTCTGGTTTAATGGATGCATTTAACAAAGCTTTAGAAAAAACAATTACTGGCAATTGATTGTTGTGGTTACGGTAAACAACGGTTTGCAATGAGAAAATTGGCAAAGATTTGGAAAGCCTATTCATTCCTTTCTCCAGCATTGTCTGACAGGAAAATCTGAAGAAAAAATGCATCTGGGGTACTTTTACTACAAAATAGTTTCTTCCTGTTGTCCTGTAGTGGATCATTAGCAAGTACTTGCAAAAAACGAAAACTGATGCTGGTGATTCTAGAACAATAGTTGTTTATATGTTTGGAGGTCTATAAGCAAAATAGTCTGGCTCAAGACCATTGTAAAGGAATTTAAACTCTTTTGGATTTACTCAACTTGGACAGTGTCTTTAAATATTATAAACTTGCCCTTTACGAAATATTACACTATTCTATTTCATTATAGAGAACTTTTGAATGTGTTTCTCAACGATAACTCAGGAAAGCTTCAATTGAGGTTATGAAGAATTTTAAAAAGTCCAGGAATGACCTGGAGGGAATTCTAGGAAATATTGCTTGGTTCTTTAAGAAGTGCCTGCATTTCCAACAGTTGGAGCTCTCTCCGCCATCAAATTACACACATACACGTAATTACTCCGCAGAAAGTTTTCGCTTCCTTAGGACATACTTCTCGGAATGTTTTTGAGAGCGTTCGCTCCACCATCCCGAGAGAATGAACTGCGGAGCGAATCTCATATTAACAGCTTGGTGACGTCAAGCATTTTACGGAAAAATACCTACCCGAGGTGGGGGAAGGTACCACCAACAATGCGTTTGACGGGTCTTTAATTAAATATCTGGTGAGAAGCGCCGAGCTTTTCGTGCGATCGCGTTCCTTTGATGCAGTTGCGTCGATCGAAATGGATTCGACAGGGGCCTGCCGCGCCTAGAAGAGGCCTGAAGAATAAAACCTAACATGCCGTTCATCACGGGGTGAACAAAGACCCTTGGGGCTACTTTACAAACACTAAACAAAGACCTATTGTTTTTCATAATAACTTCCATATAAAATTTGATTAGTGAACTGTCACGTAATTTTATCTGCCTACATGACTTCACATAGAATATTGTTTTATATCTGCTTACGTTTTTTCCCTACTATATTTCTGTTAAGCAATAGTTTTAAATTAAGCAATATGAGCATAGGGTAAGGGCAACATTTTTCGGATAGGTGCCTAATTTTGGCTGGTAGATTTACTGCTGCTCCGTGAGCTAATGAGCTCCCTTGGAAGTCATGTGAGTATGTAGGAGGAAGTACCAGGTGAACACAGTGAACCTCTAGCTATTATGCAGTTATACTGGTCGCCAACCTAGAAAGTGATTGACATTTCGTACGGAGAGAGAGGCGTCGTTGCCGTTTATTGCTGCCACGCGGAGAGCGCGATAGGATTACGCGTGTGAAGGTGATTTAGTTGTGACTGCAATTGGTATTTTATTATTATTATTAATTATTTATAATGCTGTACACAAATACAATAGTACAGTCGTGGATTTACATGCAAACGCTAGAACATGCAAGAACACATCAATGTAAAGATCATCGTAACAAAAGAGGCATACCTGTGACATTTTGATGCTTATTGAAGTGGGAAAATGCCGCTTACATAATTTTTTCCGGGATTTTCTAATTTATACCCCAATGTCTTTCTTCTTTAAAATACTTTTCTTTCCCAATCTTAATTTTAATGCCCTTACTGACACCTACAGCACAGGAAGTCCTATCAGACACTCAGAGAATGGAATACTAGACTCCCCTTTCAATGTCTTCTCTTCGAAGTATTCATATTATTTCCCGTGTATGTCCTTTAATTGGAATACCTTTACCAAATACAGTTTTATTTGGTTCCCGAGCACGTTCAGGTTTTCGCTTGTCACTATATTTAGACATAATTAAACATCCATTAAACACAATTGCAAATGATCACAACACGCGCACAGATACATGAACTCACACACACGTAAACCAAGGCAAATTGCCACAAATAAAATGCAAAGTAACTTGCCAGTACAGGATCTCTAACTGTGAGGGCATTCTGTTTATGCAACGTAATCAGAAGAGAAATAAAAACATAGGTATTGTCGTTACTGCAGCGTTTGCGCAACTCACTTGCCCGCAGGTCATGCTAAGCACGTGTTGGAATATAGGCAACCAAGGTTTAGTGTCTAACATTGTCATGAAAACGTCTCGACTCTTATGAGTCCCTCTAATCGTTACCAAGACAACCGTTATGACGTACTCATCCCCTCCCATTTATTTAGAGCGTTCTTCCATGTGCTTACTAACTGTCAATCACATTCTAGTTTGGCGACCAGTATTGTTGCGGTGAAGTAGCATTCGTAAGTTGTTTTGTTCACGATTGCTAATTCCTGCATAACAGCAGTATCTGACAAGACATTTGAGTTTCAAGAGCCATCTCTAATCATATTTTAAATCCTTTAAGAATGCCTTAAGTCGTAGGACACTAGTATTCATAATTCTGAGTTGAAACGAAATTATGCAGCTTATGCAGCTTATACAAATGCATTAGGCACCCATATAGAATACTCAGAAAAATGTACAGAAATTCTGAAAACAATTTACGAATAAATCGCACCCAGAAAGATCATAAAACTTTAAAAATAGTACTGCTTCCGTATGGCCTGGTTTTCTTTGCTGTTTTCGTTTTCTTTATGGGGTCATGAAAACAGTGCTCCAAATTCATTTTTGCCGGCACTTGTTTAGCCATCTTCAGAGAACAAAAGAACGCAATAAACCACCAAAGAGGAAACAAATGCATATCATGTCTGTTGCTGAAAACAGAAATATGTGTGGCTCATCAAACGGCGCGTAAAATCTGGGGCAGAAGTAGCGACGGAGTTGGGAAAGAGTAGACGAATGAAGGATATGAAATATTTCCTTCCGAAGTAACAGCCCCTTTTTGCTATTACAGATAAGAATACTGGGAATAGTCCTACCACATCGGCCTTTTCTTGATATTGGAACGTACATTTGGTGCCTGCCGAGATTTCTAACGGTCTCAAGCATTGCAAAATACAGCCTACATTATTGCTCTTTTCCAGAGAGAAACATGGAGTGCAGGGGCCATGATGGGAAGTGAATTGAACCATAAGGCAAAAATCTGGCCGTCAAGGAATGTTTACAGTTCCTCTTCTATCCTGCAACATAAAGGAAAGTAAAAAAGTGTATGTATTCTAGCAGTGCTGCTATTCGTTTCTCGCGATAACTCGGTGTACTTCATCTTACAGAAGAACTTATGTAATTCCCGAGAAAGACGCTATGTCCAGTATACATCCCAGAATGTATTTGCGCTTTGTATACAAAGAAATTCTTTGTGCAGCGGTGAAGGCAGGGGACGGCAAGGCCCGCCTCTGCATGAATATATACGCGCTCAGAAAAAAAAAAAAAATACATTCAGATAACACAGCTGGAAACAAAATAACAACGAAAAGAGTATGGAAATACCACCACCTCTACGTGCATCTGCAGGCTCTGAACTTTCAAGGATTGGATGCGGTATCTTGGATATCTAAACATGAAAAAGGAAAAATGCGTTAGGAAAGATCTAGTATGCAAATCGATTCGTCTTGTATCTTCTTCAGCTATATGTGTAAATACTGTTTTACTTCTTCCCGAAGAAGAAAGCGTTATTGTCTTAAACAATTGGACTATAATTTGTAATGGTAGTGGCGTTATGTATTATTATATCTATCACTTGGATAGTTAAGTCAATAAGTATTAATTACACTATTTTCCGCAAAAAGACATACTTTTGCAAACCATATTAATAAAACATAATCCGAAGAAGATGTATCTAGAAATACCATACATCCAGTGAACAGACAATTTTCTAACAAGCCGCTAAGCAATTGAGAAGCATCATTTTGGACTAACTTCCATTCTTTGCGATGGGCAAAATGCTGCAGAAAATTCTAACTTATCTTCAATTAGACCAATGCATATATTACACATTTTTATTTCAAAAGGACAAACATAATCCATATATCACTAAATAGATAGACGTTTAACGATTTTAAAAGAAGGCTTAAAATATAAGGCTAAAGTAGTGCTCAAAAATTGTACATAGAACTTAATTATAGATGAGAATTTGCTTCTCTGACCATTTAAGTACGCATGCACAATGTTCAGCTCAACATCCATATACATAATCACTTTTGTCCTCATTTTGTATTTTTGTTCAAAGCATTTCAAATTCTAACTACAGCTTCTCCGAATTTTGGTGAATAACTAGTAAGCATCACATGTATCTTTTCGGTTATTATTATTATTATTATTATTATTATTATTATTATTATTATTATTATTATTATTATTATTATTATTATTATTATTATTATTATTATTATTATTATTATTATTATTATTATTATTATTGATAATTGTCATTTTGCAGTGGGATTTTTAATTTTACATGGAATTTAATCTTTGTTTCAGAAACAAGATGTATTTAAAATCTTAAAGTGGAAATTAATTCTTCAGTCTGACTCTATCTTTCCATACATTAGCCTACACACGGCTAGTGTGAAAGAACAATTAATTTTCATTGATTAACCTAATAGTGGTTAACTATAAAGCCCGGGCCTTAAAGTACTTACACGTTGTAAGTCGCCATTTAGGTAGTTGTCTCACGTGTCTATGAGAACTCCTAAGTGGTTTACCGGGAAAAGCACGAGTCAGTTGGAGAATTTAATGTGATGTCGGCACGTTGGCCATAGTATCTTGCTGGACGGCAACCAGAAGATCCGTGGTTCAAATCCCGGCTATGGCATTGAATTTTTCAGTTTGACTATCTTTCCTTAAAATCTTAAAGTTAAAATATTTCAAATGGCTAAAACGAATGAAAATTTTAGAAGTTATTTGCTATGCTGGAAGTAAAAGTGTTTAAATAATTTACATCTATTCAAGTTACGAAAAGGTACTTATCTTAGACGGCTGGAATTCTAAACTCGACCGCTTCAACTAGTATTATCAATGTTGGAATCAGGCTTTCCATTCATGTTCGATTGCTGACATTGTGATCTTTACTTTGAGTGGTTGCATCAAACTGCGGTTCAACGCAAAAAGCCTGAGCTAATGCAACGATATTGACAAATTTGTGGAATTTAGTACCGCTTAGTGGAATTTAGTCATTGGGGAGCTAAATGAGCAACAAAAAGTCACAATTCCGAACATAGAAAATTTCTTTTGTCCGTTACATGCTACCAGACGTTACTGTCAGGTCGTGCTACACCCAAATTATTCAGTCAAAGTCTTCTTGCACCAATCCGTTGAGTTGAAAATCCTCATACGTTATTCTCGTTACGTTGCTGCTTGGAAAAAGAACAATATTTCATTGTTTCTTCATTATGCTTTTGGGGGAAAGAAGCATAGAATAAGAATAAAATGCATACGAATTGTTGAAAATATGGCAGTGCTAGAACAACGGAAATTTATTTAATGAATTCGTCTTTGAGGTAAACGACAAACGTGACAAAAAATAGAAATGAAAAGGAAGTAAATAAAAGAACGTGTCTGAGAGAACAGCAAACAAGATACACTTAATAATGCGAGATAAGATAGCAACATATAATTTCAGGTACTTGGGATATACAAGTAATAACGTTACTAAGAAGTCAGAGCTATAGAAGATAACAATATCAAGGAAATCTTCAAATACAGAAATGAGCATTTTGTAACAGGTAAAGCTTTCATGACTCGTCAAACAGATTGGATTGCAGTTGAGCTATGGAAAGGTATGGAATGTTTGAAATGATGAAAGTAAGAAATGATACTAAAGAATGATACTAAATATGAGGAAGTTTCTTTTTTCTTTTTCTTTTTTTGTATTCTACGTTTTTAACTTCGTGGTAATTTTTCAGCAGTTGGTCACCTTAATTCATTTGAGAGCTATGTTTAACGATCCAGATTTCAGCATCTACGATTTCGCATGACTTACTCGTGCTTAAAGGGGCATATCGCCCCTAATGTCAACAGGATTTTGTAACACAAGTTTTCAAAGCAAATAATGGAATACTTGCACTTGTGTATTACACATTAAAGCTAAGAGTATAAAGTCAAAGCAGCAGGCCGCTTATTGCTTTCGAATAAAGTAATAAAGCGAGAGGGGTTGCCAAAAGTCCTGTACAGCTTTGTCACTAATTCACATGAAAGGTAATTTCTCATTGGCTTAACCAGTATCTTTACTTATATTCTAAACTTTGTTGTTTGCCCTTCTACCTGGTCATTTCTCAAAGCTAAACAGTTCAGTTCTCTACCACAACAAAACTGAAACACGTTAGCCCAAATTAACCGACGAAGCAACCAACCTCCGATGCAATATAACTAAGTTCCAACAGCCACCTCAAAGTCTCTCTCTCTCGCTCTCTTTCTCTCTCTCCCTCTCAACACCTTGGCCAGAAACTCAACCAGGAGTCTAGTTCGCCACGGCGAAGGGTCAAAAAGTTTGCCGTGCTCTGTTATACCCCAACACCACTTTGCCAAAGCTCCAAACAATTTCCAAGTTAACGGGTCTATGAGAACAAAGTACGTGAGTAACATAGAGAAAAGTTACACAAGGTTTATAAACAGACGTTGGGCAAAGAGTTAAAGTAGGTGCCCTTCCATAGCAGCTACTTTCATTAGGGGCAAAATTATGAAACAGAGTTTCTGATACTGCTTTGCGAAATGCTTTATGTAGCTGTCATTAAACAATAACATATCTTAAAGCACACATTGACTTCAAGCACATAAATGCTGATAAGGTACATTCGCAAGGATTTCTTTATGACAAAATTAGATATCGGTCACATATACCACCCATATAAAACATGATTCTTAGACATACTTGCACTTTTAATATTAGTTATGATTCGATATGGCATTATTTACATTGCAACATAACGATATCCACAGTAATTCAGTAAATCTGTTGGGATTACATTTGGACACCAGACTAACATGGGTAACACACATAATTTACCTTTGTAAAAAGCTTGCTAGAATCTGGTATCTTCTAGGGAAACTAAAGAAATGTATTAGTCGAGATATGTTAATAACATCTTTCTATGGCTTCTTTCATCCACATATACTGTATGGGGTTAGGCTTTGGGGTAATTGTGCTACCTCGAAAAATGCATTCATAAGGCAAAAGAAATCTCGCACACTAATTCTAGGATTAGGGCAACAGGATACATGTAAGACTAGCGTTATAGATCTTAAGATAATGACTTTACCATCAATGTATATATACACCAATATCATACACGTTAAAGAAAATCAAAACTTGTTTATAAATCGTTGCTCAGTACACAGTTATGACATTCGATGCAAACATAATTTAGATACACCCCACAACCGATTGAGCAAGACCATAAATAGCCACTGTTATCAAAAGTTAAAATTATTCAATAAGCTTCCTCTGGAAATAAAAGAAGTGCCACAAAACAGATTTGTTATAGTTTTAAAATACTGGTTTAAACAAAAAGCATTTTATACTGTTCAAGAATACTTAGAATATAACATACATGCTACTGAATTTATGTAAAACTACTGTAAATTATAGTAGTAGGTACCTAGTTGTTTAATTTTATTATTACTATAGTAAAGTTATTAACTTACGATAATTACCACCTTAAGCCATGCAAATAATCTGATTTCACCTAGAATGTTATATGCATTAATTTGTAAACCTTCTGTACTTGTAAATAGATTGTAAATACTTTCTATAACTGACGAAACCTACTTCTTCATGTAAGCTTAATGGTGAATAAAGGATTATGATTGTTATTATGATTATGATTGAACAAAAAGCGAATTTTATTTCACGAGTAGAAATGTTTAATACCGAGGCTGGAAGCCGAGCAAAATAAAATGACTTAAAATGCGTTGTCATATTAAATTATGTTTAAATTACAACATATTCCGCTTAAATTGTAGTGAACATGAACAAATGATAAGATCTTATCTGCAGATTGTACAAAAAATGTAACAGAAATTGTATTAATAAGCATGTATTTTATATATTGCTATAACATTTTTGATGCAATTTAACGTCGACGGTGTAATTGTTACAATATTAATTCCTTATGCAAGTAAATAGAATTGGTATTAATAATTTATTTATTAATTATCTGTGAGAAAAATAACTTGAAGATTAGGAACATGCTAAAAATAAGCTTATAAACTAGAAGTAGATATAAATCAGCACATTTTCTCAGATCAAAAACAGCTAATTCCAAGTATCTATTTTAGTCATAAAAACATTCTCCGTTGTATTCATCACTACAAGGTCTCCGCTTATTAT
This sequence comes from Mantis religiosa, assembly GCA_030765055.1. Taxonomy (NCBI): domain Eukaryota; kingdom Metazoa; phylum Arthropoda; class Insecta; order Mantodea; family Mantidae; genus Mantis; species Mantis religiosa. Next base: position 158,488,113 of record CM060952.1, read on the forward strand.
ACATACAATTTCCATCTGAAAATACAAGGATGGTAAGAATGGGGTGACATAAAAGTTTTCTTTTCAATTTCTAGTATAAACCGCTGTTATACTATAGCTTAATGCCAGCTCTCTGAAATAAATATTCTGGTTGAGACGGTTCCAAATCAAGCAATAATTCCAGTTTTACATCATGAAAAAATATTCAAATGATTTAGGTGGTCCACTCACAGTGTGAATATTTTGAGAACGGCGAAAATCAGTTTAAGTTATGTTTTAATGACCCCTACAACCCTTCCGAAACAAGTTTTGTATATTTCTTATTGATTTCTAGTTATGGAAAATTATGAAAAATTCAACCACATGAAAGAGAATTACCTGGTTATTCTGAGAAATTCTAGACATGCATTGTTTGTTATGTAAATACATTAAACATATAGCCTGCTAATACACACATACATATTCAGTCACCCACCTTTTTATAAATATACTTTATTTAGAAAACCTCAAATGTGAAATTTATATAGAAGTAGGTGCGGGAGAAACTCTAATAAAATGGACAGAAGCAAACGCTTAGGTTCACCTTTAGACATTCCAACACCACACATCCCTTGTTTTTACTGACATTACTTTCACATGCTCACAAAGTTCCATTAGTCCACAGTATGGTATGTAAGGTCATCCAGCCCGCAGCTAAACAGTCCTTTCACATGCCCGAACATGTTCTACAATTCATTCATTCGATTAGCTCTATTGTATGCAAGAAGATGCCTGGCGATTCGCGGGTGTCCCATATTTTAAAACTACAAAAGGTCTAAAATGGAATGACAAGCTAATGGTCCTCGTGAATTTCACATTTCTCAACTTCATGAAGCCCTAGGAGCCAATACTTTCCATTATACCTTCTGACATGGAATATTTCTGTGGTAGTACACCTCCAAAACAAAGCTCTGGGATCCAGAACTCAATGGCTCCGTCACATTCATGTATGCCTCTTATCAGTTTCTCTTGTTAACTTTATAGTGTCTAAGTTTGCAGTTTAAAAGAGTACTCCTGTCCTGTTGGTTGTGGCACATGGAAAACATCTGCCTTTGCTCTATACATATTTTCTACATCATATCCAAAACATCACATTAAGTGATATGGTCTCTTTTTAAAACGGCCGTGTCATGTGAGCGCTTAGACCACTTAGCTCTTGACCGAGGAGGGCTCGCGTTCGATCCCAGGCGACGCACAGTGAGATTTGTGGTGGACACCATGGCGCTGGGACGGGTTTTCTCCGGGTCCTCCTGTTTCCCCCGCCAGCATCCCACCGATTGTTCTATCATCTTTCTTCTCACCTCATATCTCGTGCTTTCACTTCCGGCGTTGGGCTGATCACTAATTCCGGAATCTCTCTAATCAGGAAACCCCTTATTTTCAGTCCGTTGTCTAAGGGCCTTTTGGTTACGCGGTTCAGAAGGCCATATGTTCCACTTCAAGGAATTACAGGAATTCATTCATATTTTTAAAAAAGCCTTTTGGACATTAAGCTTTTGATATGTTAACAACTTTTAATAAACACATTTTCTTAATTTTTTGTAAAACTTAGTCCACCGCTAAGACTTGAAAATAAGGTATAATTTAGTACTAACTCCTTTATTGCTTACAAGCATCTCTTTCTTGGTACTTTAATTTTACTTTGTTATGCTTCTTAAGCCGGTTTCACATCTATAAAACGTTTTGAAAGTGCAATTACGCTCTAGTTGTTTTACTGGTTCTAATTACAAGTGCGTCTTCAAAACATGGTATATACGACCAGCCTTAGCACTGACTAAGATGACAATCTCTTCTATGCTTAACTTTGACAAAAGTTTTACATTTAATCTGCCTATGAATACCATTACTTCTGCTTCTAACTGATAATTTATAATTTTATATTGTTTGATGTATAGCTCTGGAAAAGATGACAAATTGAGGACAAAAGTTTATAGCCGAATTCATGATAACCTCACTCTGATTCTGGAGCGTTGATATTCCAAACTTTTGGGAATATATTCGAATTATTTTATCACATATACTTCTTTCTTTAACATTATGCACCGACTTTTAAAGGAATGTCTTGACAAAAACAGTGTAATTCTTGAAGAATTAAGAATCTTCTTTACGTCACTCCTCCAAAGCAGATGTTGAGAGGGATACAAATCAGCATCCAAAAGACATTTTCCTGTCAGTCTAATAACATAAGGAACCTTGGTAGCCCAGAAGAATTTGAAGAGAACAGCAGTTATGGAGCAGAGTTGAAGCTCTTAATAATATTTCTTGATATATTCTTGAAATATTTCAAATTACATAGGATAGCATTATTAAATATTCAAAAGTATGAAATATATGCGTTAAATTTGACGCATTTGGTATTAAAGAAAGGTAACGTTCAGTATTAAAAGAGCATGCTTTCGAAGCTGATTTATATTAAAATTCGTATTCACTCTACTTCAGAGGTGATCTCTGAACTGTTTTCTCGCCAATTAATAATAAAATTGAACTAACCCTTATTAAAGTACAGAAAGAGCGGCTGGGCACTTAGTTCTCTAAGTGCACTTTTTATCTGCTGTATTGTCTATCTTCCTCCCTCTCCACAAATGCATTCACGAAGCGGAGGGAGTGATATACGGTTACGGAGTCAACCAGCCTACCCCTCTGGTCGGTAAGCCGTTTGTGTGCGATTTGGAGAACCTCGGAATGTGTGGCGTGTATGACGGTAAAGGGGAAGGAAGATGTGAAGAGGAGAAGAAGAAAGAAAGCGGCAAGCATGTGAGGGGCGGGTTGCGTTTTGTGTTGTGTAAGGGGCAGAGAGCATTTATCAAATACCAGGTTTAACTAAAGGTTCAAGGTGGGAAGGGCGGTTTGGAAGTGTCGGATGTAGGGTAGATAGGGTACAAAAAATAGGAGGCAGTTGCCTTCGGGGGATGCGTGAGAGATTGTGTGGTAAGGGTGGTGCTTCTACCATAACCAGATCATTTTTTCTGCATAGTCTAAGATAACGCGAAAATGCCCTTCCAAAAGGGCGAATACTATTGTATACCTTTGAATAACGATAGCAAGTATGATAAGTTTTTAGGGATTCTTGTGTTCCAATCCTTATCACTCATTTAACGTAACAAAATTACAAATGTAATTACATTAAATGAAAGTACGTTTCTTTTCCCTGTACACAGGTATGTGTGAATGCCTTTAGGTCATTCAATAATTAGCGGCAACATCTGAATTAACAACAAATAAAACACTTCTGGAGCTGTCACATTATTGCAGTGCTTAGAAGTAATGTCCTCCAACATCAAGAACCCTCCTCCACACACCAGCGAGCCGACGTTATGCCATCCACAGCGTCTTATTGTTTTAATATTCAAACAGACTGCTCTAGTGCTGCTATCTGGTTCTAAGGTAAACTCTTCTGAGTGGTATTTCCATTTTCTCTAGCTAGTTTAGTACAAGACCAACAACGATGTTCTTCCAGCAGTGCTCTAACAGCATTCAAATGCACATCATCATTGGTATTTTCAACGAACGTCTTCCCCTCCTCCTCAAAATGCACTCGCCCACCTAGCCACGGTACGAAAGGCTATCTACCACAAGTTTCCAATAATTCTGTATGGCATTGTCGAGCACTGATACCTCTTGCAACCTGAATTTTAATGAATCATTTTTGTTGTATTTATTTACCATCATAAAAAGATTACAGCCTACAATTAAACTTACTAAAATGTTTTTTTTTATTTACGCCCTTCAAAGTTAGGTACGAGGTCTGTTCAATAAAGGATGTACTTAATGTTATTACGGTCATAATTTCTCGCAATAAAATTCAATCTTATTATATTCTGTTAGCTGAATGTGAAACAAACACGCCGTAGTAGTTTCATTGTTGGTACACCTGCTTCCCACCTGTGAGAACCAGAGAAGTTCGGACATGCTCAGTATCGCCTACCGCTGCAATGGAGGTAACATGCAGTTAAAGTTGATGTTAGAGAAAGATCCGGAGTTTCTTTCAAACGTAATCAATGCTGATGAAACTTGGCTATCATTTTGATCCTGAGAGCAAACATCAAAGCTCAGTGTGGAAATCTCATAGTGGTCGCTTCTGCTGGGAATGTTATGGTCATCTCATTCTTTGACATTCATGGAAATCAGCATATTGTACCTGCACACACATCAGTAACTGGACAATACTACAGGGATATCCTGAAAACATTACAAGTCCATATCAGGCGCAAAAGACCACATTTCCGTGAAGCAGGCTGGGTGCTGCACCAAGCTAATGCTACATATTGCCAATGTTGTTGCTGAATATCTTGCAAAACTCAACGTGAAGTACATCCCTAACCCTCCCTATAGCCCGGATTTAGCCCCATGTGACTTTTTTCTATTCCCTAACTTGAAGAAACGCCTTCGTGGGAGCCATTATCCATCATCAGAAGTAGTGGTGAAGGCGATTTTGAAGGATCTCTCAAAGAATTGTTTCCAGCATGTCCTCGAAGACTGGCAGAAACGCTGGGACAAGTGCATCGCATTTAGGGGAGACTATTTTGAGTAGGACCATCAAAATTATAAGAATGAGTAAAGGTACTTTGTCAAAAAAAAATTGTGATCATTCTTTATTGAACAGCCCTCGTATATCCGACGATGAATGAAATGGGTGAAATGCTGCTCAAATGAGTCCGGGGTCCATGGAGCTTAGAGCTACCCGACATTCGTCTTTCAGGATAAAGGAAAACCCCGGAAAAATACCTTATACAGGTAACTCAACCTAACCGAGATTCGAACTCGGGACCTGGCAGACACGCTACCATCTACGCTACCAAGGCGGGCTAAAAATATTTTATTAAATAAAATTGTTATCAGTTAAGACTGGAAGCTTTCCTGGCGACGAACATTCTTCAAACTCACAGATAACAAACATCAGATGCTGTTAGATTTCAATGTGATCAGCTTAGCGTGATTTAGCACTGATCGGCCATATACAGGTAGTGTTGCCACTATTTTCTGAATGACCCATGTATGTAACAAAATCGCAGAAATAAGCATCAATCAACAAATCAAAAGCAAATGCTTATCGTTGTGAATATTTGCCACGTGAAAGCACAATAATTGTACTTATAAGTGACTATGCTATATATTATATGACTATACAGCTGAGAATATTTATTTAAATTGAATTTTGGCACACTTCATTGGTGAAACTTATAAAATGCGACTTGCTTCTTTTATACTAATGCCTTGTGCTTTCATATTATATAATTATTTTTTAATGTCAACCGACGTGAGACTTTCGTAATATCATTTCAACAACATTGTGTGTATGTGAGATAGACTAACTAAAAACAATAAAGTCGGATAAATACCGAACTGGAATACATATATACTTCTTCCATAGAAGCTATAAAAACCAACAAGAAAATTCTCCAGGCCTGTTTATCCTTTATATGAAAACTATTTAGATTTTTGTTATATTTTCAAAAAAAAAAAAAAAAAAACTATTGAAAACGATTTTCATTAAACTATACCGTTCTAATCAGCTGATATGAGGATAAAATATATATCCTTACTTTTCTGTACATACACCTGAATGACAGATATAATTCAAATTAAATTGTATATAAATATGGGAGCATTGCGGTGGACAACATTTGAGTTCTATTTTAAACACAAGTTATATTAAATAGCTTTTTTGTAGCCTTAGATTTTAAGGAAATATTTTCAGTTTAGGTCAGAGTTTTATAAACTTTCAAACTGTAATGTTTTATACCAGTTCCTGCAATTTTCAAAATAAGAAGCCCAGCAAAATTCTATTTAAATGTTTGTCGCACTAACGTCCCTTTTTGCCCGCCTCGGTAGCGTGGTGGTAAAGTGTCTGCCTCACGTTCAAAAGGTCCCGAGTTCGAATCTCGGTCAGGGTGAGTTACCTGGATAAGGTTTTTACTGGGGTTTACCCTAATCCTGAAAGATTAATGTTGGGAAACTCTACGCTCTATGGACCCTTGGATCATTTGAACATCATTTCACCCATTCCATTCATCGTCCGATATGACTTAACGTTGGAGGACGTAAAATTACACAAAAAACCCGTCCCTTTTGCTTATAATTCAAAATATGTGTTGTAACCATTTCTGAAAATATTTATCATTCTTAAGAATAAATGGAACAAAAATATGAATTGGCAAGCATAGAGAGGCGTGTGATTGTAACATACATAGTAGAGCTAACTCCTTTTGGTGGACGGATTTGCAACCAATCCAGATCGTTCTAATTGCGCATTTAAAGAGATTTTAGAGAGAGTGAGTGAGAGAGAGAGATGTTAATTTCTTTTAATGGTTGACGAATTTGCTCCTTGAATTATTCGGTCGTTTGGGTTTGTCAGCCACATCAGTCACGTTATGACAGCTTACTAATTGGACTTTGATTTAGCATACATAGAGGCACAGAGTTCGACTGTTAACTCATTTTGTTCCCCTTGCAAACGCTTTTAGTCACGTGCGAGAATCGTGTAGCGGCACTAATACGGACTTGAGTCAGGGTTAGTTAAACACCGATGATCTCATAAAAGAACAGGCAGTGGCGTAATAAACTGTACAAGCAATTTGCCCTTTATTTGGACGCAGTATTAATTTACCACTGTCACAGTAAAACACTTCATTTTACTCTTTTAGGTAACGCACCTCAAAATTACAAAATCCGTCTATTGGAGTCTTTGGCAAACGAATACGGTGGTTGGTAAGGTAGGTTTCAATGCAAATTTTGCTACTCAGAAACACTTTCTAGATTATGTGGGACAGATAGGTAAGCAGCAAGTTTGTTAAATACAGTGGTTCAATCTTCGGATTACCTATTGACAACGATCTTGTTATGCACAAGTCACTTGAATCATAACTGCTTGAATACCATTAACACTAAAGATAGAGTGAAGTTTCCGAAGAGGACGAATTGACGATTTAATGTTTTCCATTGAAACACTGCACTTTTTAAATATGGTATTAAAAGAGTTTCCTAAATTACTAAAAGATTAAAAACAAGTTACAGTCTCTGCACTTGAATACACAATGTTCTAACTTTTATTCTAGGACGGATTGGGGGGAGGGGGGGCAGACAGACAGGCCAACAGCCAGAGACAGACAGCAAGAAACGAAGATGTCTTGAACAATAATTGTGTAAATAGTGTTCATATTTACAAAAGCTTACTTACCCTATTACATTGCCGAACATTCGAGTCCCTCCCTGAACAGGAGCTGTTCGGATTGGGTTGGACTCGAGGGAGCAGTGTGTTCCCCACACCCACGGGAAATTGCGTACCTCCGGCTAGGCTACGGCCGCCCGGAAGGGGTACAGGGTTGCCTAATAAGTCCCGGGTACTAGCCTGCAGAGCTAGTAGCTGGTGTGCTAGATCACCGGCGGCAGGGGGGGGGGGCAGTTTATAAAATAGGTACTGTCCTACGGTAAAAAACCCGTGAGGCCCGGGTTCTGATCCTACGGGTCCAGGACTAATGGGAGTAGGAGCTCTGACTCAATTCACCCTATTACTTACCTATAAGTAATGCATTCCACCTAACAATATTACATTCATATTTCACTTTGTAAAAATAATATTTTAAGGGGAAATGACCATAAGCGAGAGAGAGCAAGGGAAGGGAGAGACATAACTCAAAATTAAATTTCGGATACTTATCAAACTATGTATTTGACAGTTAAAGATTATTTATAATTACTGTCTTTCGTCTATGTAATAGGAAATGGAATAATTTTAATATATTTTGATTGTCTGTTAGATTAGCACGACGATTTTTAGTCAGATTGATATGTTTACATCAAGTGATATAATTCTTCCAATAAAAGAGGACGAGTTAAGAAAACGCCTCAATTACATGACATAAATAAATATTTAATTTGTTTTTATTTTCCTATAAAATACATGTAAGAATTTAAATAACATATATAAGATCCTATTCCTAGAAATAGAATGTAATATACATATTTTGAATTTTATGGCCATAGCCTAGAAGTCCTATTCTTTCTGAGTGAATTCCATCTAACACAAGTTTTAAAACTCCTATCCATGGATGATAAAATGTATATACTCGCCAGCATTATCTATATTTCGTCAATGTGTACCACCTAATCATAAAAGGAAAACAACAAATTGTAGAAGAGTTGCAATAAACTCCTGCAAGCACACAGTTAAATCACATAGTGTTGTGGTCCTGGACGTTTTCGAGTTAGCATCTTCCTTTTTTCCCTTTATTTATCCTCCTTGTATGGAGTACTTACACCTAACTTAGCAGTAAGACACCTGTCGATGAGCATACTAATCACAAAGAGTAGTCTAGATGGATAATCAGCCCGAACTGTAGTATGAGGATGCGTAACGACATAATATGAAACGAGGATCAGCTAGATTAATTGAAAGGTGACGTTGGGACAGTAATGGGAATGAATGGTGGAGGAAACCGGAGAAAAAAGTCAGACGCCGAACACAACGCTGCCCCCAATGCTTACCTGGGACCGAGGGGGATAACGTCTGGACCACGACTTGGAGATACATAATTATAATTTATTACTTAGGATTTTCAAACACTTCACTTTCTTCTACTATTTTGTCGTCATTTGTTGTTTGTTTCTTGGGTTCATATGTTCATATAACGAGGGGAATTACATAGCCAGCACAAAACGACCTGTCTTTGCAGTACCCCTCCCCCCAATTACACAAATGTGGAATGAAATAATTTCAGAAAACGTTTATATAGATTTTATCATTTATATGAAGCAGAGAAAAAGAAAGGATTTAGCCTGTTGAAGAGGATAGTCCATCTAACACATCAGATTATTCAAAGAAGCAGCTCCTCTAGCCGCCACTGTGGTGCGACAAACTTGAAGATGATGCGGAAGTTACAAGAGGCTTATTAACTTAGAAGAAGAATCGCTGGTCATCGTACCAAAGAAGCAATGAATCAGTGTGCTCAGGATCCACTGTATGACCTTGAGACTTCCTTCACAGGTTAACGTCATGAATAGAACTTTTTGCACCGTTAAACTGGTTTTAAGGTTATTGCATATCTTAATGATATGTTTGCAGACATTGAGTTCAGCTGCAGTGATGGATCGTAAGATTAAAACTTATCGAGATCAATCATGTCCACCTTGGCTTTTAGATGAAGTATATCTTGCGTTATTCTAATCACAGTCTATATATAGATACAGTGACTGAATGGAATCAAAGTTCCACAACTATGTAACTTATCTACGTAGTTAAAACTTTAAGAGATTCATAACGATAATACGTTAAGTTATGCAACACAGGAAAATATGTTTTTAATTTCTTTGGAGTTTATTAGAAGATGCGTAACTCCATTTGGAGAAACGACAAATGGTCTGCGCTGAGTTTCCCATGCCATTACTTCTGACCATACATTTGGCACATTTGCAAAAGGACAGATAAACTTTTAGTTTCCGATAGCACTCCTCCAAAGAGATCTTGAGTATACGTTTTCAGTCTAATGCTTGTAAAACCGTTGCATAAAAAAGCTACATTGACAGATAGAGTCAACATGAAAAATTCAATGCCACGGACGGGATTTGAACCACGGATCTCCTAGTTTCCGTCCAGTAGCTCTAACCCATTGAGATACCATGGCCAACTTACCATCATGACATTAAATTCTCCATTTGACTCGTATATTTCCCCGGTAAACCACTAGGGGCTCTCGCATTCGAGACACACCGTTTGTGGCGACTTACCATCGTAAATAATTGAGTCCCAGGCTTCATCATGAAACTCTTCCTATTTTATCTTATTGATGGAAATTGATCATTTCTTCATACCACAAACGGTGTATCTCGAATGCGAGAGCCCTTAGTGGTTTACCGGGGAAATATACGAGTCAAATGGAGAATTTAATGCCATTACGGTAATTCGGCCATGGTAGCTCAATGGGTTAGAGCGACTGGACAGAAACCAGAAGACCCATGGTTTAAATCCCGGCCGTGGCATTGAGTTTTTCATGTTGATTCTATCAAAAACCTTAGCCTATATACGGCTAGTATGAAGAAATGATTAATTCCCATCAATTAACTAAAAGTATATTGAATTAGTATTATTTAGCAGAACCGTAACTGCGTAAGAATGTTTTGTTCTAAGCTAAGCAAGGTAGATGGTAGCATGTCTGCCTCACGTCCAAGAAGTCCCGAGTTTGGAACCTCGGTCAGGGTGCGTTACCTGGATAAAGTTTTCCCGGGGTTTTCCCTTATCCTGATAGACGAATGTCAGGTAACTCTACGCTCCATGGAACCTGGACACATTTGAGCATCATTTCACGCATTTCATTCACCGTTCGATATGACTTAACGTTGGAGAACGGAAACAAAAAAAAAGCGCATCGGTATACTTGTTGACACGGACGTTTGTTGATGTCTCGCTTGGCCTTGTATAGCACCTGTGTGCGTACATTGATTGCTAAGGTGTATGCAATCCGACGTCTGCTCTGATACCAATTAATGTTGCAATTTAAGCTCTTATCCTTTGAAAAAAAATACTACCACAACACAATCTTATTAGTGGTTTTGTAATATAGATAGTTCTACACAGACGAAATCCGCAGATTTATTTAAAAAACATCAAAATCCTATTGAAACAAACTATTAAAGATTAAAAGGCAAATACTAAATGAAACAAAAGCAAGAACCAGGCACTATATTTTGTTCACATTCACTATCTTCTGGATATATAGAAGTTGTCTAGAGCCTGAAATAGTTTTAAGTTTCAGTGTATCTCCTGTACATAAAGATTACCATGCTTCATAATTTTATCATCCATAAATATGAGTTTAATATGTAATTCATTCTTCTGAAAACATTTAAGATTTTAGCGAGCTGATAACTCTTTCCTTAATGCAAATAGAAATGATTCCTATTTTTCAGGGAGAAAAGGGAAGACTTGTAGACTTGCACTGAAAAAAAAAATAGATCAGGAAGTCACAAAGGTGCGAGGTACGAGGAAAAAATCGGAAGGATAAAACTAAGGAAAGAGGTAAGTAAGAGCGGAAGCGGACTTGCAAGAACACAAAGAGGCCAAAGAGCCGAAAGTAATTCGTGTCAGAAGTGGAAGAGAGGAAAGACATCATTCGGACAAAAGGAAAACGTCACAAAGGTAAAGTGAGGTTTAATCCCGTGTGACAACTTTTATAAATGCTGCTGGGGGAAGAGAGGGCGAGAGTTGCTTCTGGGCTTCCCATCCATCCAGAGAAGACTGGTGGCAGCGGTGGGGTTCAGAAATCGCCAACAATGCGGCGCCCAGCTACGTGAAGGAAAGCACTGGGTGAATATGTCTTTGAGGTAAGCAAAATCACTCCATACAATATGTGTTCTTCCGGGAAGTGCTTTTATGCATTCCTCACTATGAAAGCAAGTCATTAGTCAGTTTTATAACGTGCATATAGAAAGGAGCAGATACATGATTTAAATTGACCGCATTACTAGTCATTTCACATTTATTCATGCAATTAAAACGGAAAAGTAATTTTAGTTTTGTACACAACATTGATGTTAATAGAAATAATGGGTTACTCAGAAGTGACAATTGTTGGTAACGTGTGATTATGTTTTCAATCAAGAATGGCTTGAAGTATAGCATTTAAAAGCTGCAAATATGGCATCTTAAGCGGAGAAGATACCTTGAAAATGATGAAAATATCATTCTTTGTTCTTCTGCTTAAAGGGCCTAAAAGTGGCTTTAAATCACATGCTGCAGAATAGGTCACACCCCCTATTAATTTTTTTGTTGGAATATACGTCCTCCTACGTTAAGTCATATCGGAACAATGAACGGAATGGCTGAAATGATGCTCGAATGGGCCCAGGGTCCATGGAGCTTAGAGTTACCCAACATTCGTCTTTTAGGATAAGGGAAAACCCCGGGGAAAACTTACACAGGTAACACACCCTCACGGAGATTCAAACTCGGGACCTCTTGAACGTGAGGCACCCCCTTTTCACTCTCTGGCTCCTCTTAGAACTTTCTCTGATATTTTATGTTTAGGGATATTTTCTTCTGAATTATACACTTTCAGCTATTGGAAAACCTTCTTGTTCTTGCTCTTTCACTTTTTTGTGGCATCTTATGGTTCTAAACGTGTGTTTTGTTATTGAATAAGGATAATGGCTAGATCTTCTGCTAAAGTGTTCAGAAAAAAAAAGACCTGGAGGGCTTTGTAGGAAGAAAAAGGAGAATTAAATAATGAGAACAGTGAAAATAACTAACGACTTGAAAACTGAACAACACCTAGTGATAGAGTCAACATGAAAAATTCAATGCCATGGCCGGGATTTGAACCACGGATCTCCTGGTTTCCGTCCAGTCGCTCTTAACCTTTGAGCTACCATGGCCAACGTGCCGTCCTGACATTAAATTATCCAGTTGACTCGTATACTTCCCCGGTAGACCACTAGGGGCTCTCGTATCCGAGATACACCGTTTGTGGCGACTTACTATCGTAAGTACTTAAGTCCCAGGCTTCATCATAGTGATTCATTTCACCTATTTTTCATTTGTGTTAGTTGGTACATAAACCGTTATGCGCATCATTATCGGGAATTTGATATTTTTATAAATATCATGGAGAAAGTAGAAGCAGCCCTTTATTTGTAATTTAAAATTCCATAAAAGCAGTTGTATTAAGAGTTCTTAACTCCTCACCCGATATACTTGCATATGCATACCAAGAAGAGGATGATGGCGCCGTAATACAGTAACAGAGGAGGGAGAGAGAAAGTAAGGGGACACAATAGGAGTGGGAGAGGGTTCACTGATTTTACCACCATTTGTATGATTTAATGTGAGAGAAGACAAGCAAAATAAGCTTTACTCGTATTAAATAAGGATGTAGCGAGAAATGTGCAATGGGTTAATAAAATTATCACAAGAATATGAGAAAATTCCGAATAATATCCTTGAAAAACCTTAAAAATCTTAAATCACTTACAACACAGCTCAGAATAACGCACAGAACTTAAGAAATCCTCAAACATTAATAGTAACTTCAAACATATTTTCTTTCACGTATCGGCGATTAACGTGCTAATCCATAACTGGTTCTTCAATCGCAGTCTGCTAAGTCTGCCGCAGTCATGCGAGATAAAAATTGCTGTTTTTAAGTCTTAAATTTAGCAGAAGCATAATGGGATAGAGGGAACAAAATGGGGATGAAAAGAGAGCAAAAATCACACGTACCAGCCATTATCGGATTCTCGTGCTAGTACCGATATTTTATCTAGCGGCAGCTCAATGATATAAAACATGCTCGCTCAGCTGAGCACCACGCTATAATGTTTCCAAATAACGACCTCCACACACCAAAAACACAAGACGATCTACACGATACTGTTCATGAGAATACGCTATAAAATAGCGTTCTCGTAAGTTAGGAGAACAACAGAGATGAAGTGTTATAGATACAACATTCTCCAAATAATAATAACGATGATAATAATCAGAATAATAACAGAAAGAAGAAGCAACCGAATTATGAAACAAAATTATACATATTAATCAGTTAATACATATGACCTTGACCTTACGCATAGGTAGCTCCTCCTGATTTACCGCAAAAACATCTATACCATAATCGCTTGGACAGCAGGTACCATGACACTCAACATAATTTAAAGGGCTTAAAGCGTAAAAGGTATCGTATGGGAAGGGCTTTCTAGTAAATTTAGAATCATAGTAAGGGTGAGCAGAAAATAACAACGATGAATTTAATGAAACTACTGCTAAAGCAGTTTTCCTTTCTTCTTCTTCTTCTCCTTCTCCTTCTCCTTCTCCTTCTCCTTCTCCTTCTCCTTCTCCTTCTCCTTCTCCTTCTCCTTCTCCTTCTCCTTCTCCTTCTCCTTCTCCTTCTCCTTCTCCTTCTCCTTCTCCTTCTCCTTCTCCTTCTCCTTCTCCTTCTCCTTCTCCTTCTCCTTCTCCTTCTCCTTCTCCTTCTCCTTCTCCTTCTCCTTCTCCTTCTCCTTCTCCTTCTCCTTCTCCTTCTCCTTCTCCTTCTCCTTCTCCTTCTCCTTCTCCTTCTCCTTCTCCTTCTCCTTCTCCTTCTCCTTCTCCTTCTCCTTCTCCTTCTCCTTCTCCTTCTCCTTCTCCTTCTCCTTCTCCTTCTCCTTCTCCTTCTCCTTCTCCTTCTCCTTCTCCTTCTCCTTCTCCTTCTCCTTCTCCTTCTCCTTCTCCTTCTCCTTCTCCTTCTCCTTCTCCTTCTCCTTCTCCTTCTCCTTCTCCTTCTCCTTCTCCTTCTCCTTCTCCTTCTCCTTCTCCTTCTCCTTCTCCTTCTCCTTCTCCTTCTCCTTCTCCTTCTCCTTCTCCTTCTCCTTCTCCTTCTCCTTCTCCTTCTCCTTCTCCTTCTCCTTCTCCTTCTCCTTCTCCTTCTCCTTCTCCTTCTCCTTCTCCTTCTCCTTCTCCTTCTCCTTCTCCTTCTCCTTCTCCTTCTCCTTCTCCTTCTCCTTCTCCTTCTCCTTCTCCTTCTCCTTCTCCTTCTCCTTCTCCTTCTCCTTCTCCTTCTCCTTCTCCTTCTCCTTCTCCTTCTCCTTCTCCTTCTCCTTCTCCTTCTCCTTCTCCTTCTCCTTCTCCTTCTCCTTCTCCTTCTCCTTCTCCTTCTCCTTCTCCTTCTCCTTCTCCTTCTCCTTCTCCTTCTCCTTCTCCTTCTCCTTCTCCTTCTCCTTCTCCTTCTCCTTCTCCTTCTCCTTCTCCTTCTCCTTCTCCTTCTCCTTCTCCTTCTCCTTCTCCTTCTCCTTCTCCTTCTCCTTCTCCTTCTCCTTCTCCTTCTCCTTCTCCTTCTCCTTCTCCTTCTCCTTCTCCTTCTCCTTCTCCTTCTCCTTCTCCTTCTCCTTCTCCTTCTTCTTCTTCTTCTTCTTCTTCTTCTTCTTCTTCTTCTTCTTCTTCTTCTTCTTCTTCTTCTTCTTCTTCTTCTTCTTCTTCTTCTTCTTCTTCTTCTTCTTCTTCTTCTTCTTTTTCTTCTTCTTCTTCCTTCACGGGTTAGGCTTAAGCCTGTTCCGGTCTCACATTTCCTGAAGCCATCTCTTTAGGGGGCGTCCTATTGATCTTCGTCCTCTTGGTTTATAATTGAAGGCTTGTTTTGGTATTCTTTCTCTTGGCATGTGATTAAGGTGTTCGACCCATTTGTTTCTATATCTTTGGATATAGAAAGGAAAGAAACTTATATAAGTTTCTACAAAGTGATGGCAATCCCAATACTAAAATATGGAAGTGAGTGAGGCACGGATAATAAGGGAAAAGGAGAAGAGTAAAATACAAGTTGCTGAAATGAGATTCTCACGATCAATCAAAGGATGCACAAGAGAAGATCATATCAGGAATGAAATTATTAGAAAAGTATTAGAAGTACGACTGTTATTAGCATTTTTCCTTTAAACATAATTCATAATGCATTATCGCGTCTTATCAGGAACCAGTGCGGGCGCTGCGGAACCCTAGCACTCGTGGTACCTGTGACATTACCAGAAGAACCTCGGAACATTCGAGCCCCTCCCTGATTGGGAGCTGTTTGGATTGGGTTGGACTCCAGAGGGCAGTGGTTCCCATTACCCGAGGGAGATCGGGTACGTCTCCGGACGGGGTTGAGGGAAGCCATATATTCCCGCGTACTAGCCAGCATAGCTAGTAGAAGGTGTACTAGATCACCAGGCGGCCCTACCGAGGTTAATCGGTAGCCTTCCCCTTTGGGTTTGGCGCGCGTAAGTGGCGTATCCACTTCCATCCCATTTTGAGTCCACAGAATCAGGTGGGGGGGCCCTTGTTAGCCTCTAGGTCTTGCCCTATGGAGACCCACACGGAGGCGTCGGGCGCCCTTTCGGGACGTAAATGGAGTGTGTAGTGTTTAACGCCCGCTTTTACTGCATACGGCACCGCAGGCGATGACACTGATGGTACATGAGATGAAGATGGAGCAACGGTGGAATGAGATGGCGGGGGAAACCGGAGTTCCGGAGAAAAGCCGTCCCAGCGCCGTGTTTTCCAGCACAAATCTCATTTTGCGGTCGCCTGGGATCGAAACCGGGCCGCCTTGGTAGCAAGCGTACTGTCCTATAGAATATATTGCCCTCGTTCTTACGTTTCTGAAAATTTCTTTAGGTTTCGTAATCTTCTTACACAACTACACTTTCAGTTAGATAAATAGTAAAGGAACAGTTGCTTACAAACAAAACTCGCCACAGAATAACAAAACTGGGAAGTCATTAGTTCTAAGGATAGATAATAGAATAAAGAAGACGATATCCAAGCCAAAATACGCAGCAAATATTACTCTAAAAGCAAGCTCTTTCGTAGGCTCATAGATGAAACAGTTCTGGACTTATTCCACATTTTGCAAATAGATGCACAGTAAGCTGTCAGTATATCATTAAACTTCGTTTAAGTTCACTTATAATTATAGTAAATGACTATATACTATACCAAAATGTGCAGGAAAGTGTGAACTATTTAACTGAACAAAAACATTTTTTTTAATTTCTGCATACAGTCTTACCTTAAATAGCATTACCACATTTTTCTGTTGATGTTGGCAAAATGATATGGATTTGTGGATTTTCCTTTGCATCTCTGCATTATGTGGCATTTATATTTAGCTACCCAAATACTTCAATTCATATTGTGACTGTGGGTTCGTGAAATGAAAAGTCCAATTACACCACTCAACAATGTTCTTTATTTCCACCGACTTACAGTTTAACACTTGCCAATTACACAAAATTACTTGCTGCACACAATTACAATTTACCCGTTCGTCCGTTACAACTTCACTTGTACTCGCGATTACATAAACTCCGATACTCATACACAGTTCGTACAGTCTTCCGTTGCACAATCCTTTCGTTCATTAACACGTCACTGACTAACTCTTACACCAAGAACTGCGACTGTCTTCTCGCTCACACTCACTAACCAACTGATTGACCAACAACTGACTGACTAAACCCAAACCAACTCAACACAGCACAACAACTGACTAACTAACTCTGTCTGTCTGTAACTCTCTTTATATAGGAATATCCTGCTATTCTAGAAGTCTCTGGTGTTTACAAGATTGCTCTAGTAAACGAAAGATCGAGAAACAGGTGTAGAGAAAACAGGCGACCAGTCATGTTTTCCCCTAACCACAAGCCTGTTTCCACTACAAGACAAACGAGGAGAAGGTGTGGCTAACGCGGTCCTCCCCCCTGCCTTCCGTTCGCAGCTGGTACAGGGTGCTCCAGCGGTCCTGTTACACTGCTCCCTCCTCAAAGCTGTTCGCCCACGAACAGCCCCATCGTAGCGTGCGAGGCGGTCCAGGTGTACCACCAGCATCTGCCCGGAGTCTGAGCCAGAAGTAGCGCTGCCGTAGTTTGTGAATCATTCGGTTCGCTCCCAGGTGTCCTCCTGAAGTACCGGCGTGCACTTCCTCCAAGACTTCCGGGACCTTGCTCCGGGGAAGTACCAACTGTCCTCTCCGCGCCTTCCCATCGGGTGACTCCCATACCCGGAACAGCACGCCCTCTCTGGTCTTCAACGAGTCCCATTGGGCCCAGTGCGACTTGTAGGTGGCGCTCCTCGGTGCGATGTCCTCCCAGGTTGGCCTCGTCCCTGCGTCCACTTCCCTCAAGAGTGGCCCCAAGTCTGCGTCCGCCAGCTGCTCCCTCCTCAGGCCTGCGCTATCCCAGCCTTCAGCAGGCACTGCCACAACTACTCGGACTGCTGCGGCACGCTCCTTCTCTTCCACTCTTGTGCGCTCATGGCCGTCCTGGATCTGCGATAGGACACCTCCAATGCAATGGTCGCTGGCGCCGGTGTCCACAATGAAGGCGCCACCCGGTTGTGGGAAACCCAAAATTGAAGCACTGCACAGGGTCCCCTTCGGGTGCTGGAAAGCGTCTTCGGCGTCCTCCGTCCACACATAAGGCCGGTTTTCCTCCGTCAGGTGGGTGAGGGTTTTGCGATGTTGTCGGCCTTTTCCTCTAAATCATTAAGGCGGTCGTCTACTTGACCCTTCCGCTCGCCCAGCTCCGTCACGTCATCCCTCACGCCGGCCAACTGTTCTTCAAACTTGGCGGCGAGAGCCTCGTTCGCCACCTTCATATCGGTAGCCGGACCGTCATTCGCTGCTCTCATTTCCGTGGTTAACTCGGCCTTCACTTGTTCCATCTTCTCGGCGATGTTGTCCCTAGCCGTCCTGATTAGTTTCAGTTCCGCGGCCAGGTTATTTCTAGCCTCCAGCTTCTCTGTTAATTCGGCCTGCATTTCTTCCATCTTCCCGATTAGTTCGGCCTTCATTTCCATCATCTTCTCCAAAAAAATTTCCAATGCCGCGTCCATGGTTGTAATTTTCGGTGATGTTATCTTCCCGCTTCCTGACACCAGTGTGACTTTTTGTGTTTATCCCACTTCTGACGCCAGTGTGACTTTGTGTGTTCGTGAAATGAAAAGTCCAATTACACCACTCAACAATGTTCTTTATTTCCACCGACTTACAGTTTAACACTTGCCAATTACACAAAATTACTTGCTGCACACAATTACAATTTACCCGTTCGTCCGTTACAACTTCACTTGTACTCGCGATTACATAAACTCCGATACTCATACACAGTTCGTACAGTCTTCCGTTGCACAATCCTTTCGTTCATTAACACGTCACTGACTAACTCTTACACCAAGAACTGCGACTGTCTTCTCGCTCACACTCACTAACCAACTGATTGACCAACAACTGACTGACTAAACCCAAACCAACTCAACACAGCACAACAACTGACTAACTAACTCTGTCTGTCTGTAACTCTCTTTATATAGGAATATCCTGCTATTCTAGAAGTCTCTGGTGTTTACAAGATTGCTCTAGTAAACGAAAGATCGAGAAACAGGTGTAGAGAAAACAGGCGACCAGTCATGTTTTCCCCTAACCACAAGCCTGTCACCACTACAAGACAAACGAGGAGAAGGTGTGGCTAACGCGGTCCTCCCCCCTGCCTTCCGTTCGCAGCTGGTACAGGGTGCTCCAGCGGTCCTGTTACAATATCTAGAGGCTGTTGAAGAAAATGCCAACGTATTTTGCAATTTTAAATCAAAGTAATAATCAAACATGTGACAGATTTAAAAAAAAAATAGATAGTATCACAGAATCATGTAAATCTATCAACAATATTCATACTGCAGCACAGTTAAGCTAATGGTTCCTGGTGACCAGTACAATTACTGCGCAGGCAGTAGGGCGTATGGCGTCCATTCGACAGGTCAAAATGTTTCCCCAGTGAGCCATCCTCTGTGGCCTACGCCACTACTCTTTCCTTCCTCAATTTTCCTTGTACTTCAGATTTACAGCAAACTAAGCTTTGTTGTCATTTGCTGTTTGTATTATTGGCCAGGAAATAGGCCAGAAATAAAGCTGATTTAGGTGTAATTCCTAACCTTTGAACTGCTCATGTGAGGCAGTGTTAAGTTAAAGCAAGCGCGGAAATTCTGAATTCCTATAAATATACCGCACGTCTCTGTGATTTAAGCGCTCCATGTCAGAAAAAGGATGAGTTATAGCTGACATGTAAAGGTCAGGACGTCCATAAGAGACTAGAAGAAATGGAGGTTATTGAACGCCATTTTAGTTTACGCTTAGATAAATGTCAGAGGATTCCTACGGAATTTCTTATGAGCCTTTAAGCAGGCTATCCATATGGTGAACCTGTTCAGGTCAAAGGTCTTAGTTTGAAGGCTCACATATGCATTTTGCGGCAGTAATGATGGCAAGAACGGAACAAGTTAGAACGATATATCGGTTAGAGAAGCACTGAAGTTATGAGGGCAGGGGACCGAAGATAAGAGAAAAGAGGTAGAAGAATTGTACATAAATTGTGAAAATGAAAAGCGGGAAGGGGATGGAATAGCCTTAAAAATAGAAGAGAAAGAGGGAGTAGGATGAGGCTGTAGTCTGCTCTCTTTCAAATCCTATAGCGGGTGCTGAATTTGCGTGCGAAATTCAATTTGTTATAAAATTGCTGACTTAACCATTGCAATAAAGAAAGAAAGGACGAAAGAAAACGGGAGGGGGGAGGTACTTAAGCAGCCATTACGAATTACTTTGTTGGTAAAAGATAAATTTTTAATGAATAAAAATATGATTTATTTTTTCTAAATCTGTTTTTTAGGTACTGCCCGTTGCATGAATCTCAGGCATTGCAGGTTTCAACAGTCGTATTTGGGTTGCCTATTAGTACTGATAAGCATGCTAAACTAAAATTACATGATCACACTTAACAACTTATATTTTCTTATATTCTCCAATTAAAAGAAAAGTATGGATTTCTAACTATATTAACGTTTCACTAAAAAATTCACTTCGTTTCTGAATTTCTGTTCTCAAAAAGAAATTGAAATACTCAATTCTTAGATTGAAAGGTGGCACATGTATCTGCTTAATATGAAATGACCCTAATTCCAGTTGCTTTCCATTGCAGCTAAAAACGATCTAACAGAAGAAAACGGAAAGCAGTAATTTACAGGGCTCTGCCAAATTCTATCAAAACAAAGCCCTTAACTTATAACAAATAACCGACGTTAACAATTCCAGTTTCATTTGGCGGCAACGTCAAGTCAGAGGGAAGAGGTAAATGAGCGCTGCCCTAGAAGGAAACTCGCTTTGCAGAGCCCAAGCTCTAAATCAAAATGTACGCTATTATGAAACACAAATACAGTGTGTTTAGTTCCCACATGTAAAACACTTAACCTAATGTATTTAGATTATTTGAAAGTACGAGCAATAACCAAGCAAAGAAATTCTTCGCAGTAGACTTCCTTTAATCTGCACCCAAACCATATGTCAGTATGTAAACAACAGCGGTCAAGGGTCACTGGCGGCAGCTGCGGCCGAGACGAGTTGATCTGAAAAACGTTGAGGCCCTAGACGCTTTACAACGATCTGCATGTGTGGTTGAAATATTTTTGGCTATAATGCACTGTGCATGGAGATTATGTATTGGAAAATTGTATTATTATAAGGAAACAATGAACCCTCCCAGGTGACTTGGTCACTTTGACATATGAAACAGTACTCTCTGCTCCTGATAATCCATCATATGTCAAAAGTCAAATTAAAAAAAAAAAAATGTGTGAACAATATGTTATGTATGGACGAAATCTTATGTTTCCACATGTTAAAAAAAATGTTGTTTCCCTTGGAAAAAAAACTTCTATGTACGTATATCAGACAAACTTAAAATTGACCCTCCGTCAGTGGAAGTGTTTTGTTCCGGTAACAAAAGGCTAGCAGAGCAATAAATCTTCAGGGTTGCAAGTGCAGCATTATGGCAACATTCTGACAGGAGAAATCGGGTGAATCATAAAAGTATTAAGTAGGTTATTCATTAAAAAAGATACAATTCTCTCAGAACATCAATTTAAAATATACTTCCCGCAAAAATATACAAAGTGATTTCGGCGGTTATGGTAGGACAATAATAGAACAGCTACATCGCACTGCCATGTAAGCAGTGGTAGGGATGTTCGTAGACGCAATTAAAATAAAGATAGAAAACTGAATTTTAGTCAGTCGTTGTCTTATACGTGGGGGACAGACCACATCTGTTAGCGCGAGAAGTTCGCGCGGTTACACAGTCGCTGCCGTATACGTAAAGGGAGAGAACACGTCTGTTAGCGCGAAAATTTCGCGCGGAATTTTACTCAGCCGCTACCACATACGTGGAAGTGAAATCACGTACGTTAGCGCGGAATTATTAACAGTCGCTGCTGCATACGCGTAAGTCAAACCACATTTGTCAGCCCAAAAAGTTTGTGTGCGTGTATTTCGCGAGGTTTATAACTTACAACAAAGTTGCGCGGAATATCGTGGATATAATAAGTTTATTGTTATAGTGCGTGTGAGAATTGCGGAGCCTGATAAAGGAGAACACTTTTGGTGACGCGAGGTCCACATAAAGTTTGTAGTGAGAAAATTTGTAACCAAGAAAAATATAGGCAATTGCCATTGGACAAGAAAACAGTGTTTCCTTCTACGCCCAAGTGATCCACCCACACAACCCTGAAGCTCAAGAGCTCATTGCTTGCAACCTAATCCTAAACCCATACGATTTAGGAGAACTCCCAAAGCAGCCGCGGGCGTCTTCGTTCTCCCCATCATCGCAGAGGATGACGGAGGCGATTAACAGCGTCAGCAGGTAAGAGCGTCCCAGAGAACCAGGAGGCGCGAGGTAACCGCCTTCAGCGTCGTCGAGTGGATGACTTCAGCGATCAATCAAAGCACTATAGCGAATCATCGTCAAGGGAGCGTAACAACCACGCCAAACACTCCTTGCACATATAGGGCAACAAATAGGCAAATAGCATAATTCACGGCTTTGTGGGCCATTCTAAACCAAATATTTTCCCTTTTTTTAACGTTTTGAAGGATACAGAAGCGCACTTAAAGCCGTAGAAAACAGCAAGCAGCTGTAACAGGGCATGATATGGGATGAAAATGTAGTTTGAAATAGTCGGCATTTGGACAATAATCGCGAGGTAGCACTTGGTGTATAGTTGGGAGGTAATCTGAACGATCACCTAAAGCTTATTGGGCGGCACTGAATACTAGAAATCAATTTTTGGGCTGCAAACGCCAACAGACTACCCGAAATATTACCTGCGATTCACTATCTAAATTCAGTTAACAGTTGAACTTTGGATTCTTTCACCTTGTCCTTAAAGCTTATAAATTTCTATGCTAATAACCTTTTCCAAAACATATCATAAATACTTCCATTTCTTTTGTTCCTATTTTATTTCAGTGTATTCCTGGTGGTTGGTAATGCGCAGGCATTTCTTCTGCTGTTTCCACTCAATTACTCTATAGTTTCGTTCAAGGTTTGAAAATACACCAGATTCTAACTTTTGCGCACAGTATTGACATACACTCTGTAGTTCATTAGCTTTAGGGGGCACAGCTACCGGCAATTACGTTAGATTCCGTATTACATTTAAACCATTTTAATCTGTCTCCTTAATTATATTACCGAAATAACTTACACAAATCATCCCTAATGTTACCCCAACACAAATAAATTCATCAAATATGAGGGCTGTTCAATAAAAATGATAACAATTTTTTTTTCAACAACGTACCTTTACTCATCCTCATAATTTTGATGGTCCTACTCAAAATAGTCTCCCCTGAATGCGATGCACTTATCTCAACGTTTCTGCCATCTTCAAAGACATGCTAGAAAGCATTTTTGATAGATCTTTCAAAATCGTTTCCGCAGCCTTCACTACTGCTTCTGATTATGGATAATGCCTCCCACGAAGGTGTTTCTTCAAGTAGGGGAATAGAAAACGGTCACATGGGGCTAAATCCGGAGTATAAGGAGGGTGAAGGATGCACTTCACGTTGGTTTTTGCAAGATACTCAGCAACGACATTGCCAATATGCAGCCGCGCATTATCGTGGTGCAGCATCCAGCCTGCTTCATGGAAATGTGGTCTTTTGCGCCTGATATGGACCCCCAATGTTTTCAGGATATCCCTATGGTATTGTCCAGTTACTGATGTGTGTGCAGGTACAACATGCTGATAAACCATTCCATGAATATCAAAGCAAGAGATGACCATAACTTTCCCAGCAGAAACAACTACTTTTGCTTTTTTGGGGGTTGTTGATGAAGGAGGTTTCCACAATGAGCTTAGCTGTTTGCTCTCAGGATCAAAATGATGTAGCCAAGTGTGATCAGCAGTGATTACGTTTGATAGAAACTCCGGATCTTCCTATAACATCAACTTTAACTGCATGTTACCTCCATTGCAGCGGTAGGCGATAATGAACAAGTCTGAACTTGCCTGGTTCTCACAGGCGGGAAACAAGGGTAATAAAAATGAAACTACTACTGCGTGTTTGTTGCACATTAAGCTAACAGAATATAATAAGATTGAATTTTAGTGCAAAAAGTTAGGACCGTAAAAATATTATAATCATTCTTTATGAACAGCACTCGTACATGCATGAAAAGGACCAATATATTGAAAATGAAAAGAATTGTGGGGAAAAACAGAAATGAGAGATTAATCATTTCTTAAGTAGCGTATATCAGAGGCTAAATGTTTTTAAAAATATGTAACGTGACTTTTAAACAACCATGCCAGGGGTTTAGTTTTCTTTAGTAGATTTTAAACAAAGAAAGCCGGAATGCAGCTAAGTGATTTCGAAATTAGCTGTAATCTACCTAACATACAACTGACTCTGCCTGATGATGCAGCTAAAACAAAAGAACCGCAGTTTACATTAAGAAACTGGAATGTTTGGAATTTATCTCGGTGTATGTAAAACTCTTGTAGTTTAGGCAATTGTAATTTTTCAAGACCATATTGATCTTGTCAGCTTAGTAAAAGGGTTCCTTAATAACAATTTATATATTGCATACATGTGAGTTTCTCTACTACTCTAAACATTGTTCTTATAGAAGCTTACGCTTATATGTCATTTTTTTTAATTCCCAACCAATTTTAAGTCACATTTACCTACACATTTCGTTGTAACATACAGAAGGTAAAAGATAGTCAGATCAATGCGACAAAACAGTGTAATGATACAAATAGGTTTTTGTCACTCACAGAGGCAAGTTGAAAATGATAATTCACTGAAAATAATTTACATCCATTCCAGATAATTAGCTGGGTTATGCATAAAATTGTGACTTTGTGGTTTCACAGAATTTAAAGTCTTGATTGCAGAAACTTAAAATGCTCTTTATTGCAGTAAAAAGACGCTTTGTACACCCCTTACAGCCACGAAATGAGGTAACATACACAACAACAATGTTCAAGGTGTCTCGTTGTTTCACCCACGTAAACAAATGAAAGAAATTACTGCGGCACACTGAACACACGCAATTATCCACTGCAACTTGCAGCCCACCTTGGTAGCGTAGATGGTAGGTAGCTTGTTTGCCTCACGTTCAAGAGGTCCCTAGTTCGAGTCAGGGTGAGTTACCTGGATAAGTTTTTTTCCGGGATTTTTCCTTGTCGTTCAAGACGAATGACAGATAACTCTAAGCTCCATGGACCCTGGACTCATTTGAGCATCATTTCACCTAATTCATTCACTGTCCGATATGACTTAACGTTGCAACTTGCAACTGACTTTCAACTCTTTAACACTTGCGGCTTTTATACCCCCAGTCATTGCCGCTGACGTTTCAAGCCCTTTCACGGCGGCAAGAGAAAGAGAACAATCTAGACATCTCTAGGTCTCTTGTTCCCTCTGTTTCTTTCTCTCTCGGCAAGCGTCCAGCGCGCGCATAACTATCTGTCGCTTTCTTTGCTGCCCACGCGTGACCGGCACTGCCTTGCGGCCGCGGCACCAACCAACAATGCGATCGACGACAATATTTTATTTATGCGCTTATCTTAATGTAAATTTAACAATTCTCTTGGAATATATTAAGATACATGGTAATGATAAATATGGGAGTATTTTGCATCGCCGAACAAGCGATTCCACGAGAACAGCCAATATGTGACTTAGTCACGTGACAAAAGACACAAGACAGAGTTATATTGAGTGGACCTTAGGCCTACGGCAGCCAACCATTACAACATGTATGAAAATCAATTTATATGAAACTGAATGCAGGGATAGCAGTTTTACAGCTAAATAAACTTTATCGATATTCAACCCTCTCTTTTTTTTTTCTTTGTACATCATCATCATTCCAGTTTCCATCGTAAGGTATGTTCAGAAGTAGCGTATTTTGGCGTGAACAACTTATTTTCTGTGTTTACTTATTATTTGAAGGAAGTCAAGGACACATAAACAGTGATATTTGGATACTGCTTCTATGGTTGTTTCAACTTAATTTTTATAGCCTCTGAACAGAAAACATAATATGCCTTTGTTGTAGTGAAGGTGTGGTGTATTAAGTTAAAAAATGATAGCAATGTACAATTAGAAAACTGATGCTCGAAGCTGTTTTAGTTGTCTGTGATTGAGGTATTACCTAAGTGTAAATGCGCAATGTTTTTAAACCATTTCTCAATGTCTATTAAAATTTTTCTCAAAAATAGGTTGCATTAAAATAGTATCTTTGAAAATATTTACATGATAAAAGAAATTTTATGCATATCTTGAAATTTCTGGGAAAGTTCTCAGAATGATTTTTGTGTGACTAGTAAAGCGTAAGAGAGGCAAAAAGGTACTGCAGAAAGATGCAGATCTCATTAAAAGACTAACTCAAGTCAAATATATATTTTTGTGGATTAATCATTTTCACGATATTTCTTGTTATTTGTTTGGACTTTCCAACACAAAATGTAGGAGGAATGTGCGTTTTTTTCATACATATACTGCACACGGACTGTAGGTACTGAATCTCACAACGAGAAGAAATAAAACAGTTGCGTTATAGTACACTTGAGTGCAGAGGTTCTACACCAATTGGTCCAGGACTCGGAGGTCCAAAGACCCTGGTCTCCTTCAACCAGGGAGTTACCGAGCTGTCCCAACAGGACGCCCGTCGTCCTCCGTGGGGCTTTCCATAGGGCAAAACCTAGAAGCTAACAAGCCCCCTCCACCATCTGGCCCTATAGACTCAAGACGTGATGGAAGTGGATATTCCACTTAGGCGCAAAAGCCCAAAAGGGGATGGCTACCGATATGACCTCGGTGGGGCCGCCTGGCGATCTAGCACACCTTCTACTAGCTCTGCAGGCTAGTACCCAGGAATATTAATGGCTTCCCTCACCCTGTCCGGAGACGTACGGGTACGTACTGTCCCCTCGAGGCCAACCCAATCTGAACAACTCCCTCAGGGAGGGGCTCGAATGTTCGGCCCGAGGTTCCTCTAGTAACGTCATAGGTAGCACGGGTGCTAAGGGTCCACAGCGCCCGCACCATGGCAGCTGAAGGGGACGGATCCCCTCACCTACGGGATGCGTTACACTACACCTCGAACTTTTTTGTAATTTACGTCCTCCAACGTTAAGTCATATCGGACGATGAATGAAATGGGTGAAATTATGCTCAAATGAGCCCGGAGTCCATAGAGCTTAGAGTTACCCGACATTCGTCTTTCAGGGTAAGGGAAAACCCCGGAAAAAGCCTTATCCAGATAACTCACCCTGACCGAGATTCAAACTTGGGACCTCTTGAACGTGAGGCTAACATACTACCCCCACGTTACCGAGGCGGGCACACCTCGACCTTGTAACTAACTATACACTTGCAAGGCAATGCTTCACTTGAATACTACGTTATGTTATTTTTTACGTTTGCCTCTAGTGACCATTGTTTGCACATTTAATGGCCGTGCGGTGTACTGACGTCATCCATACTCTGCGTTGAGCTCGCGAGCGCACATCGATCCGGCCTTTATCTAACACTTATACTTTTCTCAAATTGGAAGTCATTCCTTTTATGTGTTCTGGAAATGAAAAATGGTAATAGAATTTCAAATCCATTCACATACGATTAACGCTGTAAAGATATGACTATAGTTAAACTTACTGTGTATTCTATTCTCACTGAACCTATAAGGAAAGGTGGGTAAAACGATTTCTGCACATGTCTATATGAAGGAGACAGAACAGAAGTGTTTTTAAGAATTGTTTATATCACGGTGAATGGAGAAAGATATCTGGAATCTAGAAATCTTGAATAGACAGCACATTTATTGGGTACAGACTGTGACATCACGGCAGAGCGAGCACGGTAAAGAAATTGTACATCCATTCTGAACCCGCACCTGGTTCAATTTCCTTTCGCAATGTGTTGAGCATAAAAGTTTGCCCCTGAATTTATTTTACAAGACGGCGCCCGAAAAATCACTACATTAGTAACATGTACCTAAAATATTTTCTCACAATTCACAGAATAGGCTGACATTCCCCCACGGATTGGGGTTGTCGAACTCAAAAAATAGACTGAAAAAAATACGAGGTTAAAAATGCTTCATTTCCGTCTTGTGACAACTTGTAATCATTCTACTCAGCGATAGCAGTCGTACACCAACTCCTGCCTTTCTTGACAGTGGCAAATGGGTGCTTTTTAACCTCCAGCGTCTTATCTCCGTGACCAGGCTCTCTTCCTCGTAAGTGTTGAGGGAGGGAACGACAGTCAAGTCGGCTTAAGGGGGCTGTTAACTCACATTATTTATGCACGTATTTGCTCAGGTACAACCTGCCATATATCCAGCATTTTGTTTTCCAAAAGGTTTAGCTCATATTCCTAACAAAGACATTAATATAATGAAAAGCTGGTCTAAGTATCTAAGTACGGTACACGATATGAGATTGTGATAATATTAAACAGCATTAATGAAGGAAAAACTGAACTTAAAAATAGGTAAAGCAATTTAAGACTTAGCATTAAAATGTAATGAAACCATGTATACATTCAATTGCATCCTAAATTTCCTTACTTTTGGGACATGAATTTGTGTCTATTCGTCGTTAATTTATCTTCATCTTCATTAGCCCCTCGGGTGCAATTTGGGACAGGATTTCTATGTTTGACGCACGATTCTTTCTCTTCTCGTGTGAGTTTTTGCGGCTATCTATTTCCTCTGGTCACCAATTGTATCATATTATTCTAAATAAGAGTCATGAGACATCTGTGTTTCAAGGCGTGGTTCGGAATAAAGAAGTCAAATTCTGTAATTAGTTATATTTATACAGATTCAAATTATAACTTAAAATGTTCCTGATTTAGCACCAGTATTCATCACACTCCACCATTACCCAAAAATCTCTTTTAAAACGAGATTGTTGATTTATCTCTTACTATTCAAAACTTTTATCTTCTCCACGCCATGAAGCCAGATTATTGATTTATCGTAACTTAACAAGACTGAAGAACATATTTCCCCCCTAAAGATCATTGACTTATGGTGACTATCGTTACTTCTACTTAATTTTGTGATTGGCCGATCCAATGGCACATCACCACATTACGCCATATTACGTCATATAATTATTATTTCGGCCAATCACACAATTACATACATTTTTACATATTTAAATTGTTAAATATATTTACATAATCAGAATTTATAAATTTATAATTTTTTCATACTTCAAACATAACCCAAAAGTCCTGTTACACTTTTATAATTTTTCCCAGACGAAGAGTTCTGCTGGAGATACAAGTAAGGTATTTTTCTTTCAGCTAATGATCAATGGACTACTAATGCTCTGAAACTGATGCAACTTTCATTTCTTTATGTTGTTGACTGCAATTTCTAGGTACTACAATCTTAATATGTGACATTTTATGATAGACGGTACATATTAACTCTAGGGTATCTACCAGGACACAGAGTGAAGACTGATCCCCCCGCCCTCTGACCACCAGGAAGTTACCGAGCTGTCTCAAAAGGGCGCCGGGCGCCTCCGGAGGCCTTCTATAGGGCAAGACCTAGAAAATAACAAGCCCCTCCCCTATCAGGTCCTATGGACTCAAGACGGGATGGAAGTGGATACGACACTTAGCGCACCAATCCCAAAGGGAAAGGCTACCGATATGACCTCGGTCGGGCAGCGTGGTGATCTAACACATCTACTAGCTATGCTGGCAAGTACGCAGGAATATATGGCTTCCGTCAACCCTGTCCGCAGACATACTTGATCTCCCACGGGTATCGGGAACCACTGCCGCCTCGAGTCCAACGCGATCCGAACAACTCCCATTCAAGGAGGGACGCGAATGTTCGGCCCGAGGTTCCTCTAGTGACGTCAGAGGTACCACGAGTGTTAGGGGTCCGCAGCGCCCGCACCACGGCAGCTGAAGGTGACAGATCCCCTCCCCTACGGGGATGATAGTAAGGACAATTACGACCGATGGCCGAACCATATTCGGAAGAAATCAGTTATTTTATTAATCATGTAGGGGAAGGTAATGCAGCATCGGCCGGGTTTTGTAACTGTGGTGGTTAATCGGAATATTACTATACTATCTTACCTCAAGACATGTTCCGTAGATAGTATAAACTAATGACGTTTTTTTATAGTGCTTTATTATATCGAAAGTAAAAAAGCTAGAATTATAAGGCTTGTAGAAAGTGTCTTGCAGTATCGGCGTCTACCCTTTCTGTTACAAGATAGTGATATATTGCACTGCCACATGTGGATCAACAGTGGAATACGAAAGCATTGGAACTTATTGTCACTACTTCTGCTCAGTTCACAAATGTTTAGCTCCCTGATTTACAGAGATCGCAAATATAGCGCTACTAAAGGCCTCAGAATATCTTCCGTGAGCTGTGAGATACACTAACGACCATCAAACACTCAGAGCAGACAAAGAACTGAAGATATCCCATTATAGCACACGTGGATGCACAAGCTTGCTACTGCGTACTGGAAACTTTGCCACATGAAGGCGAAAAGGAAAATCACAGTAGTGGCCGGTAGTGCATGCCGGCCGATCCTGCACGACTCTCCCCTATATGATTTCTGGCTGCCGGCTGGGGGACCGGCGTTCGATTCCCGGCAGTGGTGAGGATTTTTCTCCAACCAAGATGATTCCCCATCTTCTCCAGAGTCTGGAAGTATGAATGTATACGTAATCTAATGATACAACCCAACGATTACGAGTTAACACCATCGATATGTTCTTAAGCAGAACGGCCGCCGATATGACCACTGCAGTTAAAGATGGGGTATAAAAATGGAACAAACAATGTATACGCTTTATTTTCATCTTGTCTAGAACAGAATTTATGAATATAAGATAGCGTCAACTAATGTACATTTCAGTCAGTCCATGACGTTTATGGAAGCACTAACTACCAGAGACAACCAGAGACAACCAGTTTCGAAGATAAGTTCCCGAGTTGTAGATACACAGGATTCACTTCTAAAAGGTCAGACCACGCTTCGCCACTGCAGGGACCGCTGCTTCTCAATGAAGTAGTTTCTCAATTGACTCCTCAGGGACCTAAAGAGAAAGAGGTCACGCGGACAGGTCTCCGCTGGTACTGGAATCGAACCTAGGTCTCCCCGTTGATGAATTTAGAACCACCATCGCTTTAAGTTAATAAGACCATTGAGTTAAAATAAGCTACATTGATAATACTCCCCCAGCTTAAAGGTACCCATGAAGGAATTTCCTCACAATTGGGTGTGTACTTTTCTTAATAGGATTGCAACATTTTCGAAACGAATCATTCAAGAGGTCCCGAGTTCGAATCTCGGTTAGGGTGAGTTACCTGGACATAATAAAATAAACTAAATGAATAACATACAGTTAAACCTGTAGAAAAATATATAAATATATTTAAATTTCTTCAAATGTATCAGGGGAAATTGGTTTATTTAATAGAATAGTAGGTTGAATATGGATAGCAATATTATTTCTTATATTGATTTCATTTAATTATCGTGCGATTCGATTTAATCTGAAATCAATAAGATTGTTTCATATTTATACAGATGATAATAAATTTAAATTAAACAAATTTTAAATTATTGTATAATTTATGGATTTAACTAATTTTGATAAGGTTTTTTCCGGGATTTTCTCTTATTCTGTTAGACGAATGTCAGGTAACCCTGAGCTATATGGACCCCGAACTCATTTGAGCATCATTTCATCCATTCCATTCATCGTCCGATATGACGCAACGTTGGAGGACGTAAAAAAGAAGATGAAGAAGAAGAAGAAGAAGAAGAAGAAGAAGAAGAAGAAGAAGAAGAAGAAGAAGAAGAAGAAGAAGGAGAAGAAGAAGAAGAAGAAGAAGAAGAAGAAGAAGAAGAAGAAGAAGAAGAAGAAGAAGAAGAAGAAGAAGAGAGAAACGAATCACAATACAAACTGATATACAGAACAATTACATTTTATGTAATTGATATATGTACGCCTAATGTACATGCTGGATGATTACGTTCTCTTAAGTGTGAAACAGGTTATGGTGATTGTTTTCAAGTTAATACACTAAAGTCGCTAACAAGAACGTCAGCGGCAAACTAACCTCTTAAAGGAACTTGATTATCAACAGAGTATCCCTTTACAAAGCCCGCTAATGTGAAACACGAAACGCCAAGAAGCACAGGAAGGAGTAAGCGGTTCAAGTGGTCTTTAAGTTTTGCTTCTTAACGGAGCTGAAAGGTCATTTGAGCACTCGCTCGTGCTCACTCACACACAAACACACACACGCACACTTGGGTAAAAACGTTTCCAAGTACAAACGGGCGATTTACCTGTACTCCTCATTCCCCTTGTCCTGTTGCGACCGGAAGATTTTGACGAGGGGTCTACCAACCTAAAGAGGCTTAACTGGCATTAGGCAAAGTGAGGTAGGGTATAAAGGTCAATTTCCCTCTCACACCTCCCCCCTCCTTTGTGCTCTGTGGCTGAAGTCTGCGATAAACCCAACGCAAAGGGATGTGGTTACAATGCTTTACAAATTTCACTCTTTGAATAATAACAAGGTACTACAAGAGGTCAATATTGGGTAGTAACAAGGCTCGGGCATATTTTAACAGCGCCCTTAGTGAAACAGCTGGAAGAGCATTCTTTAGGCTTGATATTCATGTTTCAAGTGTTCGTCTTTGGTGTTCTACGTTACTGTCACCACCATTTTCTTTATATTTATCCCAACCCATGCAGCATTAACGTTTTATGAATCTCAGAGTCTGCTAATTATCATAGATTACGTTTTACTGTTCTCTGAAGTTTCGGTGGAGGACACTTCCAAAATTTTCTCTAAGATGTAAATAGTGTAGTGTAATCTCCCAATTGTTTATTATACTGTCCCAAAGTTGCACATGTGTCCTATTATTGGTTCAGGTTTATATGGATCGCACTTTATTTGACATACAAAGGTCATGGCTGTTTTATATTTGTGCCATGTCAATTTTAGATGTGTTTCAATTGGTAATTTCATACATAATTTTGATTATCATTACTGATTGAACATATAATTTATTGTAGTCTCCACTTGTCTGCCTGTTTGAGGTCTTACGTTTATTGCGCCAAGTTCCATTAATAAATAAACTGTGGTCCAGGTTTATTTACAATTTTGTAACATGCTGTCAGAAAGAAACTTATAAATGAAGTTTAAAGTTGTGGCAGTCGGGGTGTCGGGGTGAGTATTGGCACGCAGTTCAGCTCAATTATTTGGCAGGAGCTTGACTCCCAGGGTTGTCAGCATAGCTAACAAAATTTGAAGAATATCGATGTCCTCGGCTGCTCGGAGTTGTCCTAATATTTATAAATATAGGATTTTGACAAGGATCTCTTGATACAGGGCGTTCTGGGTGGATCAATCAGGGTACCTGGAAAGAAACACAGGTTAATTCTCTTATGACGATCGATTGTATTTCACTTACTCTCGAAATACATGCCTAAGCGAACTCTGAATGGTAGGTTTCGCGTTTGCGTGGTAGCACTCCCGTGTATATAACACGAGTCTTCGGATTAGCAGCCCGCTACTAATTAGCTTTAATCGAACGCGATTTCTGTAACTTGCTTGCCCGTTCCTTAGAGAACGCGATATCTGACTTCGTGCTCGTTAGCACGACAATCTCGGTCGACTCCAAGCCACCGACTGACTTTAGACATCTATTTGTTCCCGGCTAGGCCATATGACACTTCGCTTCCCCCTTCAGCTCATTATTTTTAATTAGTTGGTCGGTAGAAAACATATGGAGTCCTAGTTACGAGAATCTACCTTTAGACCACCTAAGACACCTCCTTCCTGTCAAACGATGTTTGAAACTAACGCCAGCTGTGACCCATCAAATTTATGGCTGCGGTCAGTTTTCTTAGGGGAGGAAAAATCCTTACCGTTCAGAGCTCGTAACAATCTTGACATTTTACACAAAATATTTCTTTCAGTACACGTATATATATTCCTTTAACATTCAATTAATCTACTCGAGGAAGAGAGTACCGTTTCAAAGTGCAACCTTCGCTAAGTTGTATCGGAACCAACAGATGTTACACATTTTTGGCTTTAAGTCGGATACTGAAAAGAAAGAAAACATTAATTTTCTCCAAAATTCGCAGAGGCATTGCCTTAATCTTCAGTAAGTGTTAAATAATTATTGCCCTAAAACAGGCGCTTTTGTCATGCTAGGGCTTATCAGTGGATGAATGTGAGTGCAAGCAAGTGAAGTATTAATAGAGTTATGTAAATAACGTGTATGGTTTTTCAGAGTTACATTGTCCACTTTCCCTAAGGAATACATTCCCTTTCAAGACTTCACATGCATCGACGCTGACCTGAGGCGGAAAATGCGTACGCCCTCTATGAAGCTCTGAAAGGATCGGCAGCTGCAAGGAGCATTCTCGAGGAGCAAGCTAAAGGGCTTTCCGTGCGCTGCTCCCCTCGGAAATTAAAACGGAACCCTAAGCTGTCTCTCTTCGCTCAGCGCCACAAACTTTTAATACACCGCTGCAACTTTAAAATACAAATATTCAACCAGGGAAAAAGATTAAACTTAAAGGAGTTTATGAGGATGGCGGGGGCGGAAGAGGATACTGAATTGTTTAGCCTCAAACTTTCCCCACTCGAGAAAGCACAAAAGCAGATGAAAAGGACGTTTTGCGGAAAGGCAAATTAAAATTGGGGACTTCTCGGGCTCCCGCTATTTGTAGTCAAGTTTCAAACGACTGACATGTTAAATCAATCAAACTTTACTGGGACCGTAGTCCAAATTACATTGGTACAATAAACAATATGCAGTTAACGTTAGTCTACGAATTTTAACAAACCTAAGTTTTATATACATACTGGCAATAGCGGAGTTAAAGCAGAAGAGATAGGCTGCATTATTGCACCTAGTGCAAGTCTGTTCAGTCTCTGGAAATTTCACAACGACCTAGAACCATTTACGTGAAGAGAGGCTACAATCTTTAAGTCTGATGAACTCATTTCTAATATAGTAAATTTAATATATGGAATGGTGAGCATATGTTGCTTTTATATACCGTTTTTCTTTCAAAAAGGGCGTCGAAAAGAAAAAATATGACAACTAAATACCCTCTTTCCCCTTATTCACTGATACCTTTCTAATTCGTAGTGAACTGGTTGCACCAATAAACTTTCGTTACTTATAGTTATTGATCATTTAACCCGTTTAGGAAAGTTACTATTGCCTGGAAAGGTAGAGTCACGTGAAAAATGCAATGCCATAGCCGGGATTTGAAGCACGGATCTTCCGGACACCATCCGGCTGCACTTAACCATCTAACATGCCTTACATACTAGCACGACATTAAACTCTCTAACTCTTTAATGTCGTGCTGGCATGTTGGCCATCGTAGCTCAATGTTTAAAAGCAACCGGACGGAGGCTGGAAGATCCGTAGTTCAAGTTCCAGGTAGGGCTTGAATTTTTGAGTCTGACTTCATCTTTGCATACGTTGGCCTACATACGGCTAGTGTGAAAGAACAATCAATTTACATTACTGCTGTCTATTTATAATACAAAACAGGCTAATGTTAAAATATAACAAAGCAAATCATTTTAAAATATAAGCATGTCGCAGGAGTACGACAGCACAATTAAATTTGATTGGTCGGAACATTACAAGTGGGCATTACGGTTCGCACTATGCATCGGAGATCATCTGCCTCCTTAGGTGAAATATGCTTTCCTGACATTTGCCTATGCTGTATTATGTGGACGCAGAAAGTAAGAAAAATGTAGACCCTGTTTGACATGTGCTCTGGCATAGTGAGAAAGAAAATCGTCCTGATAAAAATGCAGCCCTAGCTACCAATTCGCTTAGCTTGTCAAAACTCCTCAGTTGTTTCCATCGTTGTTCGTTCCTGGAAAATTTCAAATGTTCATATTTAGTATGGTAGTTCGACACTATTTCATCCCACACAAGTATGTTCCATCACGAACTAGGACTGTTACCTCTTCACGACTACATTCGCAGGATCGCTCGTCGTTTCTTTTCCACACTGCAAGAAGTTCCAGGAGCTGTGTATTATAACATCGGCGTCCGCGCGCGCCAGCCCTCACGCTTGAAGAGGAGACTACCACAGGACCTGCTTCTAAGTGATACATCTGATTCGAGTGATTCTAGTGCTTGATGTGTGTCTTACATCTTCAATATTTACATAATTTCTCAGAAAGTATTATTGGAGTTCTAACTTAATGTAGTTAGGGGGCGGCCTGCTAGCCTACCCCTGAGTGTTATTGTTCTTATTGTACTGTTACCTTCTTTTCACTCTGATCTGTAAAGCACTGTACTGCTGATCGATCAATAAAAAATTATATTTTTTTTAATTTACGTCCTCCAACGTCGACATTCGTCTTTCAGGATAGCGGAAAACCCCGGAAAAACCTTATCCAGGTGACTCACCCTGACCGAGGTTCGAACTCGGGAGCGGTTGAACGTGAAGCAGACACGCTACCATCTACGCCACCGAGGCTGGGAAGTATGTTCAGTCTTACGAAATTAGTCCATTTTAATTCCTCAAATAAGCATCAGTCTAAGTGAATAATACTCGAGTTTACATAGGCTCTTCAACTGATGAGGTTATTAATTTATTATCCAGAGAAAAGCATCGTAAAACTACATTTAATGTGATATAACATTTCTAAGTATGATACTGCGACATTTAATGCAAGAGATGTTTATGCCACTCTCTAACAATATTTACACTGTCTCAAAGCAAGGAAATAAGGGAAAATTAAGTACGCGCTAAGTAGTGTAGTGTATGTTATTCAAGATCTCCATTTTGCAAGAATCCGACAGAAATCATTTCAGGCAGTTCCCCCATTACAAAATGTACTTTGCGTGGAAGCTGTTCGAAAATTTTATTTTTGACCAAAATTGCTGTAATTATTTTGATTAAAATGCGACATATTTATGATACTTTCATCACCAATTAAATGCATATCTTCAATTTTCTGGAAAAGCCTATGATGTCCTCATTTTGGATGGCTTTAGCATCGCGGTAGACCGAGAAAGAAGGGCAAAATGTTGCTGCACACAAAATTCAAATCTCATTAAACGTCATAATTTATGTCGAATACATCATTTAATGGAGTTAACTATTTTCCTGTATTTTCCTTCTGAGTATGCGAAGAGAATGAAAATCTAAATACCTACCAGCTCTTGAAATAATTAATTATCTCTTAAATATGCAGTGAAATCATTTCTACAAAGGTTTACCTCCACTATCGTAATGTAGATTGAAGATAATCATTTGTAAGAATAGTTTGTGAGCAGAGAAAGTAATGGAACGCAGTATATCAGGTTTTTCTAATAATATTTATGCCGCTTACCGATACGAATTGTTTCAGGGCCGCATAGAAACACAATGTGTTTTAACTTCGTAAATCTGGAACGTGCGTGCAGCACGTCCAAACAAACAAGACAGATATCTGCATCACGCGCATACAAAACCGCTAACAAACGCACTCGGAGGGTAAAACGTTTTGACTATTCTGTCCACTCCCTAGCGCCTGTCCATTCCCACGCGCCAATACAAACAGCGGCCAAGGGGAGGGACCAGCAATTTGGATTGTTGTTCGATTCAGCTGAGTGATGTAGTTCTCTCCCCTCCTGGAGTAACAAATCAACTCTTCAACGCAATCTCCCGGCTACAAATTGCATAAACTTCATGTGCCAGCTCGTCTTAGCAAAGTTCTCACACCCTCGGTCGTTCTCTTTCACAATTTCCACCCTCGCAACCATCATCCCCCAATCTATAGTTCACCTCTCGCGCGGCAATCCGGCAAATAAGCCCGTTTGGCACGTATTGCTAACCCGGCAAGGTCCCTTACCCATCCCATTTCGGGGTGAATATAAACAAACACCTCGAAACAACAGCCGCGCAGGCGCAAAAGAGAGGAAACTACGTCAGGTTTAATGGCTTTCCTTTCCGCAAATACCCTCCCCTGTGCAAGCACCCAGACTCTGTAAAATAAATCTTAATTTCCAGGCCATTACCGCATGTCGCTTGATTTAGGGCCCCTCAGTTGAGTTTCAAAGTGGATAAGCTGAGGAACGGGAGGGATGGAAGGACAACTTGAAAGGGATGGCATTGCTGCCCTCTGTGTAGCGATACCAGCGAATCCATTCTCTGCGTGAACCTGTACACCATCCGCTAATATTCCTAGGTAAGGAAAAACGCCAGCGGCAACCAAAATAAACTTTCATTTATAGTAAAGAAGCTCATAGAAACAGAGTTCCTCTGACCCGGTAAGCAGTATTTAGTACCCAGTGTTGTAGAAGCCAGTGCCGTGCATTCTGATTAAACGCAATGTTATCCTTCAGAAGAATAAAACAACTATACGTAGTCCTCTTTTTCTCTAAAGAAAATACTTGTCTTACTACGGCACATTAAGTTCCCTCTTAGTGGTAATCACATAATAATCCTATTGTTCTAGTTGAGAACACCCTAAGAGATAGCTTACATTCACATACTATAATTTTTTACGTGAATATCTAACAATATAGCAGAAAAATTCCATTAAGGTGCTACCAAAATGTATATATTCAACACGCCATAAAATAATTTACACAACCTTTCTCATTTAAACTGTTCACCAAAGTTACTAGTACTTATAATCATCGCATGGTCGATTATTTTAAGAATTACTTGCACTGCTGAACGCCTTTCCAGATCTCGCAATATAAATCAGCAAATAAGCCTTTGATCTCTAATTTGGAAACAAATTCGTGATTTATATGGTTCATTAGTACATGAAGGTTTTTTTTCCATACATGATACATAAAACAAAACAAAAGTTTAACGCCCCATTTACACGAAGGTTTAAGAATCGCTGTAATAAAAGTATTTTGACTGAAATTCCAGTTTTAAATTATACTTCTTAAAAATGATTTGGAAGTATAGCACAAATATATTTAAGACTGCTAAAGAAATCAATGGGTAGTGTAAGGATTAGCTGACAGATTTCAACTTAGTAGGCCTTGTTAACAAGTAAAAAACAGAAAAAAACTTTTTTTCTTCCATTTATACCCCGCCTTTAACTGCAATGGTGATATCGGCGGCCGTTCTCCTTTGAAACTCGTATTCGTTGAGTTTTAATCATTGGATCACGCACACATTCGTACTCTCATTCATACTTCCAGACTCTGGGAACAATGGGAAACCATCTTGGTTGAAGAAACATCCCCACTCCCAGTTGGGAATCGAACCCGGGACCACTTGCATGGCAGACAGGTGCTCCACCGACTGAGCTATTAATACTGTTAAGTTCATTTTCTCCAAAATTAGAATACTGTTGCAAGGAGGAAATATAATTGTCCATTTGCTTTCAATTATAGTGAAGACAGTCGATAATGTAAAATATGATTTGAAGCTTTCCTGACGACGTATATGTTCTAAACGTTCTCGGGCTTCGAACCAGGTATAGTGATGTAGAGCTATCGACGTTTCGGGAGTATACATCGCTCCCATCATCAGTGTGCTACCATTTATTTATACCACATCATTAGATCAGAACATCATTAGAACATCACTATTAGATGTTCAAGTTTAGTGTTCATTCTCATTTTCATATTAAAATCCCAAATCTATTGTAAACCCGGAATGTTTATTTCAGTTTATAAACAAAACAGCGCTACTGGACTACCATTGCAAGTAGGTGTCAAAACTTCAAGCCAATGATAGTGTATGTGAATGCATTAACTACGAAATGTATTCACGACACGTTGGCTATCGTTTCTGCGTTTATCGGTAATGCATTCCAAATTAATACAGTTTCAGTTTTGTTGTCCACAATGTCAATGAGATAAGTGACAGAGCAATTAGTTTGTGAATTACTACCACATCTGTAAGAAGTCCTTGATAGAGTGCGTTTCATACCCAGATTGCATGCTCGTAGTCACTTCAAGTTCTAGGTATATGTGGCATAAATTATATATATTGGAATTAAAATAATGGTTGGTAAACAAGCTTCAGAATATTATGATATTATGAAAATAACACAAAATTCACATGTGATTCTGTGAATATCCAACATCTTAAGGCGCCATTGTCATAAAGGCTATCAACTCGTCTAATATCACTATTTTCTATGACTGAACTTTTGTCTCCAAATATGTATCTCTCGTACCTGGCAGATACAAAAGTCAATTTATTTTTAACAAAGCGCTATCTGTTAGAATTTTACAGCACCACCAACTACCGTTTTAATTCCACTGAAGTTTCTACGTGAATATAAAAAGATCATTGAAACATATGTTATGTAATGACATTGAAGAATTTAGTAGAACTTTTGTCAGCTATATCGCGGGGATTCGAGATTAATTGCATGTTCTCCTTATTTTTCTGGAGTGTTGGGTGACGAAGATGGGTTTTAAACACATTTGTTTCCCACTGCCCATTTTTCTTTTGCTAACGTTTCGTTGGTACCTACAATATATGTATTTAGTTAGTTTCATGAGTTTTACCATTTGAACAATATATTTTGGACACCTGCTTTTTTAAGATATTTTAAGATATTTTTAAGTTATTAATGCTTAAAATCTTAGCCATACATTTGCCAAAATCTAATCACGAACATATATAATAGTAACATCTTATTCGTAAATTTGTATCTTATGTGAACTTTCTTTTTCTGATTTATGAATACTTGACCGATATTATATTTATTTGATTAACGATTTATATGATTAAAAATTAATTAATTATTTGTGTAAAAGATTTATGTCAGAGTTTCAACTACTTGATTATGACGTGTAGGAGTAGAATTATTACATATTCTAGATCAGGTATAACAAATTTTGTGTCAAATGAAAAACGTATTAATTTAATATCTGTGAAATGATCCCAGAAACGTTCAAGTGAAAATGAAACAAGTTACCATTATAACATAATTCCATTCATAATTGAAAACAATAATGAAGATCTTATGTACTTAACTACGTATGCAGTTAGCTTCACAATACACAAATAAATACACAAAAGGAATATTATGAACCATGAAATACATCAGATATCCCCAAAAGTGAAGGAAAGATATTCAATAACCAATCATTTTAATATCAAAATTTCTTTTAAGTGGTACATGTTTAGTAAGTAGTTTAAAACAAATAACATGGGAGCCTTATTTTTAATATAGTTTATTTTAGGTCGGAGGCCTCCTAGGTCTTACAGCAACCACATTGTAAATTACAGTATTACAATAATTTTACAACACTCTGTGAGAACCAAAAATCAATTTGACCTAACATGACAGCAACTTGAATTCTGAGTTATACACAGTCATGTAGACAAATTTTCATAAAGAATATTAACAAATTAACTAATTTTTTTGTGTTTGTATGTGTCAAAAACATGTTACTTCAAATATTGTGCCTTTTTCTGGCATAACTGCATTTTGTTCACTGAAATACAATATGTTTAATTGTAAGAGAGCATGTACATATATCACAAGATGGTGGTGCTTCTTTTGAAAGTATTGTGACTTTGTGGGCTCGTGAAATTAAAAGTCCAATTGCACAAACTCAAAATGTTCTTTATTTCCACCGAATTACAGTCGGAACACTTGCCGATTACATAGAATTGAGTAGCGCACGCAATTACAGTCCACAAGTTCGTCTGTCACAGGTCCACTCCACACTCACAAATACGTACAACTCCTCTGATACACGTACACAGTCTTCCAGTCCGTTCGCTAACACTGTGCTCCGACTCGTCCACTGCCTCCCTTATATACGAAGATCGCTGTTTCTGGACGCTTCGCGGCTCGAAACATCATCCCGACTGTTCGAGACGTCAGGGGGAGGGGAAAGAGACAGTACAGTGCCCGTGATACTTTCCTAACCATCCCGTCAGTTAGTGACACGAGATAAATGGGTAGGCGTGGTCTGAATGACTCCTGTCCCCCACTCAGCGGTCAGATGGTCGTGCCTTCCGATACTTGGGTGACAGTATGTAGGAATGTGGTAGTTTTGTATGTCCTATTCTTTCCTCAGTATTTTAACTTGATCTTTTCTCTGGAATTTGTTGTAGAATACACTCTGGCTGTTTATTGACCTTATTTCATAAAGTTTGCTGATGGATATGTTATTCCAATGATTTTTCTGTATTACTTTGAATTTGGTGGCTATGACTGATACAAGAACTTGATGAGGTGTAGGGATGTAAGAAGTGGAGGCTGGGTCCTTCGCAATAGCTCTGGCTTCCTTGTCAGCTTCCTATTACCTGATATACCTCTGTGAGACGGTATCCACATGAAGATTATGTCCTTACCCCGAGTTTTCAGATTATGGTGTAGTATCTGTATATCTTGAATCAATTTCTCTGTAGTCCAAGGGTCACATATTGCCTTTAGAGAACTCATGGAATCAGAACGAATGATGAAATGGTTGTTATCAGAATTTTGTGTTTGTAGCATGAAACGTTTAATTGCATAAATCTCACAGGAAAATACTGAGAAGTCATTTGGGAGCTCCAAGGAAGTAACTTTATCTGTAGATATTATTGCACAGCCACACACCTGGGAGCTTTCTTTCTACAGCAAAAATCAAAATCCCATCCATACCGCATAATAGAAAACAAAAGTTGCGGCCAAAATCATCAATACGTTTTACAAAGAAGTATATCTCAGAGTAAAATGTCTTTAAGTCTGTTTTACTTAAACCATTAATTAAATTTCAATCAATACAAAACAGAATTTACATCATGTCGTTGGTAGTATACTACTTAAGAGATACTGAGAAAGATCTCTTAATAGATCAATGTCAAATTAATGTTTGTGTGTTTTGTTTTGATTCCAGTTCGAAGAGTAGCTAACAAATTGCAATAAAACATTTATTCCCCAGGCTCCACACAGGTTCTGCAACATGTATGAGAGAGCACTTCTTCACGTTATCTCCTGTTGGTGAACGCCCTCACAGTCTTTCGAGTAAAGTAAAATAGGAACTGTTAATGTCACATCCTGTGAAACCCTTGTTTCCAGAGCGGAGGGTTCGAGAATAAATGGATATGCGGGTAAGCCCCCACATAAAGACATTTTCAACTGCAGTCCTTAGAATTGAAATCCTATTTTGTACTGCGTTGCTTTCGCTAAAATTACAATAGGTAAATGAACTTGCTCGCTTTGTTTTCACTTTTTCCATGCAGAAAACAATACTAAAATGTACATTCCCTGCTGCAAAAAACATTTAAGGTTCTCTTATCTACCTATCGATAATGCAAGTGAAAACCTTATTATGTATCTACCGAGTTTACTAGATGTTATAGTTAAACTATATTTTCCTGAAATGTTTGCGTATCACGAATCACTCGCTTGTGAGCTATCAAACAATCCTGTAGCTAATGCACATTAATATGTACTTTCAGCTCATACAAAAGTATAACAGGTTACAAAATGCTCATCTCATTGCATTTTATATTACAAAACTGATATTTACTGAGTAGGTAATGTTAACATGTATAACAGTTTTTAATGTAATGAACATATATGCTAAACTTTATGAATATTTACTTTATACCAATATTGGTTTTATTTTTTATATTAGCATGCAATAATTCCGATACTTTCTCTCATTTATTATTAAAGCATGAGCACATAACTCGTTGTAGGTATAAGAAAAATCATAATAGGTTAAATCGATAGCAATGTTTTGAAAAAGTGGTTACTATGTGACATGCCTGCATTAAAAACAAAATACAAAAGCGAATTACCTTGCAAATATGTGGAATACTTGGTATTTAAATCAAGACGAACTTTCTTTAAAAAATTATAGAGGTGTTTTTTTTTAATCTACGTCCTCCAACGTTAAGTCATATCGGACGATGAATAAAGTGGGTGAAATGATGCTCAAATGAGCCCAGGGTCCATAGAGCTTAGAGTTAGCTGACATTTATCTTTCAGGATAAGGGAAAACCCCGGAAAAACCTTATCCAGGTAACTCACCCTGACCGAGATTCAAACTCGGGACCTCTTGAGCGTGAGGCAGACTCGCTACCACCTACGCCACCGAGGCGGGCGTCTTGTTCATTAGCTTCCTCTGTCCTCCAGTGATACTTTCAGCAATTTATTGCTGTTTCTCGCCAATTCTGATTTCTCCCCTTCCAACTTCATTGTGGATGTAGCTTAGAGAATGCATGAAAATGGACAAAATTGTACTTAATGTGAAAAGGATATGTCTCTGCAGCACTGTTGAAGTACAAAATCGAAGTAATCACGAAAGGCCTGCCCTGCATCTCCCTTAACAATTCTTGAATATTCTTTTCTAGATCATTTCTACACTGAAAATTAATTGTATTGGGTTGCTAATGTAAAAATGCGTGTACTTCAAGGCTTCGTGAACTGATCGATTTAAACTAAGTTTGTTAAGAACATCAGCTCTTAAGAGGCATAGAAATTCCTAAGGAGCTTGGCTTCGAATTAGATGCATCCAAATGTACACAACAATCATGAGTCACTGACGGCAGGTAAACGCTGTTTGTTTATTGGTCTACACACGTCGCCACACTTCACTAGCTCGTTTATACCCCAGCACCTTCCAGTTGCATTCGATTCTTGTCTTTTACCTATGGGCCATCAGAGGTCTTCCCCATGTGGAGTAAATCACATGTTAGAAGCTAGTTTCATTTTACTACTCCACTTTAATTCATACGTTGCTGGGGATGTGATACCAGTTTTGAATTATACACGCACTGACAGCAGTTAGAATGATAGAGATAGCGAATTAGAGAGAACACGAGGTAAGCAATTTTGTAAAAAATACCACATGTATATATCGTAGCCGCAAA
Source organism: Mantis religiosa (assembly GCA_030765055.1). Taxonomy (NCBI): domain Eukaryota; kingdom Metazoa; phylum Arthropoda; class Insecta; order Mantodea; family Mantidae; genus Mantis; species Mantis religiosa. The sequence continues at coordinate 158,532,812 of CM060952.1, forward strand.
TAATATATTAACAATATCAAAAGCGCCCTCGTTTGGAAGCAAAAATTGCGGCTATTTTGCTGCAGCGATGAGGGTGGGCAACGGTCGTGATTAAAAATATTGAGAGATAAAAAAAAAAGACGAAATTATATGCAATTATTTCTGGGTGATCTGCGAAAAGAATTTTTCTCGCATTGCAAAAGCAAAAACCAACCACAATAGTGAAATGGGCCGGATACATGAGCCATCATTACCAAACGATTTGCGTTAAAAGCGATGAGAATTATATATCTCTTTTAGTGAAGTTTATCCTAAACATTTAACAGTCAAAGCTATCAGGAATATAAAGAGAATATATAGAATGCTGATACTTTATTAATATATGTACATACTTTTAAAAATAATAACAATGGGGTGGATATAAGTTAGCTTCCTCTGTGATGATCTATAGTGGATGAAAAATTTCTCCATAGGACAGGGGTACAAAACTGATTTCTACGTCACTTAACACACATTTACATCTAGTCAACCCCAGGTGTTTAATATTTAATGTTCAACCATGTTAACGTTAATGCATTGCTAGAGATGTTGTTTAAGGATACTGTTTCCAAATACATATAAATATTGTGACTTTGTGGGTTCGTAGAATTAAAAGTCTGGTTTGCAGAAATTAAAAATGCACTTTATTACAAGTTAAAACTGGCTTTGTACAACCCTGACAGCAGCAGAATGTCGTAACATATACAAACGCAGACATCAAGGTCTCTCGCTGCTTCACCACTCGCAAACAAACAAAAGAATTCACTTGCCGTACACTTCAAACAGCTGCACACACAAAACAAAGGCAACTCGCAACTGACTCACTCACACCTTGTGAGGCTTTTTATAACGCAGTCATTGTTTCTAGAATGCAATGGACCGTACGATAACAATCACGATGCAGCGGGAAATTCCAAACTATCTGTCTTTTTCTCTCTCTCGGTAAGCGTTCAGCCCTCACGGAGCTCTCTGTCTCTTTCTTTCGCACGCGCCCGGCACTGGCTTATCACGGCTCCAACACAAAATGATGCGATTGGTGACAATATTTCGCCGTCTTACCCTTAAAAATTCAAGCAGAATCCGAAAATGTGCTCACCTGATTGTTTAAAATAATGTAGCCGATCGCATTGTTGCGGCTGGCGCGGCCGGTGCACACAAAGGGACATAGCGCAGGCGCGGAGATAAAACGTTTGCCGAAAGAGATAATGACTTGAAAGTTCGTCATTCTAGTGCCGTCTTAATTGCTAGAGAACATTCTAAAATTTCTAGGAGAATGAGTGGAGGTATAAAAGAAGCCGCGGAATACCGGAGTCAATTAACTACCTCATATTCAATCCACCATCCTCAAACAAATACAGCCATCCTAACCCATCCCGAAAAGAAAATCCTATCTGTGGTTAAACCCTATCCTGGGTGGGCACACAGCAACAACCTTCAGGCTAACACAAGCCTACCAGTACCTGCGAGCGAGCGAGGTTGAGACAGACGTAATAGGACACGATAATTGTGTACTTGAAGCTGTGATCTGAAAGTGAACTCTTTTGTTTATTTACGTGTGCAGAAGTGACGACTGATTGTGTTGGTTTATGTTACGTCAGCTTTCTGCAAAGGGGTGTACAAATAGTGTCTTGCTACAGAAATAAAGATACCTTTGTGTATCTCTTCGTCCTATCTCTCTGGTGCAAAAGTTTTCTTACTCTTACCTTCTCTTTCTCATTCTTTCTCACTGACATATGCAAAGTGAAGTTTCGTAAACCAATATTAAATTGCATTACTGAAGCTTTAAACAATTAAAACATAAAATGGCACTTCATTGCGCTTGCAATTCGTTTTAAATGACAGACGTTTCGTAGTACCTAGATAACGAACGAGAATTCAGCGAAGAAAATGAATGCACAGTTTTAAATACATCCCGAACTTATGCAGGCAGAGGGTTAAACTTGTCAGAAGCTTTCTGCAAAATAGGACAATTACCCCAATGGAGGTAAAGATACAAGTTCTCTGAACAGCTACGTATTCCTCTATTGCACAAGTAAGTTACTGCTCCATTTCTACTACAAAAGTTAATCCAATGTAGTTTTCCTCTTTTACTCTTTACTTCTATTCTTCCACTGCCTATTATCAGAGTTCTAAAAGTGTGTAAAATGCAAGATATAGTTGCGAAAATACGCACTAATATAACATTTTCAGTAACTGAAATACATTTACCACTTTAAGTGATATTTTGTGGTGAAAGAACAGTATACATACATGAAATACAGACTTTTCCAGGTAACATGTATTAAATTTACGCATTCCTCTGTTTAATTAAGGTTGTGTTAACTGAATAAATCGTTTCCTTAAATCTACACACTTCAATTACTATACATTTTATAACAAAATTTATTATGATTAAGAAGCGTGTTTCTTGAATAGTGCTGCAACTGCTGATTTTAGAAAACGAACGCTGGTAACTCATTTGCTCAGACTGCGAAATATTAATTTATCAAAATTATATAATCAAATGGATAAAAATATTTAAAATACTCGTAATTACTGTTAATTGAGATAAACAGAGCTATTTGAACACTTCGTTGCAAGTGTAGGGAAGGCAGGGAAATGTGGAGGTTTTTGAAAAACGGGTCATTAAACGATAGCTTTAAAATTCCTTACACGACGAGATAAGATTAATAGCGAGATATCACTTAAATATATGTGTATTTGAAACTTAAAACCAATAACAAAGAATATATGAGAATAGATGACTAGTGCAAAAATTGTATTTCATATAAATTGAGCGGCGAGGACTGTTTGTATGAGATTTTATATTTAATGATTTAAATATTATACAAAAATCTTTCAGAATGGAGAGGATTTCCAGCTATTCGCAGAAAATGCAGGGCTTGCATTGTATTTTTCATGCACATATTTTAATCCTGTGGTACTTTATTCAGCACTGTAAGTAGTTTGATGAAATCACTAAAGGACAACTTCACATAATTACAAATGCAAAGTTAAACAGTAATTAATATTTTATCCGGTTATGTAAGTGAAATCTGTATGTATTAATCAGAATATAGGCTGCACTTAAGCAGTTTAAAAGCTAAGTAAGTGAGAAATCAATTGTACAAAATGGCTACTTCCATGCAATATATAAACATCACAGTGGGAAAATGTTCAAAAGTGGTGAAAAACATAATTTGAACGTGCTTTGCATGTTTGGTGAAAAATACCCAACTTTAGCAACAGAGGACTTAATTTGTCAGCAGAATAAACCGGCCATTTGTGAAAGTTGAATGTGATAAATTTGATAAAAGTGCTGTTCGTGCAAGATGCATACCTTCTTTGAAACAAACGAACCACCAACAATTACAAAAGTGCTTCAAGCAGTAAACAATAATGCGAATTGCAGCGAGCTTCCACATCGTTCTTCACGATATAGGTTCTGAATTTATGAAAAGAAACTAAAAAAAATATAATTTTTAAGCGTAGAAAGTATCAAAGAAAACTTCGGAAGTGGAAGTCCTTTAAGGAATTCGTCTGTTATCAGATTCCAATTAGTTTGTTTTCTTTTTTTCCCCAGTTGCATACCAGTAGAACTTTTAAATCATTGCCGGAGTGGCTACACGCAGTTATTTACCACTGTTATTCCGTAAAAAACCTGTGCTTTAATTTATAAATGAGGTGGGGTTGTGGGAAAAAATAAAATATATAAGTAACTGTAAGCATTCAGTCACATTTAAACGTAAAAAAGGAAACATATATTACACAGTACACTCACATTTGCTTTTAATGTTAACGTAAAAGTGCTGTCGGATAAGCTACTCAGACATCGAAAACGGCAAAGCAAACTTTGCATAAAAGTTCGTTGACAGCGCACATGTTTGCCATGTGGAAATAAAATAGCGCAAATATTCCTTCAATTCACAGTCACCGGCGGAATAATACATTTTTCCGTTTTGTTTACATCGCCATATAAACTAAGGACGGCGCCGGTATAGATGTTCATATGTTCGGTAGCCATTGTCCTGTCTCATCTAGTTCTGTTTTATACATTTTTGTTTCTGATGCATCAATGTTTATTCGATTTTCCATCAGCGCCGTCCTCACCTTAATCAAACACAACCAACTCTGTTATAATTACATTCCATTTTGGAGGTTTAAGGCTCCGCTACGCTTCGATGGTAAACGGTCGCCTCTCAGTAAATTAAATATTCATTCATATCGCTTTGTTAATTCTCTGAGAAGTTATTTCTCTGTTTATATAGCGTTCCAAAAAGAGACTAAACCGAATCAAATCAATGTTTGCACTTTTAAGAAATGTGCTTGCTATCAGGTGGAAATCACAAATTAACTTACATGATAGACATTTTCTCTGTAGTACCTAATGTAAACGTCAACATTTGTAAGTGCTTTGCAGTTTTTGAAACTTGGTAGCCAAAATACATTTTCTAAGATCATTGTTGTTTGGAATATGCTACTGCACTGAAGCAAATTATATATGTGGCGAACAAATTTCCACGTTAGCAAAACAATTTGAAGCTAATTATATTGGCAAGCAAATAGTTCCACTTTTATGGGACAGTTTGAAACAAATAGTGTTTAGCACAGGGTAAAGCAATGAGGTTTCTCACAGGGAATGCGTGGATATGTGTGAGAAGGATGGTTTTAATGACACTATAGCCCGTTTCAAACTGGTTTAATGACTGCTTCTTTTCTTATTACATTGAACTCGAAGTTGCCGACCAAGGATTACCAATATCACTGTTTAAAGTTACTGAAGGCGGAATGCTTATTACTCGATCACTTCTTGTCTGCCTGGCCCAAGACAGAAGAAGTTGACCGCCCTAATCGGCTCCACGCCGTGGACTGTTTTAATGGCTTGCCAGCCACGAACTGACTGACTGTCCTCACCTGTGCGTGGGTGTATCTGTGTCACTTCCACTTTTTGGAGGCCTTCTTTATTCAACCAAAGATTCCCTTTGTGGCTATTTTGTCGCCATTATGAAGGATCCGAAGAATGCCCTATTCACACAGTCAAGTGCTATTCCTTAGAAATCTGCTAAGGACAATGTATCTTACGTTTCTTTTGTTAAAACAACTACTCTCCCCCAACTGCTGTTCGACTCAACTGCCCTTGCACGTGTTGTAACAAAGAATCAACATTCCTTTGATATCCATCATGATTATTTATACATTGCAGTTCTTAATTTTGGTATCAGCACCTAGTTTCCTGTATGTGCTTCGTTACCAAATAATATAAGTTCTCAAAAGAAGGGGGGGGAGCAGGCCAAGATTTTTTTTAATCTATATAGATACAACTTCCATAGTTACAAAACGTTATTTTTATCATGTTAATTGATTGTTGCCACACACTGGAGTGAAGTATTTGAAATAAATATTCTACTATTAATTCATTTTGCTTTCAGAATATTTCTAACGAGTGATTAGCAACATTTTTATTACAATTCTGACCTGCTATGCTTCTATTTCGTAATTCAAAGAGTCACTAGTTCAATTATTTATTTAGACGTTTAAAATTCCCTTTTCTTCAGTACTGGCTAAAACTCACATTTGCTTTCATTTCCATAGTACCACCCCCAACCTGTGCATCGGGATTTCCGTCGTTCTGTCAAATGAATGGTACTGCCTAGTTGCCAGGATGTAAGAGGGGCTGGTGAACAAAATGTCTGGTGCTGCGCATGCACGCTATGTTACTCACATGCACGAACACTCCACCCTCTTGAACTTACTTTCACATTTCCGCCCATCCCCAACCACTTCAATTTCTCCTTTACTTCCACTTCGACTAATGTGTGTTACAGATGCCTTTTCGCTTTGTATGCATCCGGCAGGCGTTTCGTTATTTTTTCTTCTCCTTCATTGAAAAGGCGAAGTCCTTATTTTCGTTATATAACTTTTTCAACCGTCTTGCATTTCTAGTATCATTATGTAATATATGTTCATATGAGCTTTTAAACCCATTTTTAACAAGCTATTATTCTTCCCATCAACTTTACATTAATCGAGACATTTCACATTTCTATATTTGCTTTCATTTGGGCACTTCTTAAGAAGTTCTTATATATACATTATTGATCGACCAGTACAATGCTTTACAGATCAGAGTGAAAAGAAGGTAACAGTATAGGTACAATAAGAACAATAACACTCAGAGGTAGGCTAACAGGCCGCCCCCTAACTACATTAAGTTAGAAGTCCAATAATACTCTCTGAGAAATTATGTCAATATTGAAGATGTAAGACAGACATGAAGCACTAGAATCACTCGAATCAGAAGTATCACTTAAAGCAGGTCCTGTGGTAGTCTCCTCTTCAAGCGTGAGGGCTGGCGCGTGCGGACGCCGATGTTATAGTGCACAGCTCCTGTAACTTCTTGCAGCGTGGAAAAGAAACGACGAGCGATCCTGCGAATGTAGTCGTGAAGAGGTAACAGTCCTAGTTCGTGATGGAGCTGCTGATTACGGATGAACCATGGAGCGTTGGTAGCGATGCGCATAAAGCAATTCTGTATGACTTGAAGACGACGCAGATGACATGTGTGTGCGGCCCTCCACACTTGGCAAGCATATGTAATAAGCGGACGGACGAGTGATTTGTAGAGTGACAATGAAGACTGTAGGCCGAGGCTGGAACGGCGATGCAACAGAGGTGAGAATTTTGAAAGTCGCCCGGGGGCCAGTGATATAAGGCGATCGATATGAGCACGCCAGGTCAGTCGAGAGTCCAAAAGCACTCCAAGGTATTTAACGGGGTTGTAGTGGGGAGCCAAGGGACATTGTTCCTGTAGAGACACAACGGAGTAAGCGGAGTATATCGGCGAAGAGTGAAGATTTTAGCTTCGGTTTTCTGAGGGTTCAATGAGATCCGCCAAGTGTTGAACCAATGAGTTAGGCGATCTAAAGAGAGCTGTACTACTTGTTGTGTGTGCTGGAGATTAACATGACAATAATATAGTACTGTGTCATCAGCGTAGAGAGCTAAAGAAGTCGGAGCTAAGTCAGGAATATCAGAAATGTATATATTAAATAGAGTCGGGGCCGAGATAGTACCCTGTGGGACACCTGCGGTAATATTACGTGGGGATGAAAGCTTTCCACCAATGCGTACTGAAAAGCTGCGGTCGTTGAGGAAACTGTGGATTAGATGTGTTAAGTAATTAGGAAGACCGATGCGGTAGAGCTTAAGGAGCAAACCATCATGCCAAACCCTGTCGAATGCCTGTGCCACATCAAGGAAGACAGCCGTGGTATACTGATGGGCCTCGAAGCCGTGAACAATTGACTGAGTTAATAGTAAAAGCTGTTAAGAAGTTCTCAAGAGAAGTGAGGTTGTTTTCAAGAACCTGACAAAGAATGGTCTGCAGCACGTGTTCAAGGACTGGCAGAGACGCTATAAGAAGTGCATTGAAGTGAGAGGGGACTACTTTGAAAAAGATAATGTAAACATTGAATAGCTGCAATAAACATCTGTGAAAAAAAAAATCAGTCACAGTCTTTGTTGATCAGCCCTCGTAGTTTGAACGAAAAATACTAAAAAGGGAGTTCGGTTACCTCTGACATATGATATTTTGCCATTTCATACAGAGAAATCACATACACAAACACACACACGGAAGTGGATTATACGTACATAAATGCTCACTTACCGATTCAGATATTCCATAAGTTTGCTGTTAAAACATCAAGTATTATGTTTTAAGTAGACTGACTAGAGGGAGGTTTAAATCACAAAGACGCTGATAAGCAAAGCTTTTTACAAACGTGTAAATTTAAAGTATGTAAATATACTAAAATAGATTCACAATGAATGAAAAGTATTCAGAACAAATATCGTGCAAAATATTGAAGTTTTGATCTTCTTCCTATGAACGCCGTTACAAATGCTTTCACCTAACGAGAGAAATGAAGTAATATGTTCCCATAGTTCTCTTTCTGTACAAAGGGTACAGCAGCTGTTTGATAGTGAAGCAACACGGCAACTGTGATATGAATTTCAAAATTAGCTCCCTCCTGGCCTGAAGGCCTAGTGCCTGGCTATCAATAACTCATTATATTGCACCTAGAGGGGATAGGTAGGTTATGCGCATTTCAATTCCCAGAGTCAGCGTTTTCGCGGACATCTGCGACATCACAGTATGTTTCAAATGCGAATATCTCTAACTGTGGACATCAAAACGGTATGCCGTGCGTCACAAAAACATGTAGCTTCTAGCGTCAGTCAGCCAGCCACATTCAATCTGCGCTGCGCGTTTGTTGGTAAAATTCCCGTCACCCATCACATGCAAAATTCATCTCGACTTCCCTGACAGCGGGGAATGCTGTATGGTCCATCCGCAAGAGTGGATGTGTTGCCCTATCGTCACTATTTTATGAATTCTCCACCCGTTTCCTCCACAAACCAGCGATTGGCACCATCACTTCGTTCCCCACACCACCCATACGCACATGCTTCGTAAATTTCCCACCCCTTTGCAGAATTGCACCTACAACGCTAAACATTCCCATGGCCGGAAAAAAAAATCGCAGAGTATACGCACGTCTACTAATTCCTTATTTATATGCCGAACTATCTGGCAAGAGGTGTAATAACTGCAGATTTACAATGCATGCACTAATGTTGCAGACACATACTGTGCACTGGACGCATGTATACTGAATGAGCTTGATTTATAAATCCTCATTTGACATAAACAAAACGTCTGCATCTCATTTAAAGCAAATGATATCCTAATATCTTCCTAGCTAATACTTTTCACTGCAGCACTTTTCATCTTTTCGTCTACAATCGATATACATTATTGCTCATGAGGTTCGGTCGATTTGATTACTATGTCCGCCGAAAGATAAATGATGATTACTGTAAATTAAATAAATAAATAACCTATTAGCTGGATGAAAAAATGTAACCATACTGCATAGTACCATGAAATAGTTGTATGTATGTTCCAAACTTTTGAGATATTTTGAGATTTGTGGCATGATTTGAATAGGTAATAAATCAATAAATAAAAGGCAATTGCAAATAAATGCACTTATGACTTATTTAGTTGATTAGATCATATAATGGAATGGAGGGGAACTATTTCTGAGGAAGATTTTACTGAAGTCATGGAAGAATGAAGGTTGGCTCACACGATTAGCATCCAAGGACCAATTTGACCATGAGAATGGAAACTCTGACACAACCCTGTAATTATTATCATTACTGATGATGATAATGATGCATATTCATTACGTATACGGACCTGAAGAAAGCACATGTGCAAAGCAAAAGTCCCCATTAATAGCAAGCCGAAAATTCATAATTGGAATGCATGTAAAAATGATAACTCATTGAAGATAACTGATGATTATGGCATGTGCGATCCCTGATGCAGAATGGCCGAACAAATTAGAAAACGTGCTAATACGCGTTTCAACATTTGTTAACTAACCTTGAATGCTTTTTTAGTATAACTGCAGTGGTCATATTGTGACGGACTAACATTGGATGTTAAAGGATAAAGGAGCAGATGGCTAGATCGTAAACGGCGGGAATTGCTCAGAGTAGGAAATGCAGAGAGAAAGAGAGAGAGGGGGAGAGAGAGTTTAGGGTTTTCTATCAGGTTACAAAGAAGTACAACTCACCTAATAAGAATATTTACTAAACTAATTAATTACAAAGGTGGCCACAGAGGTCATTTACTTGCCTCAAAAGGCTGCAGACAAATCCATCTGTTCAGGCCGAAGGATGCCACAAGAGAGAGCGAGAACCAGTCACTTGTGACAATATGCCGTTCTCCTTTGGAATATATCGAAGGTGTTAACTCGTATACGTTAGGTTGTATCATTAAAGCACACACACAGATCCCACTCTCATTCATACTTCCAGACTCTGCGGAAGATGGGGAATGATGTTGCTTGGAGTTCCCACCCCCAGCCGGGAATGGAACCCTGGACCCCCTTGAATGTTTTCTACCTGATATTTGCAAGTAACTACTCATTTGAACATACCAGTATATAGCATATGCATTTAATGAAGTTACAGAGTATGAAATCGACACTATACGTAATTCAATAATACACAACAGGGAAAATGAAAAATATTGATTAGAGCCATCCAGAAATGCCCTGTGAATTGTGTTATCGAGCACAAACTAATCCATTTTCAGCACAGATTCAATCGATATTTGCTCAGGATTTATTGAAGCCTTGTCATCCTACCTTGTCTACTCTCTGCTTCCACTGAAAAGACACACCACGTTGATTACTGAAAAAGAATATTAAGTTGGTCGAAAATCATAGAAGCTTTATACCACATCGAGACAATCGCAAACGGAAAAGCCGTATTACTGAAGTGTTTATCTATTTCTCCCCTTCTCTTCTAATTCCACATTTATTATATATTTCTGGACTCCGTTTTTACTGGTTGTTTTTGGGAACTCTTGCTGACATTCCTGCACCATCTCCCTCTTAGAGATTAAAGTTCTCAGGGAAGGGCCTTCAATCTGGTTGCTATTTCCCTGGTATGTTAAAACTGAGGCATACCTGTTCCTCCAAGCATGAACATAAACGTTTGTGTCTACCGGATTCCCCTTCTCATTCCACCCTTGATGTTGTTGTTGCCTGGCGGATTAAACGTGGTGAGTCCTTTCTTCTGTTTAACGGCTGCTCTCGCACGAATGCCCCAAGCGAATTTCGATGCTTTAAAAAGAAACAGCGCTCAAGCGAGGTTTGGAGAGAATCACTCCAAATGCGCAGTAAAACAAATGTTATATGCATTAATTCTAAGCGGTACTTAAATTTGTCCCTCAAACATATTAAAATCATAGGAAGGGATAAATATCTCTTGTACAGGAGGATTAGCTTTAACTTCCTGAAACATTTCAAAACATTTGAGCTCGGTGAATCACAACAAAGAAAATTCTACAATAATCACACTCAACTTCCTTTCCGTAACGGTGCACCGTTGTGCTATACAGTAAAATAAGAGCACGAGTGTGGAATCGCGTATGTGGAGAGTGGGAGGAAAAAGCTACTCGGAAAGAGGGATGAATAAGCTTAGAAAAGGTAGCATCAGCACAGAAATACGTTTCCCGTTTAATTCCATGCTTTTAGTTTACAAAAAAGTTAAACAGGTATTAAATATGCAGAAAAACAGCAGTTCATATTTTAGCAAACTTTTAAACTCCAACGACTGTAAATAAATGGATTACTTTTCAGCACAGCTAAATCATTCCGTGTTTATTTTGAGTTGTAAATTCCTCAACATTCTCCAAAGTGAAACATTTATTCACTTATCAAAATCAGTATCACTATCAGATCAAGTTAACCAGTGTTGTTTATCCTCACGTGTTCGTCTCTATAGCAGGCCTCTGTCTGTCTCACATTAAAAAATTTGGAGTTCGTACCTCAATCAGGGCGAGTTACTTGAATCAGGTGTTGTCCGGGTATTCCCTATCGTGAAAGATGAACGTCGGGTCTCTTACGAACCATGGGCTCGTTTGAATATTCTTTCCGATATTACTTATGTTGGAGCACTTAAATAAAATTAAGTACATACAGATACTCCAAAAAGTATTCGTCTAATCATAGCACATAGAATATAACAAGCACAATCAGAAAAATATAGATAAGAAACGAACAATAGCTATTTTCTTACACTGGTAAATATATAGGTTTAAAAATAAAATACAATTTAGGATCATATATTGCTTAATTATTGAACAGCTCTACGTTATTTAAAATCATGTCCCATTTGATGCCAAACAAGTATTCGTCAAGTAAACAAGATCCCAGGTATGGTGCATCTCTGACACACACCTCTTCCCTTTTCTTATGCAGTTGTGTTTCATCCACTGTCGTTGACAGTTCCATCTCTGTGTTCAAAATCATTGACTGTTATTTAAGTAATATCGGTCGAAAACAACGTGAAACTGCAAAAGAATAGACAGAAATTTGCATAAGGTTATTTAAAAAAGGAAAATCCTTTCGAGAAATTGGAGAAACCATTGTACGACCTACTAGTACAGTGAAGACTATTATATACAGGTTTGATCCGAAAAAAAAAAACTTATGAAAATCAATTAAGAAGCAATCAGAAACGACACTTACATAGAGAAATCAAGAAAAATTCTAAACTAAGTGCTCAAAAACTTGCTATTGCAGTTGAAACACAAACAGGAAGGTCCATTTTAGCATAAACTATAAGAAACGTGCTTTATGAAGCTGAGTATGGAGGCCGAACAGCCCTTAGAAAACCATACATCACGGCCCTTAGAAAACCATACATCAGTAAACTCAACAGAAAGAAGCGAGTTGCATTTGCAAAAGAACATAAATACGATGTGTTGGATCTCTGGAAGAAAGTTGTATTTACTGACGAGAGTCAATTTGAGCTCTTTTTGTCAAAAGGGCGAATAATAGTATGGAGAAAAACGAATTATGAGCTTGAGGGGAAAAATATAACAGCTCCAGTTAAACAAGGAGGCAGTTCAGTACTTGTCTGGGGCTACATGAGTGTAAATGGTGTGGGGGATTTGTCTTTTGTTGATGGAAGTATGAACCATAAGGTTTATATAAACATTCTAAAAACACATCTATTCAGAAGTGTGAATAATATGGGTCTTTCTGCTCTAGATGCAAGGCTATTCTTGGATGGATGCTGACACCACCACAATCCTCAGACATGAATCCAATAGAGAATTTATGGAGTATACTGGACAAATATATTAGGAATCATCAGATATCTAGTATAAAGGATCTAAAGAACTCTCTTCCAGAGGAATGGCGTAAAATAATAGTGGAAACAACACAATCTTTGGTGAAATCCATGGTAAGGAGAATGCAAGAGACTATAAAGAGGAATGGAGGTTCTACTAAGTACTAACCGTAACATTCTACACCATTTTCTATATCCAGAGGAAAACTTATTTTGCATCCTATACTGCATATATTTACTTTTGAATGTTTTACTGCGTTAATTTCGATACATAATATATTTTTATTTTATGCTCTTTTTCACTAATCAATAAATAAGACATATCTCTGCTGTACTTTATTCTGATGATTTTCCACTATCCATACATCCTCAAACAAACTCATGCATTAGACGAATACTTTTTGGAGTAACTCTATATGGCCATCCATGGTAAAGCATATCATGAAGAGAAAGATTTTGCAGCATACGTACAGAATCTTATTTTATTACGTGTTTTTGGTGAATTCAAGTTGCTAAGAGCATTAGAGAAAGTAAAAGTGCATTAGAATGTAGAATGAAAAATTGAGACATAATACTAAGAGAGAGGCCAATGTTAGGGTTTTAGTGTGTGATACACCAGGCAAAATGGTAAAGTCCACTAAGTGGCCATCGTTCTACAGTACATGTAGTTATGTATGTATAAGTTTTTTTAGGGAATTTTTCCAAACACTTCAAATGTTTTCATACAGAGATATGGTATCACAGAGGATTGCCCGCAGAGAAACGGGGAGTTACAAAACTTCCTTCCTCATCTGTGTTTTATCTGTCCCTCTGCTCCCATTCCATGGAAGTATAAGCTGAACATGAAGCACCCGTTTTGATTTACACACAAGCTATTTGTTGCTCCACCCCAATTGGTGGTATCCACAGGCGGTTTTAGAGGGCCTGTCGACACTGACGGCAGAGTGACGGAAAGAGTAATAATAAAAACATATTATTAAATGATTTTTTGTGCATATTAGCTTGTCATTATTGGCAATTGAAGTGGTGGTTGTTGGCTATCGATTTTGTTGTTGTAACCAGGACTGGCCGACGGGATTGATGGGTGTTTTATTTTCTCTTTCCAACCCTTGCTGCTGCTGCTGCTGTTGGGATGAAAGATTCAAAAGGCGCCGCAACCAGTTAACATTTGTGATTGCGCCTGTCATGAAGCAGGGGCTGTGGGAAGACAGAAAAGAAAATAGCAATGGCGTATTTTCTGTCTTGTCATTTGCTAATGAAACGTGCTCTATGTCTACGTTTACAAAAGTTTTACTGCATGTCACCAGTGATGAGAAAATTACATGTAACAAAGTAATGGAAACCTGCTATTTATCATGTCACTGTTTTACAAAAAGATGTACGGAGACGAACAATCTGGTGTATTATAAATTACGAAGAGTAAATTGAGTGTGCCATGCAGCTATGACTTTAATCATTTAACCAACGCATTGTTATTATTCAGTGAAGCTAAATCCCTACCAGGTGGGTAAACCTGTATGGTATTATTCCTGCAAATTAACCAATATATGAGTTAAATGCCAAGACTGTGCATTTTATGCAACGCAGGAATGCCTTTCATTTACATATGTTCCTCTATTTCAGCGAATAATGCATATCTACAAAAGTGAATTTGTAACATTTCAATTGACATAAAATTAACTTAAACGTGAAAAATCCCTTTAGGGTACAGGGTAGCAATCGACCTAGTTAAATCAACTGGTGACAAAAAACAATGTGTACAATTTCAAAAGTTGTGCAGGGCACTTTGGGAATCAACTCACCTCGAAACATGTACTGCTTTCATGATCACCCCGTATGTAACCGTTTTCTCTGAAGGTAGGAGAGTCAAATGTACTGTCTGCTCAGCACAAGGCAAAAGACGAATGAAGCGGGGATTTGAGCTGTTTATCTACTGTGTTAGTGGATCTGTTTACTAGGAAATGAGTATATGAGAGTATATGACTCACCAATGTTGCCAGATCTAATGGTCGTTGCATTAACTGCAGTGATGGGATATGTTGGTGAGTTTTGTGACAACACTTGTGTATTTTAAACAAAACTAGCATCCTTGTCATACCCGGAAGGCTAGCTTAAACACCGTGCAGACACTAAAAGTGATTATGTTACACTTCCTCTAGCTTGCTTTCTTGTCCTGGGCAGACAGTATTTACCGTTCTACAAATCTCAATGGAATTCCTCTTCTAAAGTGACACATTACTTTGAGCTATACACAATTTAGTGTACCCTTTACAAACAATAAGAAACTATTATAGGTAGGAAACACTTGCAACTCTGCCCAGCAATTCCAAAAGTACAACGAGATATTCAAACTCAACTAGCATCCCCTGAAGTCAAATTGTAATCTGGAGCATCAGCAAACAAACTACTCCTCAGGTAACAAAAAATCAGATACCTTTAGGCGTCTGATTAACTTTCATTACAACTTCCTTGACATTAGTGTGAATATATATGAAGCGAGATGTATGAGGCTCAATGCTCGACTCCGGTCGAACATCCGCTTTGACCTTGGGTTTTTTGTAGTTTTCCTGATTGGTGTGCAAAAGGTGCGGTGGTTTATCATCAACCAAGGATTTCGTAACATCATTTCCCTTTTATTCAGTTTCTTTCTCATTTTTCACAAGTGTTCCATGGTTTTCTAGCATATGCAACAAAGACGGAGCGCGCGCTTGCTCTAAGGAAAGAGTACTTCGGTAGAAAAGACAGGGCTCGCGGGCGACGGTTTGTTCACATCTCTGTGTGACCAACAATGAGACGACATTTTGGAAAACTTCTGCACGTTTCTGTTCCATTTTTCTTTTTCACCAAACTGAACACGCTATAGTTTCCTTTGTTTCCTTCACTTCAACTCTTCACCCTAATGGTAATGGTAGTCACAAAATATCTATAGAGCTACATCGGCAATTTTATTTCTTAAGGGTATGTCGTGCGTATTCATGCATTCACAGTTGTAATTGGATATTGATATACGAGCATAATTTACAGGAGCAATTCTAATTATTGCAAAGCCAATGAACTTAAAATGTTCAGTTTACTTACAAAAATATACAGTTCAAAAACAGCACATAGTCTGGCATCTCAGTGTGCTAGTTACATAATCTACACCCTCATAAATATTTTTCAAGGAATCAATAATTTTCTAAATAGTTATGCAAATTATCTCAGCGAATAGCTCCGAACTTAAAGTGGCTTAGCCACTATGCTGTTACTATCTTTTTCCTTTTCAGCGACTTCAGCGACATAACCATTCTGTTTCTTGGCTTTAGGACAGTGTAGCAGTGTTGTCAGAAAAATGTTCTGCTGCCTTCAGTCCTATGGGAACCATGAATTCAGAGAATCCCCCAGATACCAATTTGGACAGCAACCATAGCGAATAGGCCTGGGCACAAGGGACAGGAAGCACATTCCTATCTGTATCATGACGAAACAGGAATCATGTAACCAGGTTGATGGTGGTGATGTAAGTAAACATTGGAAAAGCTCTGGGGAATCAATTAAGGGAATATAACAAGCAAGCAGTCACGTGTTTCTTAGTTTCTAAGGCATTTTATTCCAAAATTTTACAATTTACAACTTTTGGCTTCATTCACTTGTCTTTACCTTGTTGTTACCTTGGCTTATATGACACGCTGGTCTTCTGCTCTGCCTGGTAGCTCTTAACCTCCATACTTCCTTGTTACTTAATTAGTCTCTTTCTTCCCCCTCATCTTCCTTGCTTATATTCCTTACATTTCTGGCCCATGTTTCTTTTACTTTCTGTAAGAACTCACCAATACTTCTTACCTTCTTTTCCTCCCTAGCCGTTAATATTTTTATAGCTACCATCTTCTTCTCTACTTTCTCCCATTTTTCTTCCCAAACCTTTTTTCTCCATATTGCAACCTCCTTGCATTCTGTTACAGAGTGTTATATGCTTTCCTTTCCCCCACACAATTCACAAATTCCCTTTTCCCTACCTCTTGTCCCTCTCAGAAATATTATTTCTGTTCTCATCCATGCTAACCCTTCTCTCTCTTGCCTACTGCAGTAATCTACATATGCTTCCCGTCCTCAATTTCTTTTTATTTTATTGTAAAACTGTAATGATTTTATATTTCATTCTAAGGCATTTAGATGGTTAAAAGTAGCCGTATTTTCATACCAGCACTCTTTAATCAAGTTGTTAACATGTTGTTAACATGTATGGATTGATGAAATCCTTAAACAAAACTGATCCATCAGTTGAAGATACATGGGCATGTGATTCAGCAAAATAACTACGAAGTCAGCTTTTTAATGATCAGTCTATTTAAGGACATATAACTAAATTATGTCTGTTTTCATGTGACGAACTATATGCTAAAATATTTTATTAACTGGAGAACCCATTTTCAGTTAGCAGATAGCTATATCTTCACATTCAAAACTAGAGAGCCATTATATAACAGAAAAGTAAACAAATTTAAAACTTTAAGTTGATTTTAAAACAGAAAAATTGGCCTTTAGAATTAAAAAAATGACGCTACACCTTAAAAAGGAATCAAATAGGCGAAATGAACTTCCAAAACACCTCAAATCACCACCACGTTTACATTAAAAAATAAAAAGGTGGTTTTCTGTCTCTAGTCATCATAAATAATAAAATATTGAGACATTATCCTCAACATAAAATGAAATAGAATAAATTAATGCTATATATATATATATATATATATATATATATATATATATATATACATATATTTACGACAGGTTTTTATATTACAATCTCGCAGTAGCAGTGTAAAGTCTCACTTTCAAAACTGATTCGTTGGTATGGGAGAAGGCCACCTGGGATGCATAAGGTAAGAAAATACAGGGGAGCGAGCACTTGCCACTATGAGCGGGGCTTCCCCTGTTATTGAAAAATATGAGACATAAGCTCTGAAACTTTAATACGACGTGGCGCTGCTTTTTATTCCTACATGGAGACTTTGAGTGACACTTTCGCTCAAATTTTACTTTTTTTGTTCAACAAATCACTTTGATTTTCTCTTTTTGTGCAATTTACTTACAGCATAAATCACACGAAGCAGGTATAGTGTTCCACCCAAAAATTTGATATCGAGATTTTACTTTGCAAATACATGTTTTAAACTCACCATAGAAAGATCAAAAAAAATTTAAAAATTGTATTTTGTGAGTGCGAGGAGCAGAAGGAAGAGAGTGAGAGCACTGAAACTGCATTTAACTGCAGTACTTTCCAAAAATGTGGTGCTATGATCAAGGAAGCCGAGGACTACGAGATTCAAAAACATCTCCGAATACTTTTAGCTTAACAACTGACCATTGTGATTCACCAAATGCCAAAATAATTGCACATACCACATATATTGTATGAAAAAGAAAACCTACTACAAAAAATAATATTAAAGCAAATAAAAAATAAAAAGTAATAAAAATTAATAAATAAAAATAAAAAGTACAAACTACAATATATATACAAAATAATAAAATATATATGAAAAAATAATAACATGACAAATTATTATCATATGCAAATGTAAATAAATAAAGCAAAACAAAAAATAAAGTCAAGGCTGAAGAGGGTACACCCCTGAAACAACCAGAGGGCGAAAAAGAGCCAGGGTCAAATAAACTCATGGGCGAAATAAGCCCTTAAACCCCAGTAGTAGTAAAAATGTGAAATTTTTCTATCCTAAAGTATCCTTTACGTGGACTAGGTTTCGAAATTGGTTTACTTTTTCTTCAAAACTACTTTAACAAATATTATTAAACGTATATATTCAATATATACACCTGACAAAATCTAGAAGCTTCTAACAGCAACCTATGCTGTGCACTTAATTTGGAAGCAGCTTCGTAGGCATAATGTTCTACAACTGATAAACCTGCAGTTTTATTTCAAAGCCCTGTACAGAAAAGATGTAGATGTGTTTAAAATACATAATTTATTTGAAATAACTTTTCTTGTAAAACTAGCCATTTCGAGATCATATATCTTATTGATTTGAATGTTTCAGTACTTCAGTTGTAAAGCTAGGTTGCTTTGAGTAGTAAGCTAGTTTTCTCAACTTCATAAAAGAGAATACTATCCACTCAACACAAGAAGGTAAGGCAGTCGAATGTGTAATCCCTTTGCTGTCCGCATGATGTTTATGCTTGCCGTCAGGATATGGAAACAATGCTAGATGCAGCTAAATTACAGTGTTGTCTGGGAATTAACCTATGAATAATGCCATCATAGCACTTACTGAAACAATCATTAGATCTGGCAGCATGGGTGATTCATATGTACTCTCATACACTCATTTCGTAATAAACAGATCCACTAACCGAACAGATACACAATTCAAGCTCCTCTCCCTGCTCAGACCCCATTGTGCTGGTAGACAGTAATATATAGCGATCATTTTTAAACATATGAATGTTGTTTCCTTTGTATCTATGAAATAAATTGTGCAAACGTTATGAACGCTATGAAACATTTTGCCAAATAATTTTTAGACTATAATTTTAGTGAATATTTAAAATTAATCGAAGAAGAATTAGCAATCATAATCTACTAATGGGTTCTAGAAGAAATCAACAGACGCTTCTTTACGCCACTGCATTCATCCTCACGGGGCTGCCCTGTTGTACAGCTCCGGATTAAATGTATGCGACACTCTCTTAAATATATAAAAGAGAGTCACTTGAAACTGACGACTTTTAATCCTAATTCTTTGAATATTGGATCTTAACATCATAAGCCGATAAAAAAACTTCAAACTTGAAGTTTTCAATTTTAAATCTGCTACAGTCTATTGGTATAAAAATTGTGGAACGACCTATCTTAAGGAATATCTTACGGTTAGCATAGCCTGAAAATATAGCACGCAATAAATGCCCCATCCTTCTCGCTTACTGTATGCAGATTAAAGAACACAAAAACAGCTGACGTTGCAGCACATTGATTTTATAATGGAAACAAAACAAGAGAACGTCGGCTGTGTTTCGACCGATGGAGAAGCAAAAACATAAAAGTTAAAACTAACAATGCTTTGGAATATGGAACATCAGCCCACGGGCAATTCCAGTGCATACACCGTGGGACTATTATACAACATCGGCCTGCAAATAAATTTACTAATTATGGCTTTCTGATACCACGGAGCTACGACAGGTGCATCTGAACGTTCGATATTGTTGCTGAAATGTAATATAGCACCGACGAGGAATGTGGCTTAACTAGAGGCAGTTATGTCACTGTTATTAAACAGTTCATAGAGAAATATTGGTGAAAAACAGTTGAAAGCTGTGATGCAAGGTAACGGAAGATTCCAAATCTGTTTTGAATGTTTTCAGTGGATGCTGTACAAGGAACAGAGATGCTTATAATAGTGAAATGAATGTCTGATTCCCTAATATTTTTATAACAACTTATGAATCGTTGAGCATTTTCCGGAAGGAAATAATGCATTAAATGAAAGGAGAGGATATTTTGGATTAAAAGTTGCCTCAACTTTCAAAATACAATTCTGTATGTAGTTGGCCATGTTGATACTTTTACCGTCCTCCTTATATGAACCTTGTATATTGTTAACAGCTACATAAAATTTTTCCAAAAGAATGACCAAATGTTTAGGTACTACTGGAGGTTACTTTGAACATTTAATAAAGACATTTAAAGTAACCTCCTGGGTATTTATTAAGCCACTCATTACTTAGTGCTCTACGTCTGTATGCCTCTTGAAAATATTCTATGACTGCTAAAATAAACAAATAAAAACAGTAAGTTCATCAAGGGGAATGAGAATTTTAAAACTGATCATAGTTCCATTGAAAATTCTAAGGTTGACCCCGCTTTATCGCATTAGGGGCACCGTGAAAGTATTTTTCATATTACAATTTCGAAGGCCCCTTGCTCAATTAAGATTTGGGATTATTGAAGTTTAATTTTGTTTTATTAATTTCATAAGTATTCACCTGTAACACTCTGTATATATATTAATTATAGAAAATCAGCACTTTTAACTTTTAGTTGTTTTTTTTTTTTCAAATAATAAATTTGCCTTTCTATTATTAAAATATTTTCAGTGTATTTACCTTTTTTAGTTATGTTTCAATCATTGCAATGGATCTTATATTTGGAAAGTGAAATACCCACCTACCAATAGCAATATTTCTTATTAAAAATAACCGATTTATTTAAATGGGGTTATATTTTCTAGATCTACCGATGTTTCTAAAGAACTGCGTCAACATTTCGTAAAGTTGTACAGGACAGAAGTTGATCATACTTCGAAAGGAATCATTTTTCGAAAGAGAATAGTCTGTGTCAATATGGCATCACAATATGACAAAACTAGAGATTTAGTGATGAAAACTTGTGCACATTTAGGAAGAAACCACACTAAACAAAAATAAAATCAATACATTAGGTTAAAAAACGATGGGAATCGAACTGCTGATGTTCTGCTTGATTAGTTGATTACAGAGCTTTACTGCAGTCGTACGTACTACGAACTACATCATGGGGGTCAAGATGCATATAAAACCATGGGTGGATGCATATAAAACAGCAACACACTACATATACAAAATATGTGAATTTGAGCTGAAAATTTTCAGGTATGTATTGTACATTTTTGTTTCTCTGCATATTTGTGATGCCAGCTGGAAATAAAAATATTACATTTGAAAAGTAATATAAATGGAAGAATACTTCCTTTCTGTTTCACTTCAATAAATCTTTGAAATCGATTCGCAATACTCGGCTAGTGGTGACAGAATTGTATGCACTACCAATTGAGAAAAACAAAAACAAAAAAGAAAAACTCGTAGGACTGCTCAAACTTCTGTTGCACTTAACTCAACATTCCAAAAAGATGGGGTCAGTTTACTTTTCATTTTTCTATTTGTAAGAATGAAACACATCTTACATCTGTAATACAGTATCTTAACATTTTGAGTCATTTTAGCACTTCATAGCAATTTCAAATGTATTTAACAGTGGGTTGCACATCGTGAGAAATAAAATTCAGGAAAAGAAGGCCTTATGAGCATTTCGTACTATTCGTATTTGCTAAAATGCTCCATCTTTACTCACCAATTCCCCTTCAAAAAGCAGGCGTTTAAAAAACTGGAGGAAACATAAAACGATCTGTTAATTTGTAGGAACTAAATTATTAATCCATTACTGCGGCATTGCCTTGTTTCCCCTTAACTTAAATGGAATTTTGGATCTGAAACTATGTCCATTCTATGCGATCACACACGATGACAGAACTGCATTTTTGTAAATAACTTCAGAAATAAATAACTTTTCTTCCGGGTGAAAGTTCATAATGAAAATAATGTGATCAAACATGCATAAATATAAAACATTCCACTTACGAACTTAGGCACAAAAGAAGACGACCAAGACTTTCTCATCACACATACCTGAAAAAGAAACAATAACATCAGTCAGAATGTTCAATTTAAGTGCAGGTATATAGTATCTTTGCTTAGAAATGTACTGTACACCGTAGTTGCAAATGTCGCAATATACTGCGTTCATTCTTTGCAATGCTCAGTTGGGGAACGTTTTGAAAATGTTCCACTATTTAAAACGTTATTTCGGCCAATAATCACACCAGTATATTTGCATCTTATAGAAACTGTTTTTCGGATTTGGATAAGTAACTCACTTTTTACCACAGGAAATTTTCAGGGGTGGGAAATTGCCCTTTTTTAACGCTAGTGTGTTTAGAAGCATATATGCATCTTTTAACACAAGAATACCAGAACAGATTATAATTTAACCATCTGGGTATATAACAAATCATAGATTTTACTTACAGCAGGCTGCATGACGTGTCAAATGCTTTGAAAAGAATTGGGTTCTAGAGGACAGCAAAGTAGCCTAATGCTAAATAACCAAACCTTGTAAACCTATTTCTATCAGTTTTATACAATTACACAATGTTAATATCATGAACATTTAACCAACAAGTAACAAATCTGCCTTACTATTATACCTACACGTCTAGGTTAATGTTAAACAAGATTATGTGATTGCAAACGCAAAGAAAGAATAAAGAAAATGCATGGCTAAACTCTTCAATGTTTTAATCTTCCCCGAAAAGTTTGTTATTGCCGTTTGTTATAGGCAGGAGAGAGAGAGAGAGAGAGAGAGAGAGAGAGAGAGAGAGAGAGAGAGAGAGAGAGAGAGAGAGAGAGAATATGGGGGATATGGAGTTAGTGAGAGTTTGACAGAGTAAAAATGAAGATGGAACACAGATTTAAGGAAAGAAAAACAGGGTGAACACAGAAGAGAGGGAGGGAGGGAGGGAAAGAGGGTGCATTTCAATTAATAATATAGGTGAAGCTGCATGTCTGCTAGTAAAGCAATACATTTTTTCGTGTTTAAGATTTTTAATTTTTATGTCAAAGCTGAAAGCTTCAAACTAATTTATGCCTCTAAACAGACGTTTTGATTGTAAAATACAAAAATAAGATTTTCAATTTCGTTTCTAATGTATTCGGTTTACCACAGCAATGTGTAACTTCGAAAATTATTGTTCCTTTAAATACATAACATGAAAACACTCTTATTTTTAATAAATTACTAAGAATTATATTTTATCCATTACTGCATCATCGATATAAAATAATAGTACTTAAAGTTACATACTGGCTCCCATAATTTTGTTAAAAGTACCCGCTGTTAAATATATTTTCCAGGAATGTGCTTCAATAGACCATTGTATTCTGATGATTTGTCACAATTGGTAAACCGTAAAAATAGACGAAATATTATCACACAATATACACATTTTTAATATGGAGTGAAAAAATCCGGAAATATCCCCTGCTATTTGACATAACTTTCCAATGCTTATACCTTTCTCACGTGATAAGTCGTTATTCATTGTTCATTTGTTGACCATTCAAGTGGAATACAATTTCAAAGCCGTTGCATTTGGCCCGCTGTTTCCTAACGGAAGTTTTAAGTATCCCTTAAAGTTTGTTGTTTTCTCATATTCTTCTTGTGCCTACAAGAAATTAACAGTAACATGATGAATAAGTGTTTCAACCAATAGTGTGTATAAGAGTAGGGAAAACTATGAATGTGCAACCCATATAATTCTTTTATTTGTTTTATCACACAGTCAGTGTTTTTTAAAGAAGAATAAGAATTGAACGTCTGAATGATATATTCATTCGTGACAATTATAAGGTACCATAAACACGTTTCGAAATCTTTACTGATGTTTGCTATTACGTTCGGACATATTTAAGGCTATTTGGTATGTCTTTGTTAAACTATTGCCCAAATCTGTTGTGTATTTTCTTAATTCAATCTTAAGTGGTTTATGTAAATTTCTAAAATTCGCTCGAGAAAAGAATAAGAAAAGAAAGATTTTTACCAAAGTTTATGTGAATTAAGAAATGTACTATATCTCTTGGGAGCAGTATTCCAGCTATAACACGAGTCCAAAGAAAGGAAACCAAGGTGGATATGAAGCTATTTCCTGGCTCTCTCTGCATGCATAAACAGCCAGGAGGTTGCATTTCCGAAGGTGGTAGAGGTGGTTTGCCTTGAGGAGAGTGGAATGTGCGGGAAAGGTGTTGCGGAAGTTAGTTTTCCTCCGCTTAACGGCGCTGCTTGCAGTACGGGACAAAATAAAACACTGGCATAGGACACGATATATGTAGGATGAACAGAGGAAAAAATACATGAATGATTGTCCAACTAAAAGGTTACCAAAACAATACAATTAATTGATGGGAAGGAAAATAAAGAAATATATAGTAATTAAGCTGTTATTCCTTTGAAACAAAAAAAAATATAAAGATGCTAACATAAGTACTGAAGTATAAAAACATGAGCAATTCAGAAAATATAGGAGTAATAAGATATTTCAGTGGTAACTACGAAGTTCAAATTAAAATAACTGGATTAGGAAATAAACAGAAAGGTTTAATGAGAAAATATCCTTATGTAGTTCTAATGCAGCACAGAGTGTGTGCCCGCCTCGGTAGCGTAGATGGTAGCATGTCTGCCTGACGTTCAAGAGGTCCCGAGTTCGAATCTCAGTCAGGATGAGTTACATGGATAAGGTTTTTCCGGGGTTTCCCTTATCCTGATAGACGAATGTCGGGTTCGATGGATCCCGGACGCATTGATCATCATTTCACCAATTTCATTCATCGTCCGATATAACTAAATGTTGGAGTATTTTAGTTAAAAGCACACACACACACACACACACACACACACACACACACACACACACACACACACAGAGTGTGTCATATTTCCTGTGTGTCAATTTCATTTTATCGTTTTGAAATTTAAGTTTCGTAATATTCCCAATGTCTTTAGAAGCAAATGTCCTCACCATATGTTATATATTGACAAAAAATTGTTAATCTTCAGCGCAATTCATGTTATTGAAGGTAACATAAGTAACGACTTAATTGAATTTATAATATATCAGATGACAAAAACAAGTATTAATTTCTTAAACAATTTATAGTTAACATTATCGAAAGCCTTGATGACTTAACTATGGAGGACGTAAATTAAAAAAAAAAAAAATCCCTTAACGTATATGCACCAAACGCTTCAACAATACACACATAAGCTACAGAAAAAAATTCAGGACAATATGTAAGTCTATGTCTCTGTATGCTTTGGGTTTTGAAAGTTCAGAACCGAATTCCCAATAAATAGCTAAATTATGCATTTCAACTTTTGTAGGGTTTATGTTAAGCTTAATATGTACATACTGATGCGAAATCAAACTTTTCGGACGTTAAGATTACCGAATTTCATTTCTTAAACAATAACTCGTCCAGAAGATCGAATTTCACGATGGTAAAATTAATACAACGACATATGCATACAAAGAGGACGGGAAAAACCACAGAAGCAGTGTTGTGTTCCCAAGTTGTAAAGAGGATTATAAGATACATTGTTGTGAAAAGGTAGTGGAAGCCGATACTGTGAAGGCTTAGACGAGGAGGGGAGTTTCAACTTTGGGCAATATTATAATCTTTTCAGATGGTTGTTCCGCTCTGTCAACATACTCGATAGAGTGCCATATCGGCCGTGAAAGACTTTCAGTGCATTTAATCCTTTAGGCCGGTCTTTCCATTCCGCTAGTTGCGACCATGACCTTATTTTAGTTCCCTTCGGTTTTCTCCATTGCGTTCAAAACACACAACTCATTGAGATCTAATAGTGACAAAAGAAGAATAGGTAGTGCAGTATGTCAGGTATATTATTTTGTTTTGGTATTTTTGGTCTTTTTAATTTCTCTACTATTAAAGAACGCGGTGACAAAATTTCACTAACACATTGTTTTAGAACCCCGGAACTACAAATACTATTTTTAAAAGAAGTTCCAGGAGTCTCTCTCTCTCTCTCATCCTCTCTCTCTCTCTCTCTCTCTCTCTCTCTCTCTCTCTCTCTCTCTCTCTCTCTCTCTCTCTCTTCTCTCTCTCTCTCTCTCTCTCTCTCTCTCTCTCTCTCTCTCTCTCTCTCTCTCTCTCTCTCTCTCTCTCTCTCTCTCTCTCTCTCTCTCTCTCGTCCTCCATAGTCTAACCGAGCGGGATGGTTCAGGCGGTTTCGTCTGTGGCTTGCATTCGGGAGGCGCGGGTTCAATTCCCGTGGCCGACCTACCTGACCCATGGGCTTTTTCGGGGGTTTACCCGGGTCGCTAGGCGAATGCTGAGTAGGTTAATTACATCCTCCAAATTTCCTGTCCCTCCATTTCAACTCCATTATCATTTCATATCATCTTCCATCTGGTGGTCTATTTCAGGGTAGAAGTGTCGGCGGGTGTCTCGGCGGTGCATGGCAGGATGATATGCTTTGAGGAGAATTACTTCCACCTCCGGTAGGTCAGTTGCAGGCCTCAGCTCCTCTACTGCGACCATTTTGCGACCACCAGCTAGGGACCTTTGGGGCTCAGATCGCCTGCCTGGGAACATTAGGGCTCGGCTGCAGGAGAGCAGGTTCGTTGACCTGGCCTGCCGGGGGAAGTCTCTATCCAAGTAAACTGTAGGGACCATGCCCTCTGTACTGTCGTGGCTCCTTGAGTCGGCCGCCCTCTGTCTCCTTCGCCTCATCCTTCCTCCCGGGGGTGGCCCCAGTTGAGGGCATAGGAACAATGGGCCCAGCTGGTGGCCTGCATACCCAATCCCCTCCTAATGAAATCCCAATCCAAATCCCTCCATAGTTTAGGGATAATATGCCAGGCTCGAGCATTCAAACCTGACGGAGAGGATGGAATTTTTGCATAAAAGTCCTTAGCATGGCTTCAGTAAAGCTGCGAGAAACAGCGGTTCGGGTATAAATTCGGCAGTGTGAATTTTTGTCACTGCACACAATTGAAAAGTAATTTACTTTGAAGGCACATTTACCGGGAAATATAGAAAAGGCCAATTTCGGTAACTCTGGGAGCCAATTTTAATTATTTTAGGTCCCATAACTCTTATGTTAGATGTAAACTGTTTGCACCGTTGTCCAATCGGTAACCCACCTGACTGCTGCGTGTGGCCCTGGTTTTGATTCCCAGCTGTAGGAGTAACTTTTCTTTAGCCAAGATTATTCCTTCTACTCTAGTCTCGAAAAATGAATGAGAACTGTATATCACCTAACCAACAAAACCCAGAGACAAACCACTGAATACGAGTTTACAGAGTTTTAACGAAAAAAAAAAATCCCTAAAAGAAAAACCTTACCTGCGGTAAAACTCTTAACGGGTGGGCACGCAGCAAAAACCTTCTGGCTGTATAGAGACCAGCCAGCCAGCCAGCACCTCGGTCGGTCGGTCGTCATTAGTCAGTGAATGGATTTGAAGTTGTGTAGTGAGGAGAGCCAAGCGAGTCGAGAACTGATAATCGTGTCGTGATTTGAAGGTGAATTCTTTTGTTTGTTTACGTGTGATGAAGCAACGAGAAACTGTGTTGCTGTATGTTACGTTATCCTGCAGCAAAGGGCTGTACAAACTGTCTTTCCATGGAATTAAAGAGCATTTTAAATGTCTGCAAACAAGACTTTTAATTTTTCGAACTCACAAAGTCACAGTAACATATTTTCTATTGGAAAACTGCAGCGTATAACGTTTGTTAGGTTTCTTGGGAGCCATTTCCATAACAAGCCACTATGAAGGATTAATTTCAAAGCTCGAATCTAAAAGATAAAGTTAATCGTCGCCAAATGAACCGAAAACTGCACCCCTGCCAACATGGTTCTCAAGCAGAAACATCTGAATTTTGTGAACAGCGAAGGGTGGGTTGGAAGGAACAAACTTTTCACCTGAAAACTTAGGAAAAGATGTTGCCTCTGAATTCTCCACCAACTTTGCTTCCAAGAGCCACTTCATTTCTTGCACGACGTTTTATGTGGAAGAGACTGAGAACTGTTATCATTGTTATTACAAGGGAAATGCAATTGCATTCAAAAGCGATTCTCGAATCTGGGGATAGCAGTTTTCACACCTTCTCCTTCTCAGAATAAACGTTCCCCAACTTCTCTTTATTTCCAGCAAAACTGTCGCCACATGTTCCTCCTGAACTGCTTGCAAATATCTTACTTAATATTCCCTTTGCACCAGTCCAGAAGGAATGTGGGTTCAGTTACAAGGGAAAGTAAAGCTTCCTGGGGTCAACTCGTCCACCTAAGATACAGCTGCTCATTTAAAACCGGTTTAAACGTCATTATTGTTTATAATACCTTTAAACAATATTTGCAGCATTGAAAGACGTATGCTTTTTTCAGGTCCTCAAAGCCTGTTTTTTTATATAAAATCTCGTTATCCAACTTTTGGTGGAATAAAGTAACTTCTCTGGCTACATTACAGGCAACTAAAAGTAAAAATTTCAAAGCTAAAACACGTTAAAAATCCTGGGTTAGCAATAAAATACTTGAGAACTTCAAGAACATTTCAGTGATGAATGTTTTAGAATAATACTAACTAGTGCAATGAATATGCTGTTGTGAAATTAATGGCAATATTTCTCTTTCGAAACATTTAAGGACAACTTAGATTACACTACAAAGAGTGATAAGTGCAGTCTAGAGTGTGTAAGTAAGGAGCACGTATGCAGAATTTAAAGTCCATCAACATCAAAACGACATACACTACGTGACTAACTTGCCTTCATGACGTCACACACATTCCAGAACAATGACCAAGTCACCAGATGCAAACAAGACATGCTCACGCACTTAATATTCTACGGCACCTTATGCTTAGAGAAGGTCTAAATAGCACGAAACACGTGATTCTGGATTTCAAAACATTCTTACGAATGCTGAAGTCATTCCTATCGTGATGTAACTATGAGTCAGAAGAAGACTTTTCTGCATATATCTAAAAGAATGCTTAAGCTTATAGCAATTCAGTAACATCTGTCTAGCTTTAGGAGTGAGAAAAAAGAACTACATACTTGAAACAACACCAGCGAGGAACTTGACTGTTAAAATACCAACATTTCTCATAAACTTTCGTACAGAGATTAACTAATTGCCATTCGTTTTCAAACAGTGTTTCACTGAACTAAACTCTATACTTATATATTAATGAACTGTCATAAACAGAGAACAAATGATCAGCGTTTCCTTTCTAGTCCCATGGCAGTGGAACTCTGAGTAAAGAAATTATTAGCACCAGTTACGTTAAAACAAAAAGACCCTCCAACGTTAAGTCACATCGGGCGATAAATGAGCTCAAATAAGCCCCATGACATATACCTTCGAGTTACCCACAATTCTTGTTTCAGGATAACGGGGGGGGGGGGGGGCCTGTAAAACATCTTATCCAGATAACTCACCCCGACGCAGATTGGAACTCGGGGCTTCTTGCAGTTAACAACATGCAAGGATGAAACTAACATTCCTGTAATATAGTTGTAGACATTTGTGTTTTAAGTTCATGCTGCACACTGTCAAAACCCACCTATCGATAGCAAAACTTTATTTACATATTTGATTTTTGAAAATATCGTCACATATTATACATACCTGCATTGATACGTACGCGATATCAGTCCTCTACAGTCTTTCAAACGGGAAAGTGGGTCATTTGGAAGACGTAAAAATTTAACAAAGTCAACTTCCTTATATGCATACTTTAGGATTCACTGATCCCTGCCAAGTGTGGGGGGCCGCACACACATGTCATCTGTGTCGTCTTTAAGTTATACAGAATCGCTTCATGCGCATCGCTACCAATACTCCATGGTTCATCCGTAATCAACAACTCCATCACGAACTAGGACTCTTACCTCTTCATGAATACATTCGCAGGATCACCCGTCGTTTCTTTTCCACAGTGTTATTGTTCTTTAATTTATTGTTCTGTTACCTTCTTTCACTCTGATCTGCAAAGCATTCTACTGCTGATCGATCAATAAATAATAATATATATGTAAGGATTCATTGATCCAATAAAAATATGGGTACTTAACGGGTGGTGTATTCGTGAATCAATTTTTCTTCCTCTCTCTTTTTAATATATGTTGTTAGAGGGTAAAGCAAAAGAAACTTGTCCTATTGATCTCAAGCACAGGAGTTCAAATCCAGCAAACCGATGCTTATTTATTTATTTATTTATTTATTTTAGGTTTGTTTAAAAGCAACAGTCCCATGTCAGTTTATTTATTGGCGTGTAAACGAATCCTGAGGGATGATATACCGCCACACCGTCAGCGTATGATACTGGCAGTTAACATGTCGTTAACAAACGATATTAAAAAGATCAAGGGTTCGGTCCTCGAACCTTAGTTTGGCAAACTCTGGTTTAAAGCATAGATCTCTTAACTTTAAAGGCCGTTTTTGCAAGGGCATTTCTTTCATTTCTTACTTAAAAAGTCGTTCAAGGGAAAGAGTGCCTCTTTATCGTTCAGTGCACAGAATTGAAAAGTAATTCGCTTTGAAGACACATTTACCGGGAAATATAGAAAAGGCCAATTTTGGTAACTTTGGGAGCCAATTTTAATTATTTTAGGTCCCATAATCTTTATGTTAGATGTAAACTGTTTGCATCGTTGCCCAATCGGTAACCCACCTGACTGCTGGGTTCGATTCCCAGCTGGAGGGGTAACTTTATCTAGTCAAGATTATTCCTTCTACTTTACAGTACCGAAAAATGAATGACAACTGTATATTACCTAACCAACAAAACCCAGAGATAAAGCACTGTATACGAGTTTACAGAGTTTACAATATGGCAATATGTTTTAATTGTAAACGGCACCATAGGACCACAACAGTTAAAAACTGGAACACAAATGGAGGAGAAAATTTAAAAAAGGGTCGAGTGTCTTATGTCAATTTGGCTAGCTTAAAAATCACGCTATTTTCCCTTTCTTCTTCAAACAGTTTGACACTAAACACCTATGAATAACTTTTAAATTATTTTTATACCTCCCAGGTCCGTAGGGCAGGGGATCCATCCCCTTCAGCTGCCGAGGTGCGGACGCTGTGGACCCTTAGCACTCCTAGTACCTCTGACGTTAGTTACTAGAGGAACCTCGGTCCAAACTGCCCAGCCTCTCCCGTAGGGAGTTGTTCGGATTGGGTTGGACTCGAGGGGGCAGTGTGTTCCCGACACCCACGGGGAATTGGGTACCTCCGGCCAATCTACGGCCGTACCCGCAGGGGGTACAGGGTTGTCTCATAAGTCCCGGGTACTAGCCTGCAGAGCTAGTAGAAGGTGTGCTAGATCACCGAGGTTTTCGGTAGTCTTCACTGCGGGGTTGACGCGCGGAAGTGGCGTACCCACTTCCATCCCGTTTTGACGTTGTGCTCAGCGGGGGGGGGAGCTTTTTAAGAAATCAGGTATTGCCCTATGGAAAGAGCCCCGGAGTATACATCGCTCCCGGGTAAACGGAGGCCCGGGTTCTTGGTCCTACGGATCCAGGACGAATGGGAGTAGAACCTCCCAGGTATGTAATTTATGGGTTTTTATAATAATTGCATACCCCAAAACTCAGCCTGCTCTTCTTCGCCCTTTTCCACTTTTCCTAGGTGTCTGCGCCTAAGAACCATTTATCTTAAGGTTGCGTGTCAGTATCCCCTACTGTCAATTATCATTCACTCCTGTTTGTTATAATTCTTTTGCAGAATCTCTAATGAAAAGGTAAATGAATGCGTTATCTTCCGTTGAATTCCAACACAGTTATTTTCTCTCACAACTTAAAAAGCAGGTTTTTAGAGTTAATTTGAATAATTTGTTAGTCAACTCACCGATATTTATCCTAAGCGTTGAATCAGTGTTTCCGATAAAGATTCCATTAGCATTTTTGACCTGGTGTATGGTCAGAAAATTCCAAGTTTTGTTACTATAAGAATTCTTAGGAAATTTATGAATTCCAGTAAAAACTGGCAAAAAGATTTCATTTGATTCTGAGTTTGTGCCCTCTTATGATCCTCCAATAAGAAATGTACGTTTTCTTTAGCTGGAGCCGAAGATATTTTCAAAGTTTCATGCCGTTTCATTCACCCATTAAGTCCAAAATGATCAGAACATTGCATTGTCGTTGTATTAGATACACATAAGGAATATGTTTTGAAGTTCCTACAATTCAATGGAGCACTCTTATTGTACTTGCTCTTCAAACGATGTGTAAACACCTGAAATTGCTATATACGATATGGTACAAAACAATGGAATGTATTTGCTTACCGACAGAACATTCAAGCAAAGAGTGAAATGGAATTTTGCACGACGGGCGATCAGACTGTATCAAAATAAAAACCCGCGATTAAACGAAAGGGACCCTCGGAATATTATCCCCTTGTTTCCTGGGTGTGCTCGCTTCAACTGCTCTTTTCTGCTGACCTCATAAACCGCGCGTTTTCCCTTAGGATGTAGGCAATTTAACTAGCAAACAAGTACTTGTCTGAAGTGGGTATGACGCCTACCCTTCTACACCTCTTCACGCGCGCACACGTACCTTGCAGGAAAACAGAATTAAAAAAACAAAAGATCGCTCCGGGATGTTTTCGCATCAGTCCTTTAGAAGAAGTGTTAACGGTAGAACATTGAAACATAAAAAATCTAATGCGTAACACTTTTCCTATACATTAAAAATTTACTTATATTTGTTAAATAGTATATTGTGCGAATAAAAGCTCATATTACTTCCACAATGTACACGGGAAACGGTTGCCAAGAAATAACTTAAATGTAAACAATATGGACCACCGACCGCGCCACCCACTACATACGCCATCACTTTTAAGCCGTTATTACATCAATAAGACGGCAGAAAAGTACTGCTGTTAGTCCTAAGTGATTACAATAATGGTAACTCTTTTTTTGTGTCTAGGTACAATCTTTGTTTTTCAATGCAAAAGTTTCCATTACTGTTTTGATTGTTTGCCTTTTTTAATTAACGTCATAATAAAGAAATATCGGAGGATACCCACCGGGATGGCTCAGGAGGTTTCGTTGTGGCCCCCATTCGGGAAATTCGGGAGGCTGGCCTACTTGACCCATGGTTTTTTTTCGGGAGTTTTCCGGGGTCACCAAGCGATTGCCGGGTAGATTAATTACATCCCCCGAATTTCCTGTCCATCATTTTAACTCCATTTTCAGTTCATATCTCATCTGGTGGTCTCTTTCAGGGTAGAAGTGTCGGCGGGTGTCTCGGCGGTGCATGGCAGGATGTATTCTAGAAATAATTCCTCCTCCGGTGGGACGGTGTGCGGTCTGTGGTCTCCACGCCGGCTATGTGGATGTTTTAGGACCACAATGGGTGGGATAAAATAAAACAAAATAAAATATGGTTGGGATGTCGATTGTACTCGCCTGCCGGGGAGTTCGGAACTGGTCAATTGTATGAACCCTGCCCTCCACACTGTCTTGGCTCCTTGGGACGGCCACCTCTACCTATGACCTCATCTTTCAAGACGTCCTCAACCATGACAGCCCTGGGAATCCGTTCCGTTGCATGTTCCAGTCTAGTCCATATCGGATGATGAAATGGATGAAATAATGCTCAGGCATTCATCTTTCAGGATAAGGGAAAATTCCAAAAGAAACCTTATCCAAATAAATCATCTTGACCGAGATTCGAGCTCGGGACATCTTGAACATGAGGCAGACACTCTACTACCTACGATACAGAGGCGGGGAATTTCCATAACATTTTACAATGCTAAATTTTATTTCATTTTGCAAATATGTGCGATATCAAGCATAATTTATTTGGAAATTGCCGATAGAAATTCCTCTTTAAGGTTGAAAATGAGCATGCCATAACAAAGATTTCTTTGAATGAAGTGTGTTTTGAAAGTTATCTAATTGGTAATAAACAACGAAATATAACATCTGTCTTTTTTTTTAAGCTACTTCCATCTCTTTTTTACTCTCCGTACTCTGTTTCTATCACTCTCACAGACATTTAGGATCGAAAACGTACTTAATAAGTACAAGAATGCTCATTACTTCTCATTACTGCCTCCTCACTTTATTATTTTCTCTATCATCCATAAGCTCAGCATATATACTCTGCTTAGAAGCTGCTGAGACCATTTTTGTTTAGTTATCCAGTCCTCCTGTATTGTACAGCAGTGGTGATTTTGTCACAGACGTGTAGTATACATTTTATCGTAGTCTATTATTTGTTTAAAATTGTTGCACTTTCAATTTTTCTCTGTCTCTTTCTTAATTTCTTTGAGTTTAGAACTCTTGACCATGAAGTGGTTTAATGGGTTGACTGTATACGATGACGGTGTTTGAAAAACCCCACACAGTTTAATGGGATGATGGTGGGTGCTGATGAATTACTCACCTTTGGTGACGCTCTTGAAGATATCTAGAAGTTTCCGCTGCAACTCTCGGTGTGGGGGGGGGGGGGGGGGGGGGCGGCACATCAGTAATTCTGGAGCGATGAGTTCTTTTTCCCAGGGTTGTAGTTTTGGAATAGAGGAAGTTATAATTCCTATTGCTGAAGAATGGACATTAAATTCTTTTCTTTTTCAAACATGAAGATTTAAGTCTTCTGAAATATTTCCAAATCGTAATACAAATTTAAATAATATAAATGCTGTTCTTTAACAAACGATGACTCTGGAGTATTGATTAACCATTACTCTCTTAAATGCACACTCAAAAATAATTCTGAACAACCTCGGAGACACCCAAATGTACGTCTTTCTCCTACGACGTACTTAAGCAGAATAAAAGATCTTTGAAAGATTTAACAACTTACTTTCACCCGAGGTTGTCATGGTTACACATCACCTACCCTGCATTACTTCTCCACTTCATTACACATTTCAACTTCTCCAACTACGGGCGCCGGGGTAGCGCGGTGGTTTCGAGTTCGATTCCCGGCTCTGGGGTTGGCGATTTTAAGTCGGCCCTATCCACGCCTTCACCTCTGTCTAGCACACGTGAAGTATCCCCTATGCCCATCGTGGTTCGGAGTCCACGGTAAAAACTGTAGGTCCTCTCACCTCACCGCCATCTTCACTATCACCCTATCATCGGAGGTAATGGACACCGCCCTCTGGGTGCCTCCACCTGAGAAATGGGTCCGGTCATCGCTTGGTGGGGTGAGGTTACCCCGAAGGCCAAGGTTGCCATGTGGGGAGCGTTAGTAACTAACTAACTAACTAACTTCTCCAACTACTTCCTCTAACATCATGAAATATTTGCTTCGACCGAAAGTGAAAATTTCATCTTGAATAGCTGAGTAGTATTTTAGATGCGTTTCCTCTCTCGCTAATTTATTAAATTGTTTTGGAATTTTCACAAGCTCTTTGGTATTTTTTTATTTCTTTTTATCTGTTTCTACCAACCTTGTCAATAACATTACTTACTCGTCGTGTGTAATGCAATAGGTTCTCATAATTAACGTAATTAATTCATTAACCATCTTTTATAATTTCATTTACGTATAAGTAGAGAGAACTGTTTTACGTACAGCATGTTTTGTTTACTTTATTATGTTTCCAAGGGATTCAACCGAGATCCTAATGATTAGTAATCTTTAAGCTGATATTTTTCCATAAGTCGTAATCATTAAACCATTTAAGAATATCACGTCTTGGATTCTATCTCAGCCACGACCCTGCATACAGATAGACAGCGTCCAACCAAGAATATAATTCAAGGAAATAGAAAAAGTCCGAGATCTCTGTCTGAGGCCCCAGCCTGATTTTCTCAAACCCGATTAAAATTTTCAAACATGTTATTTTAGTATGACAGAGCTAGCTTAAATATTATCCCTGTACTGTTTTGTTTCCATGAGAGATACGGTGCCCAAAAGGTGTGTTAAAAGTTTTAAGCTGCTTATTTTCTTATTTAGCAACTCAAATCCCTGGAAATGGCAAAGAAGCAACGATACATCCGGTGAGAATGCTTGGTGCGATTTAATATATTGATTTCAGGGAAGCACGGCATTAGTTATCAATTATTTCCAGCATCCCTCATGTAGGGATGGAGTGTATCAATCATCCCCTACAGCACACGTCCGAAGGAACAGCTGTCGAAGCTCTTCCCTTCAGTGTTGACGTTAAGCCCCACGTGTCCGAAGTGTGTGGTGCCTCTTCCCTGTTTCAGCTGGTTATAAATAGTGCAGCAGCCTGTCAACCAGACTGTAAGTAAACTCTCTCTACTGGCGGCGCCACTGGGCTTGTTGTCACTTTATTTATTACCATTGATTTCAGAACTAATTTCATCTCCAACTGCAAGAGGAATTCTTCGTAAGTTAAAACTAAGGCAAATTTCCGAATAACTAATTTACATGTAACTATTTGCTTCACGGTCTTGGTTTATAAATGTAACCCGCTGTATAATTCTGGAGAGACAGTCACTCAGGTAGACGAACGGACAGACAGACAGAAAGAAAATACAAAACTCATAGAGATGTGACCTTAAATTATATAGGTTTACATATATTAATTTCTGTAGGTACAATTCAAGATCAAATCGGTATGAAGACTTACTTTCTTTGGGGAAAGATATCTGCACTGTGGACTTCTGCTGAAATTTCGAAAGCTAAGCACAGGGTGTGCGAGATTTTGAGAGGCTTACAGATATAAATGATGTAAACAGGTAAAGTAATATTGGTATAGAACGTTTATACATTTTTATTTATATTTGAGAATGATTTTAGCATTTTTAGTTAAAATACCTATGTATTTAGTACATTTATGACTTCCAAAAGCACATGTTGAAGCCCCTGTTATTAAACAGAGTGGTTAACACGTATTTTAAGATGTTTTAAATAAATAACACAATGATTCGAAAATTTACTTTGAGCATTAGGTTATGGTAAATTGTATCATAAAATTCAAAGAAAGAAAAACAAAAAGTACTATGCATTCTTTCCCTACCTCATTTTAATTTGAAAGGATATTTTTCTCTGTTCCATCACCCTGAGAGTGTAAGGCGCCGGGGTAGCGCAGTGGTTTCGTTATCGCTTCCGTGCTTAGGGTCCCGAGTTCAATTCCCGGCTCTGGGGCTGGCGATTGACAAAGCTATTAAATTATTTTTGCAAATATTAAATTGGCAGGCAATTCTGTTGTCTTATTTTCTTTAATATTTTCTACACAATATTAATAAGATGTCCATTACGCTGTTGTGCTAAAATGCTGGAAGCCCGAGATCAAATCTCAACTGTAGTGAATTGCCTCGACAAAGGCTGGTTCTTGGAATATTGAAAAGAAATTCGATTTAAATTTGATTTTAAGTTCAATTTAATTTACAGAATATGGTATCATTTCTCATATTACTTCTCATGAAATAGACGAAAAGGAATAATGCGGCAACTTTGACATTTTGGAAATTGGGATCATATGTGATTTTATTAAATTCGGAAGAAATAAAAAACCAGAAAATCATGCTAGCATAACCATTTCTTTACTATCGCAAGCTTAAGGGTTTAACGTTGTAAGAATTGCTGATGATTAATTACAGCTGGCCTGAATAACTTCCGTCCCTTTAGATGGTGCACTAACTAAAACGCATTTGTAGAAGTAACAGAAGACAAGCAAGCAAACCAACTTTGCTTTATTATTTAACGATTTCCTTAGCTTAGTACTTCAAGATAATCAGAAACAATGACAAATTTTTCCTGCCTCCCACACATCTACGGAATATGGACATAGGGGAACAAGGTAAATCAAGTAATTCAAAGCTCTAGTATGAATAAGTGATTTAATTGAATGATGACGATGAAGATGCCATTCCTTTTAATACTTCCGTTTGCGTCATAATATATCAGCAAGAATTTACCTCACCACCTCCATTTTGTGTTCTCATAAGGCCCGAGCTTTATAGTTAGCCACTATTAGGTCAATTAATGGAAATTAATTGTTCTTTCACACTGGCCATGGTTCAAATTCCGGCTATGGCATTGAATTTTTCAGTCTGACTATCTTTCCATACTTTAGGCTACACACGGTCAGTGTGAAAGAACAATTAATTTCCATTAATTGACCTAATAGTGGTTTACTATAAAGCTCGGTCCTTAAAGTACTTACAGCATAGTAAGTCGCCATTGAGGTAGTTGTCTCAAGTGTTTGTGAGAACTCCTAAATGGTTTACCGGGAAAAACACGAGTCAGTTGGAGAATTTAATGTCGTGTCGGCACGTTGGCCATAGTAGCTCAAGGGTTAGAGTGGCTGGACGGCAACCAGGAGATCCATGGTTCAAACCCCGGCTATGACATTGAATGTTTCAGTATGAATCTTATGTTTCCAAAGCTATATTGAACCCACAATTCCCCAAGCGGAAACAACGTAGCGAAACGCCATAGCTAGTGTGGCTATTAAGATCGACAATTCATGCCTTAGACCTCTAAGGAACTTTAACATACATAAACAAAACACTGAGAAAGAGGAAGTGAATCAAATGTGTTAATAATTAATGATAAAGTATACTCTCTCAGGTAAGTGATTATGTCTCATACAAAGCATTAAAGAGAATATTCATAAATTGATAATTTAAAATTTGAAGAGATCCAGGAAATTCCTGACAAAATATAATTATGCTGGAACGGCTCTTCTAATCAAAGTTAGCCCGCCTCGGTAGCGTAGATGTTAGCGTGTCTGCCTCACGTTCAAGAGGTCCGAGTTCGAATCTCGGTCAGGGTGAGTTACCTGGATAAGATTTTCTCCGGGGGTTTCCCTTATCCCGAAAGACGAATGTCGGGTAACTCTAAGCTCCATGTACCACAGACTCATTTGAGCATCATTTCAGCCATTTCATTCATCGTCCGATATGA
Organism: Mantis religiosa; assembly: GCA_030765055.1. Classification (NCBI taxonomy): domain Eukaryota; kingdom Metazoa; phylum Arthropoda; class Insecta; order Mantodea; family Mantidae; genus Mantis; species Mantis religiosa. The sequence goes on from CM060952.1 coordinate 158,571,776, forward strand.
CAACGTTGGAGGACGTAAATTGCACAAAAAAAATCAAAGTTACGAATAAGAAAACTGGTGACAATGTGTTAGCAAATCGAATTACGCGACTCTATTTCTAGGCACAGCAAGAAGATATCCCGATTACGAAACCTCTTTCTGCTTTTCTCTTTGTGTAGAACAGTTTTCTATTATTCCTGCCGACCTTTGGCGTTGGATGTAAACAACAGTTAAAATAAGGAAACGCCCACAATTTCCCATTTGATTGCAAGATATGTCGGCAACAAGTGAAATTCAATTTAACATCTACCGTATAAGGTAAGGCTGCTTTTAATGATATCTCTCACACACTGTCGCCGTCGGTGCACTTATCTGCTACATGTATATGCAATAACACGGCAAGATTTCTCTTAATTTTCTCGTTGTCAGGAAGTCTACCACTGTCATAAATCAATATACACATCTTACTGTGCGGCGTGCCACTAGAATCCATTTTCACAAACGAGATGTCTTTATGTATAAACCCAACCACCTGTTGCTCAGACTATTTTGGCTTCACAGCCGATGTAGTTAACGATAAAAGTGTTCAGCGAAGAACCTGGAAATCTTACGGCAACGTATTTCTGTGCTACTGCAAGACCCACATGGACTCTAAAAGCTAGTTTGTTTTATATGCTTCGTCTCGCCTTTTGGGAACCATCTGTACTGCCTTGGAATCTAAAAGGACATTACAATACAACGACATGCACAGCCGAGGAAGGCATGGACTGCAAACTGGAGCCCCGCGATTCAAATCCTGCTTGGACCGTCCTCCTTGAATGAGCTTTTTAAAGGGTTTCTTTCATCATTTCTAGCACTAAACCCCAGAGTGGACCTCGGCTTCCGTCAGGATCCTCCTCCAGACATCCCTTCTTCTGGCTACCATCCACCATTTTTTTTTATTTCCAGCCTTTTCACATCCTCCATTACTCCAGCCATCCATCTCAAGTTTGGTCTCCCTACTCTCCTTGCATCATACAGTTTACACTCCAATACTCTCCTAATTATGTCCTCTCCATCCAGTCTTTGGACATGCCCTGCCCAACTTAACCTTGCTATTTTAATTGATTTTTCCTACCGAAATTATGGTGTGCCAGAAGTAAAGAATCATGATGGATGTCAAAGGAATGTTGGTTCTTTGTTACGACAAGGGCAAGGCCAGTTGAGTTGGGGGGAAAGATGTTATAAAAAGCAATGTAAGAAACAGTGTCCTTAGAAGATTTCTAAAGGGGCTCACTTGACTCGTATGAATAGGGTATTCTTTGGATCATTTACAATGGCGACAAAACAGCCACAAAGGGATCTTTGCTTGAAAAGGAGTTTTCATAGTAAAAGTGATACACACACGCTCATCTGTGGTCATGCAGAACAGTCTTCGGCGTGAAGCCGATCAGAGCAGTTCGTGGCTAGGAAGCCATTAGAAGAGTCTTCGGCGTGAGGCCGATTAGAGCGGTCCGAGGCGTGAAGCCTATTAGGGCAGTACTCTGGTTCTGTCTTGAATATTTGTCGGTTCATATATATGAGAAACGAATAAAGTTTATCGAGTAATAAACATTCTGCCGTCAGTAACTCTAAACAGAGATTGGTAACCCTTGGTCGACAACTTTCATTTCGATGTTTTAAAAGAAGAAGCACTAAATAAATAAGTGGGAAACGGGCATTCCAGTGTTATTAAAATCTCCTTCTCAAACACATCCACGCATACCCTGCAAGAAACCTCATTGCTCGCCAAATTATTTGCTCGCCATTAAATTATTTGCATCAAATTGGCGCACCAACGTGGAATTGTGTGCACCCAGAAACAATATAGTATCATTTTACATAATTGGGGTATTTATATATTTTATATAATTCATCGTTATATCTGATTCGCCATT